>JAZDUA010000932.1:0-355161 GCA_038098605.1 Gryllus longicercus
TAATCACAGACAGACTAATATTATGTCGAAAACAAATTTTGCGATATCATGGCCCACCAAACGTGGATTTTTTCTTTACAATGAATTCGAGGAAGTACTAATTTACTACAAATAGGAACAAGATTTTTCCAGGGCCCAGTATAAGGGGTTTTCTGTTGAAAATGCGCCCATTTCCGGGAATCGAAAATAAAATTTTCTTTTCTTACGAAGGCAAGAAAGTAAAAACTCAAACCACACATGAAAGTACGTCGCCAAAAATAAATAAAGCGCGACAAACAGAAACACACGGTTTATAAAGCTTCGTATCTTTGCATGATTAATTTTCAGTTAACGTCTATTATCTTAGTAAGTGAGGAATATAGACCTTTCATGAGTATTAATTGATAATAATTGATTGAGTGATAATTGATGAGTTTTTATATCTTCTTTTGCCTAACGCCCTCTATCTTTCTGTTACTGCAATTGCATATTTTAATTACATAGTATTTTCACTGTATTTGTTTTCTTTAACAATTATGTCTAGTTTTCTTATTTACCAGTAATACGAGAAAGAAATAGCTGTTGCAGCAATACTCGTTTGTACTATAAGGCCATAATCTATTATCGATTATATTACTCCTGATATAACAGAATTGCTGTGTTTTTAACAAATAGGAACTGATTGAATTTAATACTTTTTTGCTATATAGATTAAGAAATTCCAACAACAAAAGTATTATGAAAAATGAATGGGGAATATCAAGAAAAGTGAAAGAAAAATAAATAATACAAACAGTAAAATAAGAAATAAACCAATAGACTAAAGAATAAAATGTAATTGAACTACGTATGAGAACAGAAACAGAAGGCACGCACTGACAAAACGAACGAGACCATTGTTTCTTTAATGCCGTTTAAAATTGTCATACGTATTTGTGCTGAAAACAAAGCACTACTTTCAATGTTTGTTCGAGAATTCATTTGCATGGCAAAGAGACAGCTAGCAAACAAGGTAGCGACATGTTTTGTTCCGAGTTTTCTTCTCAGAACAAAACATGACCTAAAAGTCATCGAGATAGTTCTTTCGTGGATCCCGAGACATGAGCCTTGAGTAAATTCAAGGAACGCATTTCCAGCATGTAGACTACAAGAAACTCTTTTTTACAACTTGAAGATTCTCGAATGAAAGTGAATATATCGAAAATGCAATCACTATCTTCTCATAGTGATTCTGAAACGACATCACGCGATTTTCTGTTATGGAGAATGCATCAGAATAATATTTTTACTAATTGTTTTGAGACCTGTTTGTCAAAAAAGCAATTGCATATGACAAAAGAGTATTTGACTAGTTTAATGTTTAACCAATAGGATAAGTTCTTTAAGTAATTTGAAATTCTTATACATTATTTCCGGTGATCTCATGAAAATCTCCCTTTTTAACAAATAATAAACGTAAAGCGATGTAGGACCCAATAATGCATTTTTTTATAGAAGACTTATCTACTAGTTCCTTCAAGAAAGAAGTTCATTAAATATTACACTTAGTTTTCATGATATTACAGCAAAACCGGGAGTCTAGAAGTTATAGAAGTTAGTTTCTTAAGACGTAATCTACATAAAAATAATTTAATACACAAAACATACGAATTGTATAACCTCATCCTTT
The DNA here is from genome assembly GCA_038098605.1 of Gryllus longicercus. NCBI lineage: Eukaryota > Metazoa > Arthropoda > Insecta > Orthoptera > Gryllidae > Gryllus > Gryllus longicercus. The sequence continues at coordinate 1,649 of JAZDUA010000932.1, forward strand.
TAAAGCCTGTCCAACGGAAGCCTTCTAGGGCTTTCTGCTAGAATTGTGTTTGTGTGGTGGTGGTGGGGGAGAGGGGTGACTTCTGGGTACTCTGTGTGATAGGTGGTCAAACATGTGCACAATATCGAATTATACGAAGAATGAAATTTATTTATTTATTACTGTTACGTTATTGTCTGTTATTGTTTTCGATACGCAGCTTAATAGATGCCACATAACATTTTTGGATTGACAGAATTGTAGTTATCGTTCAATATGGCGACATGTTCTCTTATGGAACGAATAATAAAGGGCATTCTAGGAGTCATATATAAAAAAAATGCAAATGAAAATTGAGATATTATCAACCGAGTCACATTAACATCTACTTGATATTAGTAAATAATTAAGTCTGAATTACTGAAATTTTGTAAAAAAAAACTTGTAATTACCTCACGCGTCAAATGGCTGTAATGATCTCCAGCAACACAAGGATTCAAGGTCAAAGCCTTCAGGTGGCTTTATAACGCTCTTGATTCATTCATTTTTGATATTATTCCCTTAACTCATGTTGATTTTTCATCCGTATTTAATAAATTATATTCTTATGTAAGTATGACTTCATGACATTTAGAGAAGCCCCCTCAGAGTAATAATGTGAATGTTATTTTATAACAATTGTTATACTATAAATGAAAAAAGTATAAGTATTACCTAACAGATAAAATGTACATGTTATACTACTAATGATTGTCTATTTTTATGTTGTTTGTTGACTATAAAAACTAATTTCCAATAAAATTACATAACTCACATTATTTTTCCGTAAGGATCCATATTAATTCCAGCATTTACATGTTGATTTATTGGATAATTGTTTTAACATTTATTGGATAACAGTTTTATCATTTTTGGTTACTAATTTAGACTACTTATTATTGGATTTTTAAGCACCTTGTGTCGCTGGTAGCTGCCATTTCCAGAAATGCATTACGGCTGATGCCCTTGCGTCGTAAAAGCACCTTTCAAAGCGACCTCATGAATAAAGGAACGATGCACGAGGAACGCATTTCCCGGGGGCCTTGCAACAGGAAATGGATGGCAGCCTCGCTACAGTCGAAGAGTTGAATTCGAACGTTGCACAGATCTCGTTGCATCTGCGCCTGTCACAGAGAATGCGTTTATTTTCTAATTGTGGACGCCCTCCAAACCTTACCAGTGCGACCTTCATTACTTCTTCAGCACTGTGACAGCATTGTTAGCGGAAATCCAGCCAAGAAATACACACTTTCGCACCTTCACTTGTCGCCCCTACACAAATGTTTATCACGTGCTCTGCATTCTCTCCCGATCGGTTTATTGTTTCTTTTCACGTACTGTCACAAACATTTACTTATCGCCTACATGTAATAAAACAAATGAGCATATACATTTTCGTTCACTGTGGTCAGTCGTAGTTTCTCTCTTCCGTACACATTTCTTTACACAAACAATTTACACCTTTAGAATTTCACTTTGACAATATATTCACAGTCGCAACGGCCTGTGTCAAAAATATTCGCACGCCTCGCATTTCAGGTAATTATTCCAAATTGCCGTCAAACGTCTTACAAAAAATGTGTGGATTGTACATAATGTTTTTCTATGTATAGAAAAATAAAACAAAACGATTAGCATAACACCACAGAAAAATCTTACAGTAGAAAATAATCCTTTGGGGGAAAGTGATAAAAGTCTTCGTACACTGAATTTCTATAACTAATGGGGCAGATATTATAAACTTAGTGTATTAGAATGGGAGCTATAATTTCCAATGACTTTTTTGCGAGTGGAAATTAACAAATCGCATTCAGTCATATGCAACGGCCGCTGGGTGAGCAGATGAAGGTTCGATGGCACGATGAGGAACGGAGATGAGAACGTCGGCACGATGAGGAAAGGAGACGACTGCAGAGGAGCGACGAGTTATGATTATGCATAACCAGTGCAACCTCTGAGGTACATTGCGAAAGCCCTCAGATATCGGACATGTACCTTACAAACAATAATAGATTCTGTAAAACAAAATCTCATCAAAACCGATTGAGATACGAGCTACTTCGAGTGCTTTCTCACCATGATTGTAGATTTATTGCACTTGAAGTCAAGAAAAATCCTAGGACAAGCGACCCAAAGATAGCTGCTGGCCTTGGAAGAAGAGGAATGTCAGTATCGGTTGTTATGGGGTTTTGGATCTTGAAAAGAGGCGGTTACAATGATGGACACGCAAGTAAGAAATTTTGGGTGAATGAGATAATGGAAGAAAATGGTTGCATTTTGCTCTTTTGCTTCGGAACTAAGTTAAGATGTTTTGGAATAGGAAGGTACTCACTGACGAGAGCAAATTCGGGTGTGATGGAAGGCAAAGTGTGCGGCAAAAGAAGAAAGATGAAATGAACCCCCGGAACTTGGTGTTTAAGGTCAAACATGAAGGTGGATTAGTGATGGCGTGGGGGTTATACGAGTGCTTCTGGCTGGGATATGAACCAATACCTATAAACATTCTGTAAGATAATTTTGAGACTAATATTGAAAAAGTGGGCCTGGGAAGTAATTATATTTTTCAGCAGGAAAATGACTCCCTAAACGGCTCTAAATACCAAGTTTTGGATGCTCTACTACACTCACAATTCCACATGCCTCCACAATCACCGGATATGAAACCAATATAATATTCGTGTAGTTTCCTGGATTCTAAAGTTAGGAAAAGACAGTCTCCAAGTGCTAGTGGACTCAAGGTTATTTTAAGGAAGCAATGGGAGATTTCGACTTCTTTTTCAGCGTATTTGGTAGAATATAGTCTCAGGAGACTTCAGGAAGTAATTGATACTAAGGAAATCCAACTACGTATTAAGTCTCTAAGGAATTTAACTAACGGGAATTAGGTAAAAAAATTGGAGTGTACGAATACTTCTTGTCAGAATGGTTTATTTTAATTTTATCTTGTTTTCTAGTATAAAATAATTATTTTTGTTGTCAATTTTTGTGCTTGCAATACAACAAGTCTCGAAATAATATTACGTTCGCTCGATTTATTACACTTATTTATCAACCCTACTAGCGTAGTTTTCTTAAAATACGACGAGTTGTACGAATACGTTTGGCTCTGAATGTAGCTATTAGTGAGTAACATGATGTACATTTCTATCTGACGTACAAAAAATTAGTCATTATTAGTGTAATTTGAGTATACTAATATATACACTCTAGAGACATACAATACTGTGTACCAATGTATAATTTATGAATAATTTTATTGGGCAGAAACCATAGTACACTAAAAGATAATCTACGATAAATAACGATAAAAATCTAATAAATTAATATAACTAACATCCCTTTCTTTTTCTCGGCTAATGAATACGTGCCCATCATATTCCTTCTGTTTCCTACAGTCATTCAAAAACTTAGGAGACATACTTATATTCCTCTCTCAGACAAATCCTTGTCACTGTTTTTACACACCATTTCCTTTAGATTGAGCTAGCGAATCAGCACTGCTTTGTCGTCTGCCCAAATGTCGTCACACATTCGTTCTTTTTGTCAGAGATTTATCTGTTTCACTAATTGCAGACATTGATACCGCACTTTTGGGTCGGATGAAGTGCATCGCATTATCACTACAGGAAACAGCAACTTCCGGCCACGCCACTAAGAGGCTTTCTGAAAAGCGTCGATGAAGCGAACTTGCTCGTCCCGACATCGCAATTTATACATAAACCAATGCTGTAAGATGCTCCAAGGCAATGATTAAAAATAATTTCAAATTATTGTAGTCATCATTTAAATTCGTGAGTTCAACGTATTTTGCACTTGTGATATTACATAATGTACAGTAATGCATCTTTTCATGTACTATAAAACATCACCGTTGGTGCCGAAATGCTTTGGGGATTCAATAATACATTTAAAACACGTAATTGCGCATTGCACAGCTCAGTGGATAAATTGTTTTATCCCAAAGAGTAAAGCGGGCAAATGGTTTCTTACTCTCATGACATCGCGTTGGCGCAAGATCTTCTATAATAGAAAAGCAAGCAGCTTACTTATTTCCCCTAATCTTCCTTTGTTATATGCTTAGTTTTCGAGAAATGCAATCCTCGTATCGTATCTGCTGTCTGTTTGAACCCTCCATCGTTATTGTTTTAAATATTTTCCTGGATATTTACAGAATAATTTAAATCTTCCCTATATGCTTCGTGCACTTATTAAGCAAGTGACAAACCATTTTCACATAGTTTCAAAATTTTATTAAGGGGTTATTATTTTTTTCGTACATGAGACCGGTTTGATCTAAGGTAAAAGTTGTTAATTTTCCAATTTTCATTTGAAATATCTTGTCATGAACTTCAAATAATGGATCTAATACTGTCAATATTTGATGTGTCTAGAAACACTTTCACGAACATTTATAAATATTTATGAAGCACTATGTTTTAACAATGAAAATTATGTACGTTAGAGGTTATTCTTTAAATAAAATATTTTATATGAAAAAAATATTATATTATTGAAAAAACGTATAAAATATACCCTTATATAAAATCAATTATTTATTATCACTATATTGTCGTACCATTTACCTTCTAATTGTCAGTAAAGATTGAGGTCCATAATACCGCAGGTATAGTACTTGATAGTAAATAGCAGAAACGGTGCGTGTGATCAACTTTGATCGTTTAAATATAACCACGTGTATTTCTCACTATCAATTGATACGCCATAAAAAGAGGAATTTAATGAAGTATCATTTGTTAATATTGTGATAGAAATTTGAGTATAAAATTATAATTTTGGTCATGTGATTTTCAATTAAATGGAGAATATTTCCTTCAGTAGCCCTTGCAACTGTCGCCTTTGGGGAAGGTGGTCCTCACAGCGCCAAGATATACTGAGAGAGAAAAGTTAAGAGGGGCAGCAGCCAGAGATAGAGGTGTTAATATCCGAAGTGAAATACATGACCAGTTGATATTCGAATAGCATTCATACTTCCCCGCTTGCTTAATAAATTTGGCAATAAAACTTAATGCAATGTTAGTTGCAATTTTCTCTTTCGTTTTGCATTCTCAGGAGTTTTACTTGCAAGTTTCCGACATTGGACGTTAAGCATTATTTAGTGGTAAAATATAAAAAAGTATGTGCCTGACTGCTCGCCAATGTGCATCATTCATGACAACTAAACTTCCTTTGAATAATGCACTTCACCCTTTTAGTTCAGTATTTGCATCTATCAAAATTTTGGGACTATACAACCTTGTCTCGTGCTTGTGGTTATTTTACAATATCTCTAAAGACTCAAATATAGTATGCATTAGAACACCAGCCTTTCATCTAAATTGGAGTTAGTTGACTGTTGAACGTTACTTATATTTTATCGTGAAAGATCTTTAACTAATTTATATTACTATTTTATGTTAAGTATTTTGTATTACAAGGATCGAGGAAAGATTGTGCAATTCAGGCATGACAAGGTCGCCGGCAAGGTAACTAGAAGCTTTTTCAGAACGAGAGTACTGCAAAGCAGGGCCACCGGCGGGTGATTTAACAGCAATGGTAGTGCAAAACCACCCAGGGTGGTGGTGCGTCCCTGACCACCTGCCCCCGACAGTCTTGGAGAAATATTTGGAGATGTCAATTGCCAGACATTGCCCCCAAGGCGATATGATTTCCAATTCTTTCTACTAAATCAAATAAATGATACATTAAAATGACCGGGAGAGGTGGCTCAGGGCATCAACTGATGTCACTACCGTGTCTTTGATCGGGAGGTCCTAGGCTCGAATCCCCACGGTGGCAGGATGGAAGACATTAGCTAGTTTGGTTGAATTCAGTCTCTGTCTGGAGGAGAATTCTAGCGACCGGTTACTACAAACGTAGTAATATCCCGTGGTTTGTCCTATCAATACAGATGAATTCCAGAGCAGTACCCTAATAAAAGGACCAAGGACCGCGCGCGATCTTCCCTACCTCTTCCTTGTCCTACCGTCACCGCTTACCCTCATACTAACATCCACTACACTACCACACATGTCGGGAGACCGGTCGCGAACTTCGGCGGAGGCGGTGCCCCTCTGATGGGAGATACCTGGATGGGGAAAACTCTGCCAGCCGACGGTAGGTCGGCGTCTGTTCTCTACGTTCAGCGGGGGGTGATTATCACTGCCACCTCCCGAGAAAAATGCACTGCACTTACGGGGCTAATGACTTTAGCCGTTGGCGTGCTCGGAATCAATAATAAATCAATCCATTAAAATAATCCATGAAAATGAAACGCTTCAAACAAAATTGTCAACTGAGAATTAAATTAAACATTTTGAAAGCACATTGATTTTGAAAACACTTTTATTTATTTATTTATTTATTTATTTATTTATTTATTTATTTATTTATTTATTTATTTATTTATTTATTTATTTATTTATTTATTTATTTATTTATTTATTTATTTATTTATTTATTTATTTATTTATTTATTTATTTATTTATTTATTTATTTATTTATTTATTTATTTATTTATTTATTTATTTATTTATTTATTTACGTAAAAAACAGTTAAAGACAGTGTGTTAAAGACGGTATGGGGAGAAGTTACTTTGAAGTTACATTTCGTTATACTTCGAGCACGCATTTCGCTCATGTTTGCCTCTTTAGCTCGAACGTATCTAAATTTGGTGGGGGAGGAGAGGGTCAGGGGGAGCTGCTCCTTCAGAAAAGTGGGCGAGTAACTCTTGCGGACGCAGATTGATATGCCTGGTGGAATTCAATTACACATCCATCGTAAATTTTTAAACGCACCCAAACTTCGAAAGCAACTAAACCTTCTGAAGGCCAATTATTTAAGCATTTGTCTACCCTCTTTTTAACTGCAAATAATATTTTGGAGAATCAAAGATTTTAAATAATAATTTTAATTACTATTTATTAATAATTAATTTTATTAATAAACATTTTATTTCCAGTTGAATAAAATATCTCCCCAGTTTTAAACATTTCCATTGGTGTTCGTTGATTTCAAAATTATTTCGGTCCCAGGAAATATCAATTGTCTTGGTATAGACGACACGGAATGTTTTTTTATAGCCCTTTTTTATATTGGTCCGCTTCTTCCGGGACCACTGCTTCTAAAAGGCATCCTCGCTTGTGTTCAGGAAACACCATCATTCGTTGGCGAGGCTAGTCATCCACTAATTCTGTTTGCGCAACTCGAGACTCAAGTTCAAATGCAACAAGAGACGCGACTTCATGCTGTATGATTAAAGAGTCGTTTAGCACAAACCCCTTAGCGGTTACTACAGCTTTATTGAATCGCAGGTGCAATGTTAATACCTAGAAGGTTCAAGGGCTTACATATTATCAATATACTATTAATTCCATCTCTAATCGTGACATAATTTTCATTATCTACGAGAAATATCAGACGATTACTTCAATAACGAAAAGGTGAATGTACGATAAAGGATTCCCGCGTTGTGTCAAAGAGTCAGATAACCTAGAAATACCATATCAAATACAAGCGTAGGTGAAAGTTTTAAAATGGATAGATACAAATGGATGGTAATATACTGCTTTCAGTTTATTTCAGCATTGAATACTCAAACGAATATTCAAAAAGGCGAATAGTTTAAATTTTTTGAGTAATAAGTTATAAACGATTAAGAATATTACATAATTTATTATGCAATGAATTTATCATCACGACGCCATTAACCTCAAGATTTTCTATGAAGTAAAATAACACGTACTTTGCTTAGTGCCTGGTAAGCAAGGAGAAGGCTTCCTCAGTCACTAATTACAGGAATAGCATCACTTGCTTGAAGTTTAACCAATAACAAGGGACAACAGTCCTTAATTACGTGTTCACGCAATTTTCTGGTTCGGGGCGTCTTTACGCGATTTGCTCATTTTAAGCTTATCTATGTAACTACAAAGCAAACTATGTTACTAAGAGCAATTCATTATTCGATCAAAGCGTTTTCCATCGAAACTGCGTCCCTGGGGGAGCCAATGTTAGTTAGGCTGTCTCTAAAGGCAATGATTGAGCGAGCATTCTTATAACTTTTATATAAACTAAGTTTTATTAATGGAGTAATCTCCAATTGACAATTACTTAACACTGAAACTTAAATTATTATACTTTACGACTAAAATACACCTAAATTTGCTATATGAACGTTTGAAGATTGTGTCAAAGTCAAGTATAAAATATAAGAAAAGAAAGGTGAATTATTTTTTAATATGGATATTTCTCAGTAGAACTCAATAAATGCAATTCTTCCAATTGAAACATTGGAAACATTGGTGAAAATTGCTTTTTATGTAAGATAAATTAAAATTAAGTTACCCGTTACCTGAACATTCGAAATACGATTTGAACTACAAAACAGATAACCTGAAGACCATCAAGAAGGTTGGCGACTGTTTTAAACAATTGTCTTTTCTGTGAAGAAACAAGTTCTTCAAAATTCGTCAACTGATCAATGAAGAGAAATAGTATGCTTCATGGCTAAGCATTTTAGCATTTCACACCTCATTTTTAATATAGTTTTATATCCTGGAATATCTTCAAAATCTATATTGGAGTAGGTCCTTGGTGGAAATGACAAGAAAATTCAAAGAAGAACAAGAATGATGAAACCAAAAGTAAATAAGGAGAAAAGTCGGTAAAATACGCGGAAATATGAAAATAAACATCTCAAAAACGTAATAGAACCATGTGTATGCTATTCAACGCCACTTTTAAATATTTTCACGTAACAGCACCACTTTTCTTGGCTACAGAAAAACGGTTCAAAATAGGGAAATGGTGTGTGAAGAGTGAAAAGAACGCGAAGAAAACTTCTGAAGAATACATTTTTTTTGTATTTAAGGTCGCATCAACATCTAGGTCATTATCGACCAGTATTGCATTTAATAGTACGGTAACTGTGAAGATGACATGATATGGTGAAAAGGAGAGACAGGACGAACACAAGTACAACCATGCCCGAGGCAGGACTCTTCGCGACCCATCTGTCCAAGATCGCTACGGCACTACTGCCTTATCAATCCCTGCCATCCAGACCGGCGAAGAATACATAATTTACGTCATTTGGGAGATTATTCCCTTCCTTTATCTTTCCTCGAGGAAGTAAAAGAAGATATGACAGTGCAGGAAGAGGAAGAGGAAGAGGAAGAGGAAGAGGAGAGTGAAGGCGAGGGAAAAGACCAGAGGCATGTGCACAGAGGGGTCACGAAACCCGGGTCCCTTGAAAAGTTTGAAAGATTCCCGTAGTCCTCCACAACGAAATATTGCATTTCCTTAAACTTGTTCTACCCATGATTTTCTTCCTTTTTTATTCTGACCATTTGGAAAATTGCTATCACTCTTTTGGGGAAGAGGGTGTCTAATCTGGCAGTAGTGTAAGTTGTTTAACATAAAAACAATTGTACTTATTCATGTTATTATTAAACTGATAGTTTCCTTCTCATTGTGGTGTATTTTGTTCATTTCTTTTTATATAAAAATGTTGACTGGAATTAGGAGCCCAGATATGCAGTTGTCCCCCCCCCCCCATTGTTCTATGCTACGCACGCCTTCGAGGAGATGACACGAAAATGAAGCAAGTGCAGGGAGCGGAAGGGGAAGCTGGAGAGAGGTGAGAGGCGAAAGACGAAAGAGGAATGGCGAGGAGCGAGAGTTAGGGAGCGAGAGGGGGGAGAGGCAAGAAGGGAGACGCGAGAGGCAAGAGATGAGGCAAGAGGTGAGAGGCAAGAGGCAAGAGGTGAGAGGCGAGAGGTGAGAGGCAAGAGGTGAGAGACGAGAGGTGAGAGGCAAGAGGTGAGAGGCAAGAGGCGAGAGGTGAGAGGCAAGAGGTGAGAGGCGAGAGGTGAGAGGCAAGAGGCGAGAGGTGAGAGGTGAGAGGCAAGAGGTGAAAGGCAAGAGTTGAGAGGCAAGAGGCAAGATGCGAGAGAGACAAGGGGCGAGAGAGGCAAAAGGCGAGAGGTGAGAGGCGAGAGGTGAGAGGCAAGAGGTGAGAGGCAAGAGGCGAGAGGCAAGAGGCGAGAGGCAAGAGGTGAGAGGCAAGAGGTGAGAGGTGAGAGGCAAAAGGCGAGAGGCAAAAGTTGAGAGGCAAGAGGCGCGGGAGAAGAGGCGATGGACGAGAGGCGAGAGTCGCGCAGAGCGGTGTGCGTGCGTGCGCGCGCGCGCGTGCGTACCTGCGCCGCCGATGGAGGAGGCGCCGTTGCCCATGGCGGCCGCGAGGAAGCGCTGCTGCTGGCGCTGGTACTCCGCGAGCAGCAGCTCCTCTTCCGCCGCCGAGAAGCTCTCGCGCTCCGCGAGGATCTGCGTCAGGCTGACGGGCTCCTGGGCCCCCGCGCCCGCATCCGCGCCCGCTCCCGCGCCGAGGCCAGCGCTGCAACAGGCACGCGGCCACGCGGCGCCGCTGTCACTCCCGAAGCGCCCGCCGCCGACTGCTCGGCCAAGCGCGCTCCGAGCCCCGCGCGCCCACTGCACCACAACGCCCCGAGGTCCCGGGCGGCCACGCCCCCCTCCCCGCCGGAGGCTGCACAGCGACGGCCAAAGCGAGCGGCCGGCAGCTCTCGTCGATGGCTTTCCGTGGTTTATCCGATCAACACCAGGCGAATACCGGAGTAGTACCCTAACAAACGGGCCACGGACCGCGCGCCATCTTACCTTTCTTTTCCTATCCCCACCGCTTACAAACACGTACACCAACACGCTCTACTCTACCATATATGCCGGGAGGCAGGTCAGGCTGAGAGCTTGCCCCCCAGCGGAGACCCCTGGAGAGGGGAATGTCCCTGCAAGTCGACTTGTAGGTCGGCGCCGGGTCTCCTCATTTGACGGGCTAGGAACGCAGCAACTTCCAGGGATAATGGACAGGATAATGGACAGGATAAGGGACAGGATAAGGGACAGGATAAGGGACAGGATAAGGGACAGGATAAGGGACAGGAATAATGGTCATAGCAGGTAATGTGACCGGAAGTATCAATGAATGAATCAATGTATTTAGAATGGAGCAGTCAACTCTTTCATGAACATCGCACTCACCCTGATATTAAAAGCTTAACTCTTTAGAGTTTGGTTTATGTGGGCTGAGACACGCTCTGTAAAGAACGTACTTCCAAAGTGACGTATTTCCTTGAAACACTGTTTTCGAAGAAGGGAAAGTATTTACAAAAAGCCTTATACCTTAAAATAGGGTAAAACGCGGCCTTTTGAATACTGCTTAACACACGAGAAACGCAAGTTTTGAACACAGTAGTTCGCATCAAGCTGGAGAAGCGTCAGAAGAATATACTGATACATAAAAGTAGAAAATAGACGAAAATGAAGAGGCGTAATATTAAAAATAAGATTAATTGCACTTTTAGGACTGCAGTGGAGAATACATGGAGGACCAGGCAAGCAGACGAAGCGTCTCCCAAGAAACTAATTTTTGGTACTTCCTCACAATTTATTCGAAACACTGAACATATAATACAAACGTCATATCCCAAGGAATATTTCCACTTACGACTTCACTTCTTTGGCGTCCATTACTTTCCCCATCAAATGTAAAAGAATCCATTCACGACCGCAACAACAATAACAATAACAACAATTCGGACCCGTGACTGGAGTGGCGCGGTATTTATAACCTCGAACTTTGAACATGCCGTAAACCCGTCACTATGCGTGTTCAAGTTGGGAACGAGACTCCGGCCGTTAGCTACTGCAATTAACCTGAAACATGTTTTACCCTGTTCATCGCTATTATAGGGGAGGAATTTGTTCCCGGCACGTTGAAAGTGGCGCATCGTTTCGATTCCGCCTGGAAAGTCGGTAGGTCTGCGCTGGCAGCAAGGCGGCCCGACCCAGGCATTGAAAAGAGAGGTTGCCATGAGGGCAAACTGCGTTTTGGCGGGATCCAGATACCAGCCTGGCGGCGTACTTGTGCGCCGCCAGGGGGGATAACCTTTAACAAATCCGTCTGGTTAACGTGCGAATTACCCTCATTTTGGGCATTAGTCGTAACAAATTTGGTGTCTCCTTGATTGCCCGGGGCAGGGCGCACTCAAAGAGAGGCCGTCCTTGATACACAAGACAAGCTACTCAAGTGATTTTTTAAGTCGCTAATGTTTGAACAAATAAGGCTTTCTACCCTATTTTCGAACTTCAATTAATTTCGTGGTCAAAGTCAAAATGTGCTCATTTGAGATGCTTTTAAATGAATCCCCGTCCAGGGTGAGAAAATGCAAACACCAGCTACCACAACACGCTTCAGAGAACCTACTTTAGTAGCAATTACTCCAAAGAATTTAACCCAACCGGCTCATCATACTCATTTTTTAAATCGCCACCCGCGCACACCACAACGAAATCCACACCTGTTCCATTTTGCGGAGTGAGAATTAAAGGGTTCAATATGATAAAATGTTCATTTTGCGGGAGAACCCTTCAAAATTTGGCGCAAAGTATTAATATTACGTGATCCCTTTTAGGTTTTAAATAATGAACACATAACTTAGTATGAATTGTTACACGGTTCATTGAGGAAAATCAATTGAAAGATACAATTACAATAAATGCTTTGCTTTGTATTACGCTATATAAACTTGAGACACTCACTTCATTAAAAAATTGGTATTTTTTTTCCTTTACTCTCAACAATAGCTTCCGTATTCTCGATTTTCAGCCTGATGTAATTGACTTCCTACATTTTGTAGTACACAAGTTCTTTTGTACTCAGCGCTCTTTTCTAAAAAGATAACATTTTTCAAGTACGTAGTCTTGGCACAACTGCTTTTATATGAGACCATGAAGAGGTTAGTTTGTTTAAATATTCAATTTTCAGCCTGGGTATAGGGAATGTGAGCGTGACAAGGACGTCTAAAGAGTTCCACAAGCGCAAGGTCGAGGGTCAATCCTCGTTTGCTTTATAGCAGGTCGCTAAATCCTTTCCTTTATGGCTTTTCCAACTCACGCCCTTAAAGTTACATTAAACACTTCCTAAGGTGGGTTTTTCAGGTAATCTTGATCGACCTGGTTCGTTAGGTTGAAACAGAGGATTAGCACTTGAATGCTATGTCAAGACTAACACTTGAATGGATTCAGGAAGGGTTGCGTTCTTTTAAATACAGAATGAGTAAGGAAGTGGTTACAGTGGTCGAGAAAGTGGAACTGGAAAGCGAGAGAGAGAGCGAGTGAGCGAGCGAGAGAGAGAGCGAGAGAGCGAGCGAGAGAGCGAGCGAGAGAGCGCGCGAGAGAGCGCGAGAGAGAGCGCGAGAGCGAGAGAGAGAGAGAGCGAGAGAGCGAGCGAGCGAGAGCGAGAGAGAGAGCGAGAGAGAGGCAAGAGAGAGAGAGAGAGAGGCAAGAGAGAGACACACACAAAGAGAGACAGAAAGAAATAGAGAGAAAGAGGAGAGCCGAATGAGAGAAGCGACACACACACACACACTTCGACTTGGTGCCATCGGCCTTTGAGTTCGGGCCTCGTGCTTCCTAGATTTTGGATCCGTGCTCCTTGAATAGTCATCAAACGTGATGACTATTAATTGAACAGTAAGTTGTTCTCAGTAATACTGTTTTTTGCATTGAAATGAATGTAGTCAACAGAACACACAGCCAAAAGCTCGTTTTTTAACTAATTGATTTTAATTTAGTTTTCATTTGACTCTTTCACTTCATTGTTCTGCACATTTTATTCACGAAAGGTTAAGTCGCGTCAGAATATCTACTGAAGCGATATCTTTAATTACACACAAAAGACTACTACAAAAAATTGTATATTTAAGAAATTGCTTTATTTTTTATTTTTAAGAAATTATATCATTAACAATACAACGTTTATATTTTTTGAAATTCAATTTTCAATTGAAACAGGAATATTTTATCAAAATGTGAATTACTTGGTATGATGGTACTTAACAAATAATAATAATTATATGTTTTTATATTTGTTAAGAGCAAATGAATGGAAAATTGGAGACTTTTGTTTTTGAAAAATAGTGGTATGAAAGAAAAGTGTTAAAAGTACTTCTCATCTGGTTTTAAATGGTGGTCAGTACGCCAGTCAACAATGTTCTCCGGCGGAATTAGTTTATATTTAAAAAACGTATTATGTATTATGATGTGAAACTGAATATTAAAATTTCGGATCCAATTTTGTCTTTTGACGCAGGGGCGTTTATATGAACATTCATTCATTTCAAAAAATAAATTTTTAACGTTTTATTTCATTAGTGCATAGCAGTTTTCACGAAATGCGGAAATTTAGAAAACAATATTTTTGAAGGAATTTCATTTTTCTCTGTTAAGAATCTTAGTGAAATGAGTTAGTAATTATACAAATAGAATGCTAACAAAAAAAGAACCTGCGAAGAATTGCAAAAAGTATTTTTACTAAACTTATTAAATTTCTAATAATAGTTGGAACATAATATACATGTTTCAAACTTGGGTTTTTGTAGTCAAAAGAGTAATATGTGGCACTTAATATCTTTGCGTCGTCTTTGTACCGAACACATTTATCTGCGGGTAATTAGAGGATAAACCCATTTATCTGCTGGTAAGGGTGACATACTTAGCTGCAAGAAATACAGGAGTGATGTGGAATAATTTATTTTACCAGATAAACATTAATATTGTTAATTTTTATAGAAGTTGCATTTTGTATTTTGAAAGTCAAAGTCAATTAAAATTCCTCCAAATGAAGAGTAATGAAGAGAAATTTAATAAGACCTACTTTGCATAGAAATGGATGAGACATGTGTGTATCTTTCCTCTATTTAGTCTTGTCATCTTGGTATTAAGAAATAAATTAGGGATATCTGGACATATTTATTTGAAGATACATTACAGTATGTTATTGCATCAGAGAAGTAAGATATTTTTCAACAAAATTGATGTAATCCATCGTGTTAGAAAAAACAAATCAACGCTTAATGAGAAGGTATTATATTCATTTTTCAACTCTTAATTTTCTAATTTTATTCTACAAATTTACGTAACGTTTACGCACTCAATTTGAGTAATAATGGAATATGAACGTACAACCTCGATTTAATTGAAGTCTGATCGCATACATAATTATTTACGTAATGTAACAGATATATTTCTCAATATAACAAGTGATGCCATGCAATAAATACATCAAAATATTATATTGCACTATAAAAAATAACGGAACTTCACACTTTTTTGCTGTCCTTCTAGCTTGTTATATCCTAAATCTAGACGTCTACTCTGTATCTCTAGTCCTAATTCCATCAAATAATAATTTCCAACCCAATTTCAACTTAAATAATAATTTATTTTCGACTAGCCTAGGTTTTATTTTCCTTTCATTTGTGATGAAAGGAATAAACGTTTTGTTTGGACTATCTTTCACCAATGAGTCTTCAAAATTATGTTTCATTGAAAAATTTCCTAATTCATATTAGATCAGATAATTTACATTTTAAAGTACTCAGGAAGTAATATTTCTTCTAAACTGGAAAGATATAATGCGCGTAAAACCTTCTCATCCCAGTGATTGGCGCACCGATCGATGTGAGGAAGTGATTAGTTATTATAAGATTTATTTACTACATAAAAAATGGCATTTTTTGGCGCTCAATTACATAACTTTCTCTTCTTACCAAGCATTCGTAAGGTGAGAGAGTTAAAAGATTGTGGAACTGATAGATTCTTAATTCATTGCATTTGAGTTAGCAAATCTTGCTTACCTAAATTAAAAAGCTAGTTTCTGACCTACTTAATAAAAATCCTTGGGGTATCCTCATCTGATGTAAACAAAAATACACTTACCCCAACCCGAGATCCCCGAACTTGCAACATGCCGTTTATTTTCGCAGGAAATAAATACCGCGCGGCTAGTGGGAGAAAAATTAGGGTGATCTTTCTTCCACACGTCGGCGCGTCGGTTCCGCTGCGCTGCTTTTAGTGCGGAATTGCGCATTATGGCAAGCCTGAGTGTTGAAACACTGCCGAGAGGCGGGGAAGGCGATGCTTTCATCAAACGATTGATATTTTTATACAAACATCAAGTATTTATCATCAGTTGTTTGAAACCGACTTTTTTGACATCAATATTTTGAGTTTGATGTTTTTATTTGATGTAATATAATAATTAAAAAAAGACTAGAAAAATGTTCACGTATCCATAACCTCCTTCTGACCAAAGTAACCACGAGAGAAAAATACGTTAGTCGATTATATGTTATTAATGTAGCTATCATTTTTCTTATTCCAGAAGGTAATAAAATTTGTAATGTGTTTCGCAAATTTTTTTGACTTTATTTTGTCAGCAAAACCTCAATTAGCATTTAATATAAACGCCCACAGTGACATTAAATCGCGCCCCACCGTACAGATTACTATAAAATTGTTTTACGATCAGTGATGGTTTTGGAAAGATGTATTTTGAATAACTTTGAATTCTCATAATTTGAATACAGATATTTCGAAACATCGATAATTTGTCGCATCCCAAGCCGGGTGACCGGCGTCACGTCGAAGGCGACGCGCTCGCGAAGGAAAAGTGAGTAACCTCATCTAAAATCTAACCCCACCGTGCTAAGCGGCGATCGTGGCGGTTTGTGAGTTGGTGGGGCGGGATGGAGTGGAGGCGGGGTGGGACCGAGCGGGGACGGAGTGGGGGCGGCGCGGGACGGAGTGGGGGCGGAACCCGAGCGGGGTGTGACGGGGGTGGCGGGATGCGGCGCGACGAGGCGGAGCAGGGGCGGAGCAGGGGCGGGGCGGGGCGGGGCGGGGCGGCAGCAGAGCGGGACGGGGGCGGGAGCGTTGGCGTGGCGAGTCGTGGCGTGATGGAGGCGGGGCGGGGTAGGGCAGGGCGAGTCGGGGGTGAGGTGTGAGCGTTGGCGTGACGAAGCGTGGCGGGGCAGGGATGAGACGGGGTGGGGCGAGGGCGGGGACGGGACTGGGCGAGCCCGCGGAGCGCTGCGGGAGCGGTGCGGGAGCGGTGCGGGACGGAGTGGGGACAAGGCTGTGGAAAGGGCTGAGTGAATCTTCGAGGGCGCGGAAGTAGCGGGGAGGGGGAAACGCTGGCGTGGCGCGGCAGAGGGGTGGGGGATGACATGAGTGCTTTCGTTGGCGGAAGCATGGATGGAGACGCTGGCAGTGGCGTGGGCAGAGTCGTGGACGGTGGGGTGAGTAGCCGTGTGGGTTGATGCGTCGGCGGTTGTTTGGGTGTGTGCGAAGGCGCATCCGAGAGTAGATGCGTGGGTGGAGGAGGATACGCGGACGGTGGCGACATGGCAAGCGGATGACGCCGGGGGAGGCGTGGGCGTCAGCAAAGGTATAAGTGAGGGCGGAGATGAGGGTGCTGCTGTGGGCGGGGATGTAGTCGGTAATGTGGACAGTGATGTAGGAGGAAGCAAGGCAGGTGATGGTGATGTGGCCGGAGGCGAGGATGATGGCGTGGGCGGTGTTGGGCAGAGGCGGGGGGGGGGGGAGGCGGTGGCTCCTGGGGCGCGACGGGGCGGAGCAGCAGAGAATGAACGCGGGAGGCGAAGTGGAGACCAGGAACACGGCGGAGGGGACAGCGTTCGCCAGTCTGGAGCCGAGATGGAGTCATCAACGAGTACGGACCGGTAGAAGAAATAAGGTGGGAGAAATATAAATAAGCTTGTATTATCAGACAAGACATTTGTACCCGCTATTCACGCCGAAAACTCACGGAACTTCTTACAACGTTCCTCGCTATTTGGTAACACGTTGTATGAGATTGTACGCGTGGCGGGTTCAGTATCGAAACATGAACGTCAAAATGTCTAAAAAGTGCCAGACACATGCCAATCACAAAACCTGAATATACACTTTCTTCCCGTAAATATCTTGAATAGTAGTTTGATCTTAACATATTACAGGTTTATGGAGGACGTCTGTTATCCATATTATGTCGACTATTATATTAAACAGATCGTCAGAGATTCTCTGATCGGCTCTAAGGTGGATAATTAGACAAAAACTTTAGTTAGCCCCGAGGTGGCTACTTCAGTGCAAAACACTGTCAAAGGCGGACGTGATTTTAAGATGATAGCACTTTTCCATAGGATAAAAAAATGCTATTGCAAAGTTATATGAGTTCACGAAGAGAAAATTCGTAGTCCGCCACGAATTGGTTAACTCGCAAATCCATACAGTTATGACGGTAGGGCAGTATGCAGATGCCCCACGGAGGACACAGAGGGGAAACACGAGGGCAGGAAAGGGGAGCCTATAATGCAGGACACCGACAGATACAGGAGATGCAATGGATTGAGGGGGGAGGGGGGAGGAGTACAGGGAAATGGGAGATGGCGAAGGATCATATGCGTACACAGAGGAGTGAAGCGGGGTTATGAATAGGAGATGATGACGATGATTATTAGTGATTCCAG
Organism: Gryllus longicercus; assembly: GCA_038098605.1. Taxonomy (NCBI): domain Eukaryota; kingdom Metazoa; phylum Arthropoda; class Insecta; order Orthoptera; family Gryllidae; genus Gryllus; species Gryllus longicercus. The sequence goes on from JAZDUA010000932.1 coordinate 20,055, forward strand.
GCACATCAACTGATTAGGTCATGATTCCCTTAAGCGTAGTGCATATTTGCTCGGAAAGTGGTGGTGGTGGTAATCTTACCCCGTTGGATGGCGAGATAAGGCGCCGATCTACCGTCGTTAACCAGGGTTTTTCCCAACTAGGTATCTCACATGGGCACCGCCCCAGCAGGAACACGCTCTACGCTCCCGACCGGTCTCACGTGTGGTAGTGTAGTGCGTGTTAGTGTGTGTAAGGAGTGATGATAGGGCAAGGATCGCGAACGGTCCGTGGCCCGTTTGTTATGGTACTGCTCTGGCATTCGCCTGGTGTTGATCGGGGAAACCACAGAAAACTACCGATCAGAACAGCCGTTCGCTAGAATTCTCTTCCCGACAGCGACAGAGCTCTAATGAACAGTCTCTGTCAAATCTAGGGCTCTAATGAGTCCAGTAGAGGAATGGTTTGACGTAATGAAATTAGAAAACACTTTAACTCAACACCAATGCCTAATGCTCCATTGAAACTGAACCAACTTTATTTTTTTGAACAATTTTTCAAATCTGAGATTACAAATTTTGATTTGCGATTACAGAAATACTTCGGTTAAGGTTGGACTGTGTCTATTGAGACAGGAACGGAGACGAAAATGTAGTACGCTCTGAGTGTGTAGAGGTCGGTACGAGAACTGAAGGCAAGTAATAGGGGGTGGAGTTTCTGAACACTGAAATGAAGGAATGGGATAATAAAGGAGAATGAAAACGCGGAATGTGTGTAGTTCAACCAAAGAGTATTTTGCGTAAGTAAATAGAAATATGTCCTTGATCGTCCGCATTGTCAAAGACGGTAAAAGCGATTGAAGTGAAGAAGACAAATTAAAAAAGAAGAGGTCAATTTATGAAGATGCAGAAGCACCGATTTGTCGTTGACAAGATGGTTCGTTACGGTACGGAAGGTAACGAGTAAGCTCAATGAGAGTTCAATACTTCACGAATGCTTCATCCCCTAGTAATTAGTGTGACGCCAGCTGTGAGAGACGTTGTTATGGAATACAGTGTCGAAAGATGTGACCAAACATGGATATAAAAAATATTTGTATTGGTATGTTTGGGCGATTGGGTAGACAAGTTTGTTTTCATAGCGTTGAAAGGTTTGTGTAGAATTTAAAAGTGGCTTTGAAATTGCTTTTAACACAGGTATTGTCACGCGATTGCAACGTGGAAACTTTTGGTTCTTTAAAATGGATGAAAACGGATTAAAAAAATACGCATGTATCTGAGATGATAAGTATTATCACTCGATTTCTCGGTAACCCACCCGACAACTGACGATAGGTGTGACTGTCTATCTATCTCACACCAATGCACTTATTTTAGATATATAATAATTTATATACATTCCAAATAAACGTTTGATCAAAACTCGAACAGGTGTTAAATAGAAAAAGTAAGCAAAGTACTACGTCAAAATAATTGTAGTGCATGCATACTACCTACAAAAATACAGAAAGATGCTGCATAATTTTCGGCTGAGTCACTGTAGCCAGACTTAGGTCCGTTGCTCTAAAGCTCTCCGGATGGACGGAACGTAGGCTGTGAGAAGGGCGCAAGTTATGAGGAACCTTTCTTTGTGGGGCTGTGGAATTTGCCACAAATACCGGACGCCGACGTTCAGGAGGCTACAATTGCAGAGGGGTCCGAAACGGAGAGTGCTACAAATACACTGCGAGACACTTGTCATGCTGAGATGCGAGGGACTCGGCACAAACGGACACCAAAACCAAAATGAACAAAAAGTCAAAAATTCAACTTCAAATTCAAATCAAGGCAAATAACATACGTAACGAACTCTCAAAATAATGTAATAAATCGAGTTTAAAAATAAATTTCTAAAAAAACGAATAATTTAGTATATCACAACTTTTGATGACCTCCCCACAAAAAATAAAAAAGACTCATAATACTACTTAAAATTTGACTCCGTGATGAACATCTATATTACTGTTTTCCAACAACGCGCATATGCCAATACACGCTCATACATTGAAAGAAAAATATAATTAATAAAATTGTGAAAGGTGTTGAGGGTTTTGTATGATACCCAGAATCTCAGAAAAAATATAGATACTATGAAATATTTTCGATTTTGTCTGAAAATGCAAATAGTTTATTACATTATTCAGCCAATTCTCTTGCTGCGCGTACTGACAGTATTCTCATACTTAGAACGTCCCTGCTTACGACACAGCTGATGTAAAGCGACAGCTCGGCTCCAAGGAATAGCCCTTCCGCTTTCAAATATTCGCCATTCATATTTGAATTATGTAGCAGAAACTTATTTTTGATAATAATGATATAGAAAAAACTGTTGAACTCTATATCCGTATTTATTGCAATATTCATGAAGATTATTTTTCTTATAATATTTAATTTATTGTAGGGTTATAAGAAAGTGCTATTATTCTTGAGAAGTGTGCTTATTTTTGGAAACGTATTTTGAACGGTTTTGTGCAGCAGCACTTTTGCTGACAAAACAACAAGAATAAGCAATGAAATAAAAGTAATCGGCATGTTAAATTCTGCACTTTAGATTAGAAATAGCATTAACAGGATTAAGGTGTGATTTACATATCAATATAAGGGAGTGCGTTAAGGTTCGGAGTGGAAAGTAAGATTCTGTAGAGAAACAGTTGGACATATTGACTACAATAGAAATGAACATGTAAAGAAGAGTTCTCAGGAAATCTTGGTGAGAAAAAACCTAAAATAACGAGCTACGAAGTATCAGGAATGTAAAGTGCAGCGTAGTGAACGTAATCGGATAACGATCTTTGAAGTTTTTGGCTTTGGAAAGAGCAGCTTTTCTGAAGAAAGGAGGAAAGATTAATTCCAAAAATGGTGTACGAATGGCAGTTGAAGTAAAGGTCTATTTCCGCAGATTTTCTGAGAAAAAAAAATTCTGGAAAGAATATTTAAGTCAAGGCAGAAGACGCCTCAGATAAAAACCCAAAACTACAAAGCAATTCATTCAGAGACATTTTCTGTGATTACTCATGTGTGAGACGTAGTTAGAAAATAACAAACAAAATATTAATTTAAGGATGTGTCTCAAGGTTGATTCATTTTTAATTTTATAAAATCAAATGTGTTCTCCGAGAGGCCTGAAGAATTTTTGTTATAAACATTAAAGTAAAATTTATAAATTAATTATTTACAATAGCATTCATGAGAGCAATCTTTCTACGATAGGTTTTGTATTTGTTCCAAGTACTCATAAGAGATTTCGCGCTAATTTGAAACAAATCCGTCGCTTTCCTCACAAAAGCCGAGCAACTCCCCATTGGACACCGGCTGAGTCAGCTTTGCTGTCGTCTCTGCTGGGACGCGGGCCAGGAAGTCCTATTTTACATTCAAAATATATTCAAAATATATTTCTGAAAAAATCTTTAGATGCTTAGAAAAAAGTCGTCCTTCATTTCTGCATAGAAACTTCACACTGAAAATAACAGTGACGTTAATACAGAATTTTCTTTTTATTCACATCTCACAGATTTTTTATAAAAACATGACAATTCGTACAACTCAAGTTTGAAACGTTGAAGTAATTGTTCCTGCCGCATCGGATTCTAGAGCGGCCGTTTCACCACGGGTGCCGCCGGGTGGCGGTGAGAACGCTACAAACCCGCTAGGCAGTTGGCACACGTGGCAAGAGCCCTGAGGCGCTCTGGAGCCGGAGGCCGCGGAAAGGCGCTGCGATCGGAGAGCAGCGAAAGCCGCAAGGGGGCGGGGCGGGGCAGAGAGACCTCCTAAACAACGTGGCGGGAGAGAGAGAGCGGGGCGGGGCAAGCAGGCCGGCCCGTGCACGGCGGGAAGTAGGGCAAGACTAGGGAGGGGCGTGGGCGGATCGGGTGTGTAACAAAGTGGGAGGAGGCGGCGCGGGTCCCAGACGAGGAAGACGATGGGTAAAAGTAGGGAGGGCGAGGAGTAGTGCTGCGAGATAGTGTTGGAATGGAGTGGATTAGCTGGTTGATTGCTAGTGGTTCCAGGCGCGTCAACTTCTAAGGTCATTTGTCCCGTAAGGGCAGTGCATGTTGTTGCCTGGTGATCTTCCCCCGTTAGATGGTGCGATCCGGCGCCGACGTCCCTGTAGGATATTGGGGTTTTCCCAAACCAGGTATCTCCCACCAGCGGGGCACCGCCCCAGCTGGGACAATCTCTTAACTCCCGACCGGTCTCCTGGCATGCGTTCTGGTGTATGTGCGAAGCATCTCAATGTAAGAGGGTGGAGTAGAGTGGGGCGGGAATGGACCCGGGACGAGTCAGAGAGAAGTGGGAGCGTTCGCAGATACGCATGGGGTCGGAAGCGGGGCGGGAGCGAGGCGGAAGGTGTCAGCGAGCTGCATGGTGTTGAGGAGCCATAGGAGTAAGGAGAGGGGGTGGGGAAGCAGGGTCGCGATGTGGGGAGGGGTAGGGTGAGGCTGGACATGACGGAATTTGCGGGGGGTGAGAGGCAGGGCTCGATGGACGGAGCGGCGCGGGACGGGAGGGAACGGGAGGGGACGGGAGGGGACGGGAGGGGACGGAAGGGGACGGGAGGGGAAGGGGGGACGGGAGGGGACGGGGGACGGGAGGGGACGGGGGGACGGGAGGGGACGGGGGGACGGGGGGACGGGAGGGGACGGGGGGACGGGAGGGGACGGGGGGACGGGAGGGGACGGGAGGGGACAGGATGGGACGGGACGAGACGAGACGAGACGAGACGGGACCGGACCGGACGGGACGGGACGGGACGGGACGGGACGGGAAGGGACGGGACGGGACGGGACGAGACGAGGCGAGACGGGACGGGACAGGATGAGATGGGGCGGGGAGGGCGAGGCGGGGCGGGGCGGGGGGGGCAGGGCGGGCCTGCCCAATTGGAACGGTGTTTGTCGCTATTAATACGACGGCCCCCGCCGCAAGCGGCGCGGCGCGGGGGCGGCGACCTGCTTCCGATGCGTCGGCGATCGCCGCCCATCTACCGATCGCGCTCCCGTGCGCGTGTGCGCGTGCGTGCGCGTGCTGCCACATGTGCTTCAGCGGCCGAAAGCGTTTCTGACGTCCAAACGCGTCGACGCTCGGGCTAGTGCTCGCGTAAAAAAGCGTTTTTTTTGCTTTAACTGAACGCGTGCCTATTATTTGCGTTTGTGTTGTATCACACTCAACTCTTCAGATCAAAATATGACAAACAAAACCTTCGGGCCTCCCAGTTTCATTTGTATCTAGGATTCATCCAGATTCCTTGTGTCAAGTACGTTAATGTAATATTTTCTTGATAATTTTGTAAAGTTGTTTAATTTCAGTAAAACATTTTTAATTGTAGTACAAAATTCACTGTAAAATCCTAAACATTGTACTGTAAAATCTTCCAATTTTCGGGGATTTTTGGGACAAATATAACGGTTGTTAATCACGTAACTTTTGAGTTTGGAGAAATATTTGACTTAGACTTCATGATTGGAATGAACTAAAGAAAGGAAAATTGTAAATACGTGGAAAATAACCTCTCATTATTTGGCTTGGGTAAGGAAGTGAATTTTTTCTATTCGGAAAAGAAGTTCTAAGCCCACACTATTGTAGAACATGTCTTAGGACATTTTATCAATCGGTGTTTGGCCTAGAGAATTTAGCATCGCCACAATTCGTAAATTCTTTATCTTCTCTATTGCAGTGTTTTAATTAGCAAGGTGAGGTGAGATGACCTAAAGTATCTCTCATATCCTCTTCAGGCAGAAAAGGTTTTCAAGGAACCATTGTTCCCAACCTTGAGAGACTATGGAGAACAAGAATAAGCTCAGGCTGAGATAATGGGAACTTCCCTGCATCGATAACTGCCTTAAATTTACATCAAAAGGAACAAACGCCTTTACCATAGAGAGGGAATTCCCAAACCCTTGTACTTTATGCTGTCATGAACCGTAACACAGGACATAACTCTATTATCTTTTTTTCTAAAATCAACTATTTAAAAAAATAATGTAACACGCAATTTAGATTGCATCTGATATTTAAGATGGAGTGCAGATACAAAAGTATACCTACTAAGAAAAGAAAGTTCGTTCGCAAAATCGTTGGGAAACTGAAGGAAACCACACTCAACATCGAACCCTGCTTTCTGCATCTTTTACCTATATCTACTTCGTTTTTTTAATTGTGAAGTTTAAAAACGCAATTATCATTAGCAGTCTATTAAATTACCAATTATATATCGAAATTCGAAACATTTGGTACTCGCACTGAGAATAAGACTGTTGTTTTACCATTTACAAAACTGTAAATAACAAGTTATGTAGAGATGACGGTTTTGTGTTATTTAATAGAAACCAATGACAAAAAACTCGTAAACGTGCTAGTGTTGAACAATGAATTACCCCCTTTACTGGATAAAACATATTTAAGGCTAAAGCAACATATGTCTCAGGTTACGGTATAGGAGAAAAGGAAGAGAACATGCAACTACAACCTACATTTTTCATGCGTGCATCGGAGGCGAAAGGCATTTTGCCCTGAGGAAGGTCACAGCATGACGACCAAAACGTTGGCTTCTGTGCCTATGACCTGACTTCTCCCGGACACCGAAGTAAATATTTAGCCCAGCCGCAGAAACTTACGTTTTCATTTAAACTCGTTTATTTCAAAACTCCATTTTCACTTCATGTATGCGTTATACAGAGTTATATTATACAGAGTAACATAGGTTGTATAAGAGGAAGTTATGTAATACTGTAGAAAATTGATGTCTAGATTTTAAGGAAAAAACTGTTTTGGGGACCCTAAAACCAAAAACAGGTTGTCGTTTTTAAATCGTCTGTCCATCTGTTTGCCAGTGAACAACACTAGCGCCTGAACTCTTCGTAGGATGTTTTGCAAAATTAATATTCTCCGTTCGCGACTCTGAGAATTTGAAACGAATCCTTTGAATTTTGGGGGACTTCGCATTGATACACGAGACAATTTCATGCTATCCCTGAAAATGGCTTAAAATGTTTTTGAGTAGTGCTAGTGTTGCAGCCCATAAACGAAATACAGATCGTTCTTTAAAAGAATGGTTTGTTCTAACACTGTAATTTTTATACCTTTTCTACATCAATGCAAAAGGATTTGAGTAATACTTTGACTTTAACTTTTCTTATTTAATTACTAAAATTAACTATTGGTACACTATAGATATATACATTCCTTCAATGAAATTTTTTTAAATTTCATAATTGGACGAAAGATACAATTGCAAAACTCGACCCTGACACTAAGTTGAAAACACTCCTTCCAAAGCTCCCTTCTCTAGCGACGAATAGCAATTGTCGTATTTCTCGTTTTCGAGCATCGACAAACAACAAAACTAATACATACAAGTATATGCATCAATTTAATTATAGGCAAAGTTTGTGATTAAATGTAACTGCAACGAATAAATATCGTTCAGTATGTAAATTAATATCGCAAACTACATGATAAATAAGGGCAAAACAAATGCGACATGCTTACAGGTCCTAATCCTGGCCTCAAATACATTACAATCACACACTTCCACTAAACATGTTATTTCTCATAGCCTAATATCTTTTATTTTAGAGGGAGGACGTACATACGTTCAACCGTACTACAAAGTGATTAAATTAAAAAAAATATGTAACGAACATTATTATCTATATTAAAAATTTGCAAAGAGCGCAGAAATCCAAAGAAAACTATGTAGCCTATTGCGAGATGTCGATAATTTTGTTAGATCGGAGTTCGAGATAGAGATCCAAAACCATTAAAGATTTGATTGCATTATTTCGCCTATTCTTATTCTTTGTGTACCGACTGAATTCCAAAACTTAGAGCTTTTTACGACACAGTTGACATCATTAAATAGTCGACAAACGTCAGTAAATCTCTAAGGAAGAAGCCACCAGATATGAAATATTTGCTTTTCAATTGTTGTTCGCTTATGCAATATATATATATATATATATATATATATATATATATATATATATATCACGGTATTGCAGTGTTCATGAAGAACATCTATAACAAAACATTTACGAGGTTCTCATTACATGTCTCCCTTATTCCTACGCGTGTCTAATAAATAAAAACAGGTCTGGAGTCTGGGAACACCGCTAGCGAAAGTCCGATTAATCCGACCTTAAAATGCTTAAAACATACATTTGCAAACTAGAAACTTGTGAATAGGTTTAATTTCTGGAAAAACATTATTTTGAGAAAGCAACCATCAAAATAAAGTGAATGACACGTACAAATTGCTTCTTATCAGATAAAATGTTGAAAGAATTGATAACATAATTGCAAACATATTCATATATTTTCATTGAAATATTGAAAATTTCTTGTATTTACAAGTAATATTAGAAATTAAGTATTCAAGAAAGTATTCTTAAGATTTTAGATAACTGGAACGTTTCTGGAAACTGAAGGAAATTTACAACGAAAATAAACATCAATGAAATTTATCACGTAATCTGCTTTAAAAACAACAACAGAAGAGGCTTCAAAAGCGTTAGTGATTTGCACACTAGTTGCAAGAAATCACAAATCAGAGATGTACAGCGGGGTAAAAAAACAAAGACATGGCAGTTCGTATGCCGTAACACTGGATTGAAAAACAAACCATACTGTAATAGTAAATTTCTAAATGACTAACAGCAGATTAACTATGCACTTGTAGGTCGTGCTGTAGAATTTTCAACATAAGTTCTATCATCCATTCATGCATTCGCATCTTAACACAATGTATACTTGATAAATAATAAACTGAATATTTACGATGTCTTTTTAGTAATAATATTTATGCTTATAATGTATATTGTAGAATTACACGTATTATTACTATTATTGCACTGATATAAAATGAATTACATGCAAATAATAGAAAGAAACTAAAATATTCTGCCCATAGTCCCAATTTAAAATCGTAGGTTAGATATTAGAACAATTTTTAAACAGAGCATTTTTCACTTTATTCACTTTAAAATATCGGATCCCTATCTCGCTGATATTTTATAACTGTTAGTTACTTCCCTGAACTCGGCGCTATAATAATTGGGTCAATGATTTTAATATCTGAGTATGCATTTCATTAAACTTGCCAATCTAGAGATTAACTAGACATATTAGCACTGCAAATACTGTTGTTTGTTTGAAGGAAAGTGTGCACTAAAAACGCAGATGAATATCATTGTACCTGGTGTCATTTGCTCCCACACGAGCAAATTAATTGCGGACCAACATTGAGTGCCGATGTGTTTACTTTAAACTTTCGGGCAAAACTTGCACTTGAAAGCTGCCTGAAGCAAAACGTTCCCTTCCATCCAATCTCGATTATATTTTCATAACCAAATTGTAATTTCCATAAAATCAGAATAAATGTCAATAACTAATCAGTTAAATATAGTATCCGATTTGAAAGTAAATAAATGTTATATGAGACAATATGTCATAATAAAAAACCAAATATGACACAATGTCATAATAAAAAAACAAATCAAGCATTTTTGGACAACGATTAATTATATATTGCTTATATAAACTACTGAATTAAACCAGTAGTGATTCAACAGCATACACGTCCTATCATTCGTTTCGATAACATAATGATATAATACTACTTGTATCTGCAAACATTTCTAATCCCCAAAAATGATTCGAACTCATACATAGCTTTAACAAATAGCGTCACCACTACATCAACCGTCTGAGTCAGCATAACAGCCTTGTTAATGCTTTAAAAACAAAGTTCAACATTTGTAATTTTCGAAAATGCAGAGGGTTTAATACAAATCGTACTTATTGGAGTAAAAAAAGTAAAAGTTTGCAGATTTGAGAAAATCTTGTTTATATATATTTAAAATTTTCACTCAAAGTAACACAAGAAGTACTCAAATTCTCAAAAACGTTCACATTAAGTTATTTTAAATTTCATTTTTAAACAGATTTCACTAGTGAAAATATCCTTATCTTCAATATTATTGTTGTGGGAAGACGATGAAAAAATATTAAACTTTCGCAACTTTCAAAACTTCAGATATTTTAACGAAAATCGCACCTCCGAAATTTTCATAAGCGTATATCGCTCTATTGAAGAAAAGATTAGAGAAATTTTTTGATAATTTTCAAAATGTTTTTCATAATGTAAATCACAATGTTGTTCTTATGTTAATTATAATATATTATATACATAAAATGTAAAGAGGCTGCGACATCAGCCAGATCAATTAAGTAATATCCATTATTGTAAAAATTCTGTCTACGGTTTAGCCGCTAGCTTTGTTCACGTGCTGAAAAAGACAGACGGACGGACGGTTTGGAAGTAACCCAATTTTTTGGTATAAAGAACCCAGTATACTCTGTTATAAAAATAATTTAATTCATATATAAAAAGAAATATCCACTTTTCAGTTATCGGGGCCCCACAAAACGAGATTTTTTATCAAATAATAAGACTTTTCGATGCATCTTTACATTACTTTCTCTCTATCAAGTAGTTGTATACCAGAAAGGAAAATCACCACTGGATATCAGAACTCAGTGCGGATTAGAAAAAGTAATTTACTACATGTAGCAGCGTGAAAAATTAATTCTTTTGACATGAGAGACTCAAAAATATGCATTTCTATTAAAAAACGTATTTTATATTGCATTTTTGCAGAAAATATATGAGAACGATAAAAATTAAAGAATAAATGTTTTCAGAGAAAATAAACTACTTGGGGTAAACTTTCTATAATGAAAATTTAACGAGAAATATTTTATATTATAGATACTTTTTGAGTTTCTATGATTAACTTATAAATAATAGTTTATATAACAATAACCTTTACTAGCCTACAGTGGTGCTACCAACGGTGCGCATTTATATCTCCCCTCTCCTGAATGTTCGTCACTATAACATTCATCTTCATTCATTGTCACCTTCTCAGGAGGTAGTGAGTAGTAGTACAGGCAAATCTTCACTGTGACATACACATGTCTTATAGCAGATAGTAAATTAGGATGTTGTACCGTTTTCTTGTTTTGTGAGGCGATTCCAGTTACTTGTGTCAGACAGAAACAAGTCTGTTTTGTGATTCAGTCCAAATCATGGGAATACCTCAGGGCATGCGTCGTGAACCTTTTACCCAGCTTGTCAGGAGTGTAACACACGACACACAGCACGTATGAGAGGCCCATTTCTTGTTCTGCTCACCTACCTTACACCCGAAATAAAGTTCATAATACTTCTTTCTCAGAGGATTAAGGTTTGGTTTTTCCGATTTCAGAGATATTTCTCAACAGATATAACAACGTTTTTGGGCTATTTACACAGTTACGAGGCATTTATCCTTCTGAATTAATAAATCACAAATATTCACGAACCTAGAACAACAAACACTGACATCCAAGCCGCTTTCCAATTTGTCAGATCTCTCAATGATGGGACGCAATTAGCAAGAAACACACCGCGATTCTATTTGTTCCAGAATGACTTATCAGCAATGTTTCCAAACGTTTTTCATTCCCTAAAGGTGCATTTTCTGAATTCAGTGTCATTTATAGTAATTCCTTGAACATATTTCTATTGTTCCTGAACAATTATATCTACAGAATTGTTAAATGAAGCTACAGCAAAATAGGAAATATACAGTGCTTTCGAGCATTTCAATAAATAGAGTAGCGTGTAACACGAAAACTGAGTCCGATTGGCAAAAACTGATTTCACATTCGAATTCAGGGCACAAGTCTTAGTTAAGACCAATCACTTTCTTTGTTACAAAAATGCGGTTGTCCATTGTTATCGCTAAGAGAACACTGAATAGGAATGACGTTAATGGCACGGGTAAAAGCGTTCCTCCAAAGACTCGTAGAGGCGTTGAAATCATAAGAAAATAATATTTTTCTTGAATTGTTCGAGAACAACCTAGAGGGAAACGGCAAAGTATTGTGGCAATCGATTTATCTTGTTGAGACGAATCAAATGAGCTATTGGTCACCTCTATGAGTGCAATAAGTCACTAAAAATGAGTTTTTGTTTCTTAAAATTAAAAATAAAAACACATTTCAAGAGAACTTGTTCAAAATATTCTGAATGAATATGCAAGGAAACCAAGAAGAAAAATTATCTGTTCTCCCCCAGGAGGTCTAGACACCTCATTTGCTTCCATTGGTGGGCCGGAAGGGGTTTAATCACGAGTGATACGGACGGAGGTCCCTCGTTTACCACAAAAAGACAACGAAAGAGAGTTGCCGTTGCTTGAGTTTCGTCATTATGAGTTTACAGTATTTTAGCACGCGCTACCAATTACTTTAATTTTTTAGAGATCCGGATACTCATTTTGCTTTCAAAGAAACAATAATTTACTGAAAAAGTAATCTCCTGTTGCAAATTCACTCATTTTTCACTCACTGAAACAATTCCGACCCCAATAACGTTCACGCCAATGTTACAGCACTACACGTTGCGCGACATCTCTTACCACAAAAAAGACATGAAAGGCAAAAATTGTTCATGAAACGTATTTTGGAGTATCTAGAATTAATATAATTCGGCATTCACCGTTTCCTACGGGTGCACTAATTGTTCGGTTGACGCTTCCTCCTACTAAAACACACCCACAAAACAAAAAAGAAAACAGAAATAACTTGTTGATATAGTGTGATGCAACCACAGTTATATACTGCGGGACGTCACTCGCGAAAAAAAAATAACGTTCACAAATTGCGTGTTCCGGTGTCTCTCCATCAACTTGAGCATCCACCTCACATATTCCCTTGCGCTCATTTAGTACTTGTCTGAAAAAATATTGACTTGAAGCCTTCCCATACAGCCTGCAAGGTCTCTCGACCGCAAAAAACAAAAACAAAAAAGTGTTAATGAATCGTTTCAGGTGTCACCGCTACACTGACTAAACCATCTTCCACATGGCCCGCTTCCATTCTACAAGCAGTTGACAGTTGCGTCTACAGGATGGAAATGACTTTGACACCTCGTCATGTATACGTGTATTGTCATTCATTTGGCAAGGCCCTACCGCAAGGACCTACCCATTGCACACCTTCCGAACTCTCATTGTTCAGCGTCATAAGCTAGCAAGTTTTCTCCGTAGTGAACACACTCTCGTAAATATATTAATTGCAATATTCATTGTCGTCATCTCCATGAAAAAAATCAAGAATATATTTTTGAGCAACACACCAGCGCAAAAACGAGACAAACGAGATCTAAGTTCTGGATCTTTCCGGATGTCTATTTCTCAAAGTCACCAGCTCTCGCACGTCCTACGAGCTCACTCGCCTGGGGAGCGCTCCTTTGCCGCATCAAAAACAGAAGCGAATTTAACTCTTTGGCGTTGATTAACTCAAACTTATACTTTCCTCCACATCCCGAAAAAATTCTAATAGTAGAAAATATGATTAAACATATTTCCGAACGCCTTAAACATCTTTACTGCCACCACACATCCTGTGCACCCAAGTGTTCACCAAGACCCGCGAAAAAAGTTAGAAAGAACCGTTCATGAAAAGCCTTTCCGAACGCCTGGTACTCTACCTCAGCATTCATTCAGCATATTTCATTTGTGTTCAGTCACCTACGGAAAACCCCGTACCGCAACACAAACAGAAGCGAATTTCACTCATTGTTGTTCATTAACTCAAAGTTAAATTTTTCTCTCCTGCCCGAAAGAACAATAATAATATAAAAAAAGTTTAAACGTACTTCCTAATGTGTTACTTATCTTCACACCCACCACACATGCTACGGACCCAAGTGTTCACCACGACCCGCGATAAAGAGTTTCAAAGAACATTTCATGAATAACTTTACGGACGTGTTACATGACTATTCCGTGCACAACATGAGTTCACTCATCTGGAGGGCGCCCCGTACCATAACAAAAATAGAAGCGAATCTAACACAATATTTTTGATCCACTCCAAAGTACACTTTCCTCTCCTACCCGAAAGAGCAATAATAATAATAATAATAATAATAATAATAATAATAATAATAATAATAATAATAATAATAATAATAATAATTGAAAATTGTTTAAACATATTTCCAAACACCAAAGTCATTTTCACTTCCACCACAGATCACAGGACCCAATTGTTCACCATGATCCGCGTAAAAGAGTTTTAAAAAAAACCTTTCATGAAAATCTTTTCAAACGCGTTACTCTGTATGAGCATTCCGTACACAGCATGCGTGACCAGTCACCAGGAGTGCGCGCCCTACCACAACAAAAACAGAACCGAATATAACTCACTGTTGTTCTTTAATTCAAAGTGATACTGTTCTTTTATTTCCGAATAATGGAAAAATGTTTAAAAATATTTCGAAACGTCTTATACATGTTCACATCCACTACGCATTCTACGTACTTAATTGTTCAGCATGTCCTGCGTAAAAAGTTCCGAAGAACCTGTCATGAAGAGCCTTATCGAACGCCTGTTGGAGTACTTTGCATCAGCATTTCGCACACAGCATGTGTGTTCACTCATATGGCCAGCGCTCCCTAGCGCATCCAAAATAGAAGCAAATTTAACTTATTGTCTTTGATCAACCCAAACTTATTCTTTTCTCCCCTGCCCGAAAGAACAACAACAATAACAACAACAACAACAACAACAATAATAATAATAATAATAATAATAATAATAATAATAATAATAATAATAATAATAATAATAATAATAATAATAATAATTAAACATATTTTCTAGCGTCTTTACACATCTTCACATCCACCCCACATACTACGAACCCAACTTCATCACGACACGCGGAAAACAAAAGTTTGAACACATTTTCATGAAAAGCCTTTTCGAACGCCTGTTTCTCAACATGAGCATTTCGCACACAGCATGTGTTGCCACTCACTTGGAGGGAAGCAAGAAAAACAGAAGCGAATTGAACTTTTGCTTCTCTGCACGAGAAAACAACAACGAAAGTAATAATTATAATAATAATAATAATAATAATAATAATAATAATAATAATAATAATAATAATAATAATAATAATAATAGAAAACTGTTTAAACATTTTTAGAAACACCTTACTCATCTCGACATTCACCGCACTGAAGTGTTCACCACGAGCCGCGTAGCAAAAAGTTGAAATGCCCTCTCACGCAGAGCCTGTCGCACGCCTGCCAGCCAGAGCGGCGAGAGCGCGCACTCACCTGGAGGGTGCCGCTTGCTGGTGGTGGTGTTGGGCGAAGGCGGCGGTCGACGCGTACGTCCCGACGCCGACGCCGCCGACGCCGCCGGCGCCGGGCGGCGCGCCATGCTGGTGGCCGGCCGCGCACTGCCCGAACAGACTGCCGCACGTGTGCGGCGACGACGACGCCGACGCCGCCGAGGACGTCGGCGGCGCCGCCGCGGGGGCGGGGGCGGAGGGGGCGGGGCCGGGCGGGGAGGCGTGCGCCGCGCGCAGCAGCGCCGACACCTCGCGCACCGACGGGGGGTAGCATCGATCAGGCGCCCCCTCCGCGCCCGCGCCCGCGCCCGCGCCCGCGCTCGCGTCCGCCACGGCCGCCGCCGCGGAGCCTGCAACAAGTGCCCCGCCCCCGTCACGCTCGCGCACGCGGTCGGGCCGTCAGGCGCCCACGCTCACCCACTACAACTTATAGAACAAACATCCTGTTATGCAGTGGTGGCAACAATGGGATCATTTTGATTCGTACTTAGTGATTCCGAGCGCTGCTTGGGTCGGTAGTCCCGTAAGTGTTGTGTATGTTTTATGGCGTAGGTGGCGGTGATATTTTCCCTGTAAATGGTGTGATCCGGTCCCCACTTACCCGTCGGATTTCCGGTTTTCCTCAGCCACGTAACTCCCACCAGCGGGCCACCGCCCCATCCGGGAAAAAAACATTTTAAGCTCTCGGCTGGACACCCGACGTGGTTGTGTATGCGTAGGTGTGTGTCAGTACAGGATGAGGAAAGGGCAAGGAAGAGGAAGGAAAAATCTAGCGCGGTCCGTGGCCCGTTTGTTAGCGACATAGGACCTCCCGGTCAGAGGTACTGACATCAGTTGCTGCCCTGACCCACCTTTGACGGTAAGTTCCCTAAATTCTGTTTATAAACTTATTGCAGAAGTTGGTTTATTTTTACATTTTTTCAAAGCAAATAATATTGTTTATGACAATATTTTGGAGTCCAAATTACCTTGATATGGATTTCGTAACTTTACTAAAGATTGGAACCTATGATGCCTTTAATACCAATGTCAAATCACAAAAAATATCGCAATGGCGTGAAACAAGATTATTAAACCATCCAATTCATTGTTAATTCAGAATGGGGTTCCACAAGGTTGCTTTTTCAGTCTTGTCGGGTTTCATGAAAAAGATACAGCCTCTTATTCTTGCACCAATAGTCTGAGTTAAAAAATATTATTTCAGATGTTTCAAATTTGTTTCTTAATAATACGAACATTAATAGTAAAGATAGGAGCAACTGTGTCCATGTAGTTTTTAATTTAAAAAACAATTACATACTATAAAATTTAAGGTTTCTAATTGATTAATGATGCAATAGCAACTTTTCTCTAAATTCGTTCCTACCTCAAATGAAACGTCCATATAATTAAAATAATTGCATAACTGAAAATCGGAATAATGTGCAAAATTTTGTTTTCAGACATTAGCTTCTGGTTATCGCTGTCGCTAACATCTTATTTGTGGATAAAATATTATTTATATATATATATATATATATATATATATATATATATATATATTTCTTTTCACCAAAAACGTTCGGGTGTAAATACCCGCGTCTGACGTTAATAAGACAAAAAAGGGGTTTTGGGGCGTTGTAAAGAAGACGAAATTGCTCTATTTATGTATATTTCAAGTTAAATCAAGAAAGACCAACAAATGACAGCGGTAATTCCCTCGTACTTTATGTTGTGTTGCTCGTTTCATGTAAAGCCACGGCGTCACATTGCATTTCTCTGCGAACCGTGAAATGTCAGTACTCATCATTTATACCCAGGCGTTTCAATCAGCGTCTGGGTACTTCGCTACCTCAACATTTTCAGGTGGTTGAAATATCACGGTAAATGCTCACGACGTCCCCCTTACTCATGTCAAGTGAACGAACCGCAGAGAGAAGTTGTAAATGAAGTGGCGTTAGTTGATGTCATTGCCCAAGAGAATACATATTTTTTCTTCAAAATGATATTCAAATTAAATAAAAAACGTATTCCGAACTATATAAATTTTACAGAAGTGGGATAAAACGATATTTTTGGGAAAGAATAGTAATATTTACAGCCGCTACACGTTTTCTACACATTTTAAATTCTTGTTTATAAAATAGAAAATTAATATCACTAGATGCATTACATTAAATCATTTCTGTTGTTTTAATTTTTTCCGACTAAATTCCGTGATCTTAATTTCTACCGCATGTGCATGAATTCACAATGGTTTCTAAACTATTCCAAAACAGTGTGAAATCCTGAGCAAACTGTACAAGTGTGACTGGGACAATGTTTGCGAGTCAGAGAGTGGGGTTGACAGCAGACCCTCTGCCAGTGGCTCATGTGAAGCGAGTAGCAGTCACAACTATTACCCAGACCTCGTTGCGAAAATATACCTTACCCGCACGTACCGGCACGTTCCACGTTCCAGCACGTGAAGCTTGTCACTGGAATCTTCCGCGTGGGAAATGCCACGAGACACTTTAATCTTCACATTTCAAATTTTCTACGTGTCTGAAACCTAATTTACAAAGAGAGATGTTTTGAATACTACGAATATTTGGAGATATTTTGAATTTGAAATGCAAGAAAGCGTTCGTGTCATCATCTCATGCTTCGAATTCCCGAAAAATGTAGTATACGTGGTAGTAAAGGGAAAGAAGAAATTGGAACAGTGTAGTGTGTGAACATCTTTCCATGATAATGATGACCCACAAAACATTGAAAATTATGCTAGAAGCACAGTGGCAGGTAAATTAAGTTTAATTAATGTATAACTGACTAATATGTTATTATCAATTCGATAATTAGTGATACGAACATTCAAAATATACAATCACACTGAAATGCTCTTTATTACAAATTCGACTATTCCCCAAAATGAGTTTGGCATCCAAATGTTAATAAATTCCAAAGTTAACTTCCAGAAATCGTCTTTCTTCGAAATAGCATTCCCTCTTCTCACTTATTTTGGATCAAAGGGAAATCTTTCTTAAAAAGCGTTTCTTCAAACAGAACGCAAAGAGTCTGCTGGTCGTCCGAGAATGCACTGGCGTGCGCCGCGCCCGAGCGCTCCCTGGAGAGAGGGGGAGAGGGGGGAGGAAGGGGGCTGGCGCGGCTCCAAGCACCACACGCCATCACCCCTCTCCATCCCACCCCCACCCCCCGCCCGGCCAATTTCCACCGGATCACATTCCCCGTCGGCTCGCCTTTAATACGCTAAACGGCCCCTCTTCAAACGAGGCATTGGGAGGTTATTAAATGACTGGACCCTGTTCATAAGTTTCAAAAATATAATTATGATGTTTTAAAAATTTGTATTATGATGCCGGTGTTTGTCTTACGGCCACACCGAGATTTAATAAATTATTTTGATGCACAAGAACTGAATAAATTTTGGGGGATTTATTAAAATACCATAAGAATTGAGTAAATTCTTAGGGATTTATTAAAGTACCATATGAATGATGGGGCAATAGTGGAATTAGAAGGGGGGCAAGGGAAGAACCCGGAGAGAACCTACTGCGAACTCGAATGCACACTATCATTACAGCTATCGTTATTATCTTCAGGCAACTGACGGCAGAGAGCAATAATCTCATATCTCATTCACATTGTAGGTGGAAGGAAGAAGTACGTTAGCAAGGAGATAAAAGTTTCTTACATGAGTTTGATTCGTTACTTTGTGCTTCCGAGTCATATCCGTTGTTATGGTCATTAGTTGTTTCTGAAAGGCTTGCTATATCCATGCAGGTGGCGGTTGTCCTCCCCCGATGGAATGTGAAATGTGGCGTTCTCCTAATGATCGCGTACAATTTCCCTCTCCAGGGATCTGCCACCAGCTGGGCACTGCCCCAGCCGAGACAAGCTCCAAGCTCTCGGATGGTCTCCCGACAAGTGTGGTACTGTAGTGCATGCAAATGTAAATGTTTGTACGAAAGGGGTGAGGATAGGACGAAGAAGAGGAAGGAAAGATCGCGCGCGGTTCGTAACCCGTAGGTCGTTACAATTGTCCTCCGGATACCGGCTGAATTCAACCTTGACATCTAGCTAGCGCCTAGAATTCGAACTTCAGAGGCATTGCGGCGGCAACTTCTACTGCCCTAAGCCATCTGAGCTGATTACGGGGAATTTGCGCATCTCGACTAATATCAATAATACATCCAATTTCCTAAAAACGTAAGCGTTGCATACACTGTTTGTGGAAACACCACACTCCATCTTCAATCACTGAATTACCAATTAGACTGTAATCATGTTACGAAGAGGTCTGTACCACACATTTCGTTACACTCCCTTCGTAATATCAGTGCCCTTGCGAAAAAGGACTGACCTTTCGCCAGAATGCCATTTGGTAATGAACTTATTTATTACGTTGAATGGGCAAATCGTATTCAGACTTTGTTCAGAGTCATGCTTTAGGTCCGAGGTTAGTTTATATCTGTAAATGTACGATATAGGTTGGCCTGATTTGCTTACTATCCGATAGAATGTGTGTATATTAAGATTTTTCTGTTTTCAAACCCTCTGACCTCGTTCGGATATCAGCTCACCAACATTGGTATAATTATTCTCACACTATGATATAATTGTAACAATAAAATTGTGACAACACGACGATTACGGATATTTCAAGCGGATAATGTATGCTTTTCGCAATATATATTTGGTCTTTTCGGTCGATTGTGCGACGAGTGTGGCCCGCTAACGATGTCCTCCATGGTTGAGCCTAATGTAATTCCCACGCTTGGGTGGTAAGAGACACATGTGGTGAGTCTGACGTATTCCCTTCATCGTAACTACCAAACTGTCTGCCTAAGCTTTGTTTTTTCTCATATAGCTACAGAAACTGAGAGGATTTTTTAAAGGAAAGGTACAACCGTGATAGGGAATCGAAGCAAGGATCGCACCATAGGAAGCTAGTTCGCTACACATGAGCCATCTTAATCCTTGATCCTGCGTTTTGCGAGAGCCTCAACTTAATATGTTGAGAAATACATGTGCAAACTAGATTGGGTGTAAGTGTTCATCAATCCAACTTTCGCTATTATTCGACCATATTACTTATTTCACTTTGAATATTAATTTTGTAAAGCTTAAGAAGTTGCGTGACATGTGAAGAGAATTGTCAAGTTCACTCCTGCGACTCGCTATAAAATGAAGAGCAGCGCAAGTGATCGATTCCAAAACGATTCAACGAGTGTATTATAGAGGGAATGAGTAGCAAAAATGCCTCTATTTTACGCCTTAACTTGAAAATAACGATTACAAAGGGAATAGTGACGAATCCGAAGATTATAATTTTAAAACAGAAATTGTTGGACTTTTCCTCCCAGAATACAAGCTCCTTTCTTTGTTAAAATAAAAGGGTATTGTAGTTACTAGCGCAAATATATTTTCTTATTGGAGGATCCTTTAAAACAATTAATTTATTCTAAAAAATATTTTAATTATATTTTGAATAATAATTAACTCAAATTAAATATAGGGGTTGATGGCAAAATATATTAACCGTTCATCAATTACGACTCTCTTGACCAACAATAAAATTTTTTAAAAATTTTCAAAACAATGTATACGTAGTTGCACCGTGCCAGCATTAACAGCACTGCGCGACAACTTTTATTGCCCCCTTGCGGCAACGCAACCGGCAGCTCGGGTCCAAGTGACGCCGTTCGCCTAGGCCGGAGTTGGTCGCTCGCCGCGGGGCGCCCGGCGGAGCCGCACTTTGGGCGAAGTCGATTCGCGCCGGCGGAGTTGCGTCGAAGGCCGAGCGCCGGGGGGCCCTGGCCATTTTCCAGCCAATTTTGAGTCGACGGCCTCCCCTTTATGCTCCGGCCAGCCTTTGGCGCACTCCGCGTGAAGGGCCTTCGTCTCTTTGCATTAGGAAAGAACCGGCGAAAGTCTTCTTCGGGATAAAAGAAGGTTGAAATTACTCTTCAACAACAAATTATTTTCTTCGCTTATGTAGAATACTCTGAGTTCGTTCAATAAATTTGTAACCTTAAAAATGAAATTCAATTTCGAATCCATTACTTTGAATCTTATTAGTTCTTGAGCAGTTAGACAAATCCTAAGAAAATGATGCCGAAGGGCAGGCAACAATTGCCTGTTTCAGAATTTGAATATCACAATCTAAAATAACTTTCCCCTTATCTCTACAATGATTTACTATGAAGCATCAAAAAAGTGTTAAATGCCGATTTTTGTTCACCATTTGTGAGAAGTGTAATATCTTGGGAACCTTGGAAGTCCTTGAGAGAAATTACAATTGACGTTTAGGAAAGCATCATGCCCCTGGGACCAAGAAGGCCTGGACGACAATGGATTCTTTCTGTACATCGAAACACTTTTCATCTATAAAATTGTGATCTAAGAATATTGATAAATTACTTCGGGCGGAAGATCTACTCACTAATGTATTAAAAACTTCTTTGCCACATGTCTTTACAAATTGATATTACGGTTGTAAGCTCAACACACATCACTGTTGGTATATTGTAACGTTTATCATTCATATATGTATGCTTTGAATAGTTCGTATCTTCAAGTAAATAAGCAATTGAAACACTCGGAATGATATTCATACTGAACGTGTAATGTTCAAAGATATTTTTTGCATAATCAGAAACACAGATGAACGGTTTTAGATTTTATATTCTTAATAAGAATACTGCGCGTTGAAAAACATTCAACTCGAAATCACTTTTGATGTTTTTCCCTAAATACAAGTTTCAAACATTAATAAAACGCACATCAAAGACTTCAAAAGTTAGTAACCCAAAACATTTTGTGAGCATGTTATACCTTTTAAGAGAAAGTTGTCCTTCTCAGATTATGAGAAAGTTTATGAACCACAAAAAAGATTTCGTAATGCGGGAGTTTGCTCTCCTTATGAACCTTACTTTGCACTTGAACGTCATTTACATTCGCTCTAAGGGAAAAGGAACCTGAGTTATAACGGGATTTTACATTAATGATGAACATTATTTACAGAGATAGTGTGAAAATAAATCTCTATTCAGAAAAACACAAAATCAAATGGTTTACGATAAAAAAATATTGTAATCAATTGCATATTCTATAACATATTATCTTCTGACAAGAAGGGTTTAGCAAGTGTTGTCAATTTTGGAGAACGTTCTAATCTATGGCAAATGTTTCGTAATCAGTTTTACACGTCATCATCTTTGTTTCAAAACTACTCACCTCCTGAACATAAAACTTGTAAGTTTTCGTTTCTTCTTTGACATTTTTTACATTCGAGGAGTGTTTTCATATAATGTGCGCAGTTTTAATTCAGCGAAACAAAAGGATATATTTCGAATTCAAAGTATTGACATTGCTCCTAACGACAAATACTGTAGTGTGTATTTCAATCATATTTATTTCCTCTCCAAATTTTATTTTCTTCGAAAATCTTATTTATTGGTAATTTACAAAAATTTTATTACTATAATCGAATAATTAATAAAAATTATTTTCGGATCAGAGAGATTAAGGAAAACACTCACCTACGTTGATCATTTTTTCGTGTTAGCACACGGAACATGCAGCAGCATTTTGCCACCATGAAAAGTGAGTCACCGAGTGGAATCACAACTTGGCACTGAACCGTGTCTAAAAATAATTTTCTCATTCATTCTAAGGATCCTGTAGTCTCCCGCAGTTAGTTTCTCGGTGCTTTCATAACCAATTTTAACATATGTAGAAAATAGGTAACTTTCTTGAAAACAAGAAACACGAGAACAATGAATTTTTATCTATGGATTTAATACTAAGTGATTGAGTATTTGTGATTGAATACCGACACACCGTTCACAATATTCAACACGCGCTTGTAGTTTTTCTGGGGATCTATGTTGATGTCATGGAACCGAGATTGTTTTCAAAGGCGATATCTGTGGGTTGAATTTTGACGAGCAAATCAAATCTCAGCAACGATTCACTTAACCAAAACATTGCTCTCGCTCGCTGGTGAATACTGTAACCGAACCGATTACCTGTGGAATCGGTTGGCCGCCCTGCCACTAGCTCAGATCGGTGATGGAAGGAACTGTTATGCAGTACGATAGGAACACAAATTAAATAAACACTTGTTCACTGGTAAAATGATTCAATTTATTTCTGGGCATGAATGATAATAAAAAGAAAATGCACCAGAGAAATTTAAATTATAAACTAACAATGGAAAAAAAATTGAAGAGATCGATTAAAAAAAATAAGTCTTGGAGTTGAATGACCCTCGGGTTGTTCAACCCTGTAGAGTTCTTTGTGAGCCCGGGCGGACCCTCGGCGTCTGGAAGGAGGGCGGCGGCCTTGGGGCAAGGACGCGACCGCAGCGGTCCCACACACACCCTCTCGGCGCGTGCGTCAGCTGGACGACCCTCTGGCGAGGCCGTTACCACTGGCAGCGATGGCTGGGCGAACTGGCAGCGAAGTGCTTGAAGATTGCCGGGATTTTTCTCCCGACCTCAGGCGCGGAGTAAACAACCAAGCGTTCTTCTGATTGTTATGACAGTCTTTTACAAGTCCGGTTTCAGAAAATTAAGAAATCCGTCACGAATAATTCAAGAACACGAACTATCAGATTCCAAAAAAAAAGTTCCTCTATTTACTACAGTCTGCTCAATGCTCGAGCTGGTACTGTAAAAAATTCTAAGTCCGGTAGAGGTGAACTTGCCTCTAGCCGAAAAATATTCCCCCCAAGAGAAACTTCTGCCCCGACTGTCCTGTCTAGAATTCAAATCCCTTCTGCCGTTCTCTCCGTCGAAATCGCCCCAGGTTAACTCTTCTCCCCACCCCAATTTCTTATGTGTCCTAGTTCCCTTTGATAGCAGTGTCGCTATTGGTTGGAAGTTGTTGCGTAGTGAAATATTTTAACCCAATCGCAGCGTGAGAAGCGAAGGAAATTTCCACTCTTTGTGTGGGCTGCGAGCATGCAGGGTTGTTCTCGAACCTTCTAGAATTCTGGCCCTTGCTTGCGTAGGGGGGCGCGTTTGATGACGGAAGTATTGCTCTGGGCTCCCCCGAAAGTGAACGGTCTCGAAATCTGCAGCTGGCCGCGCGCACGTGCACAGTGTCTGTCAACGGCAGTCCTCCAAACGGCCTGCTTAATGGGGAGGAGGCGGTAATGGCCTCCCGCGATAAGTGGGACTACGCGTGCATTGCAATCTGTTTAAACTCCCGGTAGAATTCTGGGTGGTCCGAGTTTGTTATATTTAATTTTTCCAGCATGAATTTCGTTTCAAAAAGTATGACGAAATCGGTTTCGCTACAATACATAAGTTGCTTTCATGACGCCGGATATCGAAAATCGATTACTACTACCGGAAATCGAAATCTGATCCTTGGGATTTAAAAACCGCTCTATTTTGGAGCCACTGCCGATACTGAACACACAGAGTTGATACAAGGAGACTCTGAACGACAAAGAAGACTGCGAAAAATTACGTAGGAAAAGCACAAGTACTGAGGCGGTGGCTCGGGCAATTGTAACGTTACTTTATGAAAATATGGAAGTAAGCGGTTCCACACACATAGTTGATCCATTGGGTCCTGTAACGCATAAGATAAATGTTTCGTCAATATATATTCTAAATTTGCAATGACAGAGAGTGCTATCACTCTGCATTAGTACACAAATTTGAAACTATATAAAAAGTAAAAGAAAGATGACGTGCCGTTAAGAGAATTCAGGAATAACAGCAAACACTACAACAGTAAAAATACAAAAAAATGATTTTAAATCACCATTATCGAGATCGTATGTCTGGTATCCGAGGTACTTGTGAGAGACTGCAATATGTGGTGAATGTACGAGCTTTCGATCTGTTACTTCTAAGAGTTATGAAATGGGAGCAACATTGTGAAAGCTGAAATATTTCTTCAAAAAAGGACGTGACCATCTCGACCCTGCGGAAAGTAGGGCAGGTACAGAAAATGATCAAAACATCTGCCACTTCCCCGTATATCAGAAACTAACAAATATTGTTTTACACAAACGTGCAAATACGCGTAGGTTTTGTTCTTGCATAAATAAATTTTCCCTTCAATTTGCAATTTATTCTACCGCATTCAGTTGAAACCCCCTCAGTGGAAGGACTTTGGAATGCGACTGTTAAAAGCGAAGCAGCCCGAGCGCAGCATGAGAAGACCCGTTCCTTCCGGTCAGAGCACCAGGGGACAGAAGGATCACAGGCCCCTTTCCAAGAATCGCGAATAATTGCAAACAGCGGCGGCGACAACGGTGGCGGCTGAACCGTAGCTGAACGCTGAACGCAGCTGAACGGTTCGCGGCTGAACGGAACGGAACGCGGTACAACGCGGCTGAACCGCACTATGGGGGAGACCAATAGACACGATGCGGCGCCAAGCGCGACTAGACAGTGAGAAAAAACGACTGTAGGGGAATCAGAAAAATACAGTGCATGTAAAGAGAACGCGCAACAGAGATTAAACCACTGAGATGAGAAAAATTAAACAGTACCAGTGAGGTAAACAGTCGTAAGTCTATTACTTTCTCGTACGCATACGCGTAGTCGATGTAATATACGTAGTATAGAGAAAGATCTGTAACGCTGTGAAAAACCCATTCCGTGATTTCCATAGAAATACACGCCTGATACCAAAAAAGTGTTATTTCAAAACGTTCGTCCGTCTATCCGTCTACTGTCTGTCAGTCTGTGAACAACATTAACGCCTAAACTATTCACAGATTTTTTCCAAAATGGATATTCCTCGGTTCATCTGGGCGAGTCGAAGCTCGGAGATTTGGAAAAACATTCTTTCAATTTTGGAGAGTAATTTACAAGAGGTTCCTCAAACATTTTCAAAATTTTCGCTCAAATTGATCCAATTTTTTATTATTGTTTAATAACAACCTGTTTTTTTCTTTTTACTCTTTCGTATTTCGTAATAGTCGACAAGAAAAAAATTTGGACTGGCTGGGGGGGGGGATGGCAGCAGCGACTGTTTTGGTCCTCCCACATGAGATGTACTTGCGCACCATCGATTATTGTAAGAACTTGTATATGGGACAAACAATACATCGGCGTGTTTACGGCTCCTTTTTCTGATCGATCGTCAAAGTTTGTGAGAAATGCGAGAGTTTTGAATTTTTATTCCTATAATGTTCCAAAGCCTACAATGTTCACTTATTGAAGAATAGGACCCAAGATGAGGCAAGCATACACTATTGATCTAACTGCTGATAGGTCAGCATTTTATAAACGTTTAAACACCCCTTTCCAACGGGAGAACGATGTAGATCTAAACATTACCACGTGGGTAGGAAGGCGCTGATTGGCTGCAAGTTCGGGATACACATACTCTATTCCACTCTACTCCCTCGGATGTTTTTAAGTACACGCGTAATATAATAGTTCTGTAAAAGTAAATGCTCGTAAAATTAAATCAAGTAAATATTGTTTGTAATACAAAAAAGGATAAACGAAGATACATACCAAGCAAAGAAGTATTTTCAATGTAATAGCAGACCGAGCAACACACGAGCTCAGAGCACAATGTGCAGAATGCAGAATGATGCGCGATGTGCAGAATGAATAAGCGTAAAAGAAACTCTCATTACAGAGTTAAGATCGGTTGTTTAAAATTGAGAACATGTGATTGTGTATGTAACGTGGGTAACGAGTGCCATGACTGAACAATCATATCCATTGCTGTCAATGTCTGATGTAAAGCCCTTCTGAACTAATAATTCCGTTATAAAATGAAAACCTTGGGCACTAAGTACATAGGTTGACTTAGGAGCGATGTGACAACTTGTCCACTCCAATAATTTGCAAAATGACGCTTTCCGCAAATGGCGCTTCGCCCACTGATCCACTTTAATCGGAATCGATGACTGTTTTGGAGTCGTAATTAAGCGTCGCTGGATGCAATTTGTAATTAATTAATTCGATAATTTCATCTCTACAATTGTTGGACATGACACGTGATAAATTTGGCAAATGAATCACACTAATGTGATTGAAGTTCATTTGCGTAGTTTACAAATAATGGTCTAGAAATTATCGTCATATAGGGAAAACTTCAATACAATTTTGTAGACAAAATTGAGGGAATTAATATCTTACTTCAGCTGAGAAAATCATAAAAGAGGGTTCAACTTGGCTATTTTTCACAAAAAGCAAATCATTTCTTCGAAAAATGCTAGAGAAAGCCGAAAAAGAAAAATTGAAAGAAATTCATGTAGGTTACAAATTGGGCACATAATATGTTCCACTGTGTGCCCAATACGATAAAACAAAATAAACAAATAAAAAATAGGTCTGTAAAATGTACTCTTTTAAATTTTCTAAGATACTTTTTATGGCCAAACCTTTCTTCTAAAGAAATTTCTCTAAATTCGAATTTAGAGGAAACAATTCTAAACTTGAGCGATTTTTTAAAATTTATTGTATTCTTAATTTTCTCACTCGGCATTCAAATAATTTGAATTTATCATGTTTTGTTATCTCAATTCAATTGAATGACACCCAAAATCTGCCGAAACATAAAATGAGATGTTATGTTAATTTTAATTAATTATCCTGCCGTGCGTTCACACCGAATTGAGTGAGCGTCGCCAGCGCTTCTTCCTGCAACATCACCACCACTGCAGACTCCACCGCTTCCACCACCTCACCACCACCGCAAAAAACGCGTTACGTTTGTCACCGCCATCACTATTTCCACAGCCACCTCATGGAATGAAGAACCATTTCCTCCGCCCTCGGCGCCCTGGCCACTCCCCTCCATCGAACGCATCTGCCTCCGCCACCGGCGCAACCGCACCCCCCGTCAACCCAGCGCTTGTCGAGTCACTCTGCTCCCCGCTCTGCGGCGCTCACGGTACTTCCTCTACTTCACCACTGCCTCCACCTGCACCGCCACGCCCAGTGACAACACTTAGACATTTGACATAAATCTATCAAAATTATTATATGTAACATGAATACATAATATTTCCCGATATAGAGTATGTAATATTTACCGAGATTTAAAACACCTTATCTCAATATAAAATTACAAAATTTTTGATATGTTGTAATTTTTATATAGTCTTAGAAAAAATTTTCACATTTAGTGAGCAAAGTGGGTGTTTCGTTTATTTTTTTAGTCTAGACTGAAATTATTTCGAGACGTCAATTAAGACTTTTAAAAACAAAGATTCAATTTGGACGATGAAAATCACACCCCTTTTGTGCACTTAATGTGAATAAAGCAAATTCGGCGTAATTAAGGCAGTGAAGAAGGAAGCGTTCCCGAAAAGAACTTTAAACTGAATCTGAAATCTGTGTTGAATAAAAATCATGGGTTTAAACTTATCTGAGCTCTGCTTTAAATAAGAAAACAATAACGCATTCCCTACTATGGTGGCATTAAAAATATTCACCAGACACAAGTGATTATGTAAAATCATTACTCCGCTACACCAAAAACTAATGACACCCCCTTCCTCACCACCACTTTTACCACCGCCACCCATTCCACCATCAGTTTTCATCATCACGCAGCTGCCCCTCCATCGCTTTCTCATCTCATGTCACCGCCACTGCTGCCATCGATACCACCTACATTTGGAACCTTAGCCTCCACCGCATCCGTAGCCAGTCCCACCCTCCACATCTAGCGGCGGCGGCGGCGGCGGCGGCGGCGGCGGCGGCGGCGGCGGCGGCGGCGGCGCGAGCGGCTCGCGGCCGCAGCTGGCGGATTAAAACCGAATTTCCTGGCCCCGCCCCAAACTTCCTCGATGGAAAGCAAACAAGAGACGGCGAGGAGGCCCGAAAGCGAAAGCGCTCCCGAAAACGTAGTCCACGCCAGCGCGCGCGAGGCGAAGAGGACCCACCATGTGGAACAACACGCGTTCTCGAAGCACCCGTGCGGAAACGTGGTTCAACACCACGCAACCAGCCCCGATGGAAGACGAATTTACGGTGCACGCTTCGGAATATCGCCTAATTGCCTGCGAGAATAATATTTTACGACGCTTTCAACAAAATGTGTCAGATTCACATTTGTCTGTGAACAAATATTTTGCTTCGCTGATGGGAAATGGAAGCAAGGGCATCATGTGAAAACATCACAGGTGTGAAAACGAAATATTGTAAAAATAGAAAACGTAAAATTCAAGGAAATGCAAAATGTTGGATAAGTTAAAAAATATTAATGAAAAAACATTTTAAATTTGCTCTTTTTCAAAATGCAATATTTCTTAAGTAATCAATCACTCATCGAACTTTTATTGCAGCTTAGGTCATCAATATATACTCGTAATATTCTTAATCATACATAAACGTAGCTTTTTTGTTGCATCAAAACTTCTTGTAATTTAAGGCTCCTATTTCAACTATGATTTTTACTCACATTCATTGAAAATTCAAACCATTTAACACCCCAGATTCTTCGGTAGATATTCTTATCCGTTGAGATTTTAAGGAGTGCGCACGGACACTCGATTTACTTCCTTCAATTGAGAAATGGAAGTGCAATTATCTGAATATTTTATAATGTTTTGTTTACTTTGAATTGTGCTGGCAAAAAACATGATACGGAGCATGTGGTCATTCTTATCATTTGGTCAATGACAACGAAGTAAATGGCGGATAAAGTAAGCGAAAACGAGTGGTGTTCAATAGCAAGGCAAAAGAAACTGGATTGTCGTTATAAAAATTATTTATAACCTTTTTTACCAAATTTCTTCATTTAATTTCAAAGTACTCTCCATTAGATGCAATGCACTAGTCAAGTATTTTTTCCCAACGTTTGAAGCAACTCTGTAAACTTCAACTTTGATATCGTCCAGTTCCCTATGCAAAACTGTTTTTTTGCCTCCATATCATCAAAACGCTCCCCTTTTACATTTGTCTTCATTCTTGGGAACAGAAAATAGTCACCGGGGGCTAGGTCTGGGGAATACAGGAGAGGGGAGCGACATACCACGCCCTGTCTCAAATGCAATCGAATGTTCGCTCTTTGAAAAAGCGAGGAACAAATTTAACGGCAACTCGCCTCATTTGCAAATTCTCAGCCAAACTCCACTGGTATGAGCTCAAATTCGCTTCTGTTTCTCCTCAAATTTTGTCGATTGTAAAACGACGATGCTCGTTAATTCTTTTGGAGATTTTCTCGTTTTCATCGTTTCGAGGTAAAAGGGGAAGAATGTCAAGAACCAGTATGGTCGTCATAACTCTTCTCACCTCGTTTACAGGCCCAACCACTCAAAAACTTGCGTGTGGTTCATAGCATCCTTCTTAAAAGCCTATAGTAGCATTTGGTAAACTTCTGTTGCGGATTTTGGACGCAGGAAACAAAATCTCAAACATACTCTTAGTTCTCTTAAATCTGCCATAACGATTTCGCAGATGGAACACTAGAGCAATAAGAGAAAAACAACCCTGCGATCAACCGGTCACACAAACTGACGCCGTCTGGACTGTTGTTCCATGAAAGTCTCTATTAACCCCACCTAGGCGGAGAAGTTTCTACGTTCCCGAAAGGACATACTACGAAAATAAGACCAGCGCTATTCTTTTAAGCGCTCCTTGTTCTGTCCGTGGAAAAAATTAAAGAAACAATTTGGATAAGTGTTCGAAACAATGAGTTGTTTGTACATTGCTTTAATTTTAAACAGAAATTACACAAATTTCTGAAAACACGAATTTTTGTAATACATTTTAAGAAACTGTAAATGATCTTGCTTAAACATCTAATTTTTCAGAACGGATTTTATATAATACAAAAATCTCTATATTCAATATCGTAGTTTTAGAATGTTAACTTTGTGCAATTTTCGAAAATACACAGTTCGCCTGAAAGGAGCGATAACCACATTTTAGCGCCCTTTAATACATACGAGGAGAAATAAAAAAAAATATTCGAGTCATTTTTGAGAAAATAATTTATTAAAAAATTAAAAATTGCCTATATGTCACACAAAATTACTAGACAACTACTTATATTTTCGAAAAAACGTACAAGACTTTTTTCGAAATTAGTCTTTGAACGACAAATTTCATTATGAAAAAATATCTATCTTCAATATTGTAGTTGTAGGAAGATACCGCAAACAAATGTAAACTTTTGCAATTTTCGTAAAATCAGGGATTTCAGTGAAAACGACACCTTCGCCTTTTTCGTAAATTCCATTTACCTTATCCCAGTACAAATTTATTCAAAACGTTTGGAACTATTTTTGAGATTCTTTTTTAAATGTGACTTTATATGAAGTATCCCCCAAAATCAAAATATTCGTTTCAAACACAGAGGGCCTCGAGTTCCTTCAAATCGATCTAGGAATATCAATTTTGGAGATAACCAGCTGAAGGGTTTTGGCGCTAGCGGTTCACTGACAGACTGACAGACATGTTTTGTCGTCAATAGTATTTTCGGTATCAACGAAACACAAAACATGGAATTCTTTGAAGACCTAGAAATTCTCTTCATATTGCCAGATACGTTTTCAATGTTTTCCTGTGAAGCCTTCGCTATAGATAAAGCCATACCACCATCACCATTTCGGAACTAAACAGATTCATAATTTTTACTGATCCAAATGAACTTTAGGTGAATTAAAGAACCATGGGAACAAAAATTCAAGAATAGAATTAATTCAAAGAAACACTACAACATTTGATGGAACGTAATATCAAAGTAGTATCGGCATGTCCCGGCTCATCAAGGGATATTAGGAAATGAAAAAGAGGACTAGGCAGCAAAAAAGGCCGTTTCCTAAGGAATCGTTTGTACAAAAGAACCAATTAAAGTACAAGAACAAAAAGGGCTATAACCCTATGCATCTGGTAAAAATGGAAAATCTGGGAGGACAGGACAAAACTAAACTTGATCCATAACAATGTCTGGGAGCATCAATCACACGTACATCAGAAACGAATATTCAATGCAGTATTCAGACCAGACTAAGAATATGTCACTCCAACTTGACACACACTCATTTCATGTCAAAAACATCAGTGAACAGATGCCTTAAATGTAGAACTGCAATCTCTATTTTCTACATATTAGCAGAGTGTAATGGTTACCAATGCGAAAGAGCTGGATTGCGCGAGAACATCAAGAACTGTTTGGATGATATTAAAAGTGGGATCGATGTTATGAACGTTTTAAAACGAATTGGTGTGCTAAACTCGATTTAAGAAATAGTAGTAAATTCTTGTTCAAGTTGAATATGTCAAGCAAAAACTATATAACATTATAATAGCACTACTTATATATAAGTAGCAAATTGTAAAACACAAATGTAATATGTAACAGTAAAATGTAACTAAAATCGCTAACAACCCAGCAGTTCATGCGACTGTAAAGAAATGAAAAACAACAACAGAAAGAACATGGATTCTGACGACAGAACACGTGAAAGGAAGTAATTTACTATGTAGAGGAGAAGATTTATCCACTTTTTCGATACCAAAGTCCAGCAATAGGAGTTTTTCTGTCAAAAATTCGCCATTTTCCAGAACACAATTACAATACTTTCTCTTCTTATGAAGTAAAGCAAGAAAGAAAATTGGTGGCTCATTGTAATTTGGATCACAAAACTAGATGTGGTGGGTTAAATTTAACAGCCCACAAGCGCAGATTTGTCACAGGTACTACGAGTAATATGCAAATTAATGAAAATTTAAGATTATTTCTAAAATAAGCAGGAATAATATATTTTTCGTCTTCATAATGATAATCTTAGAGACTACTATTACTGTTCCAGGTTATATAGAACAAACTGCCAATTTGCGAAAGTAGTAAAAAATTAAATCTTCCAATATACAATGTAGAAATATTGAAGAAAGGTTAATGAAACAAGGAGAAAGCATTACATCACCGTCACAGAGTTTGTAACTAACTTGAAAATGATTAGAGAAATGAAGAGAATAAACATTATCATCCCAAAGTGATTATCCACTCGGATCCATTCTATTGTTCGGCGAACCAACCTTCGCGAGGATAATTTTGAAACGACGAATTTAATTATAGGACAATGACTTTCATTAGGACTGAGGACATTCAAGAAAATTGGAAATTACAGCTCGCCCAGTAGGATGCGTTCCATCCAAGTGAACGTTATTACTCAAAGAGAATACATTTCCCTTAAAAGGCAGGTAGAATATAATAGTATCATGTTGTAAACAAAGGGTAAAGAATTGGTGGATGGCATTATACATGCTTTATGCAAACTACTGCGTGCAACTTAAGTGTAATAATAATAGTAATAGTAATAATAATAATAGCAAAACAGGGTTTGCTACAAAAGCACATAACTTCTTGTATTACCGGTAAATTTGCAACTTCTATCCTTCTATATCACTTTAACCAACAATTGAAAAAGCCTGTAACCCACGATAATTGCAAAACCAATAACTTTATTTTGTTCGATTTAAAAGTTTAAATACAAATCGCTTTCTCCAATTGAGGCGATTTTATTATGAGATATGAATTTTTTCAGCGCCCTTTGAAAGCATCCTGCGACCAGCGGAGGCCCAATTGATGTCACTGAAGAGTCTCTCACCGGGAGGTCCTCCGGTTCGAGTTCCGATTTGTAGGTCCATCTTTTAGGTCGGCTCCAGATTTTGCCGTCCAGCTGAGAGAAATCACCGCCAGTTCCCGCCTAAATACATGCCTTCAGTTAGTAACTAATGACCTTAGCGTCAGTTGACGAGGACGGAAACACTGATTAATCAATAAGTGTCCTGTGCTCTATCTGAAGAAAACAAACATTTGGAGCCATTTTCGAAAAATTGTTGTTAAAAAAGTGTTTAACTTCAATCATAAATTACACACAAGAATGAACGTGATCTAAAATCAAATTTTTGTGAATGGATTTCAAACTTGAAAAATCTTTACCATCAATAGCGTAATTTTGCAATTTTCAAAAAATATAAAGAATGCGCAAAAAATGGGGCCAGAACCATTGTTTCTTTTGGGGAAAAAGTTTGAAAGAAACAACTTGGAGACTTTTTATTTCATTGTTTGCACATTGATTCTATTTTACACATTAAACCCTCACACTATTAATGTGTTTGAAATATTGTTCTTGACCTTATTTGAAGATGTATTTCACAAAAAGATTTTTTAAGGAAAAATATGATTATTAGTCTGTTAATATTGGGATTGTAGGAAGACGTCGAAAAAAGTTTTAATTTTGCATATAGGTATTGTGGTGAGTTATCGTTGGCATTTCCAATGAAATAATTATATGCGTCGTCGTTGCCAGACGGCAAATACGACGCATATAATTATTTAATTTAGCATTTTCGTAAGTTTACGGACATGAACCACAATGAGAACTGCGGCATTTTGAAGCATTGTTTGCGTTAACCGAGGACAAGTTCAATCGAAAAATGTGGTGCTGTTTTGAGAAAATTTTGAAAATGTCATTCGGTTTTCATGTAAAGTACTCACCAAAATGGAAATTTCCGTTTCAAAATCACAGAATCTTGAGTTCGTCTAGACCAGAGGTGTCCAACTTTCAAGCCCTCAAGGGCCACAACTAACACCTTTAATATGGTTGCGGGTCATATTTTCATTGCACGAGCGTTCCAAACGTGACCTCATATCAGTTTGTCCGGTTGCTCTGAAAATGGGGAGGATGGAACCGTCCATGAAATCAGGACGTGCCATGCAAAAGGAGTGAAACACTTTGGGGTGATTTTGAATTTTTAAATTTACTAGAAACAAATCTTAAATCTAAACTTAACCTATTTTTACATTAAGGGGGTATTGATCTCTTCAAGGTGCGTGCGCTAGGCACACAATCCTCACATCCGCCATGGATGCAAGGGACATTCACTTTTGACTAATAACCTTTCATGGGCCTCAATAAAAGGCACCTCGGGCCTCATGCGGCCCGCGGGCTGCCAGTTGGACAACCCTGGTCTCGACCAATCGAGAAGAATCAATTCATTTGTCGCATTATTTAAATAGCAGTGGACTTGTGCTAGGGAGCGCCAAAGAGCAACTGTGGCACATAACAGAGGCGACCCTAGTGGCACCTGTTGCAAGCTCTCGGCTTCTTAGAAATCTCGATCTTCAGGGCTGAATGGATACAGCACGGAATGCATTCGTACTTCAACGGTAGCCTTATGAGAAGAAGCGTCAGTATGAACGTTTTTAATGTAAGTTCCGTTTTGACAGAAGACTCATCAAATTTTGTTTTCCAAACAAAATTTATTTCTACATGAAACAGCATTTCTCAAACTATTTTTCTACGTAGTTGTCACCATTGTTTAGCCGTCTTGTTAGAAAGATCGCGTCAGTGACAGCCTCTACTGAACGTCGTTTTTTGCGGAAACGGTGCTGCGATTTGCGAAAATCTTATCACAAAGCATTCTTATTGTGAAGCATCCGTTTTCACGAATTTTG
Source organism: Gryllus longicercus (assembly GCA_038098605.1). Lineage (NCBI taxonomy): Eukaryota > Metazoa > Arthropoda > Insecta > Orthoptera > Gryllidae > Gryllus > Gryllus longicercus. The sequence continues at coordinate 55,645 of JAZDUA010000932.1, forward strand.
CCGTTCACTATTTCCACCAACATATCATTGACACAAAGACCGCCCATGCTCCGTCCGTGCTTCGTCATTAAAATTGGTTCGTCTATCATTGAATTGTATATTCCATTTTCTCACCATCACTCATACATTTTCACCATAAATATCTGCAAGTTGGTGGAGAATTCCAGATAGCTTAACATTCTTTGCGATCAAAAACGGTGTTCAGAAGTGAATGTCAGCGGCATCTTTCTACGAAGAGGAGGTAGAGAAGTTGGCTTCCCGCTGTGACAAATGTCTGAACAATGGTGACAACAATGTAGACAAATAGTTTAAGAAATGCTCTTTCATGTAAAAATAAATTTTGTTTTGAAAAGCATTTTTTATGATTTCTTTCAAATACTCCTCATATTTGTGTATTTTGCGTAATTTGCGTTTTTGTCTTCATTTAATGTCCAACAAAACAATTTTCTTTTCTTTTTAAGTTATGGGTAGAGTGCTACCAGATACATCAATCGTATTCACTAATATATTGTCAATCTCTCTTTACTATGTGATCTTTGAGAGAATGGATGTTAGAAATTACATATTTCATTGTATCTCTTTAACACTTCAACTGCATTTAATAATTTTTTACTACAAACGAAAATGGCAACAGAGGAAATGGAGAATTTCACGTCGTAATATTGTCTTCTATTGGACACATGCCAGCTGAGAATGCAGAAGAGGTTGAATTAAATGTCTGAATGCTTTAAAATTGTTTGCATTGAAGTAAATCATGATTCATACTATCCTCGTTGAAGCATGTAGAAGTTCATTTTAACGTGATTTGTCTTTATCCTACATGATTGGTATGTAATAACGTGTAGCCCCTAAGGAAAGTTTTCTCGTACGTGAAATGGGGCTGAAAGGAAGGTTAATGGAAGTCATGGAAGCGTAAGTGATTGTAAAGTGTTGCCGAACCCAAACATACACCTGCCTCGGTAAACAAGTCGTTTAGATTTTAGATTAGATTACACAACCTTCGTATTAATAATTTTGCAATTACATGTTGGAACTCGGGGTTTGAATAGTTAAAGAGTCTCAAATGATATTGAAATAACATACCAAAGGATATACATAGATACAATTAAAAATCTGAAATATTAAGTCACATTACAGTATATTTTAGAAAAAATCACCTATTCAAAAAGGACGTCATAAACCTAAGGAGCAATATAATTAATTTTTTGACAAGTGTAGATAAAATTATTTTTGAAGCGTAACTTTTATATTGTGAATGAATGTCGCATGACTCTGCACGTCACATACCATTTTCGACTACTCAAAATAAATCATATTGATACAAGACGCTGTACTCTGATTAAAATGTAGTGTTCCTATAAGGTCACGATCTAGAAGGAGGGGAGGACACTGTCATCCAATCGAGAGCTTCCACTGCGACTAATGTTGTTTTTTTGTCAATGAAGAGCGCATCAACATCTAGGTCATTGGCGATCACTAGTGCATTTAACGGTATGGTAACTGTGCTGATGACATGATATGGTGAAAGGACAAACACAAATACAACCATGGCCGAGGCGGGTCTGGAACCTGCGACCCTTCGGTTCGAGACTGCTACGGCACTATTGCCTTAGCGATCTCGGCCATACGGACCGGCAACTAATGTTTTTAGTAACGAATATCCCGATTGGATGACAGTGCCACCCCCTCACCTTTCAGGTCGTAACCTTAAAGGGGCAAACACCTTGGCTGCCGTGAGAAGCATGATGTGATGCTCACTGAATTGATCAGAATGGCTTTGAGCATTGAAAGTTGCCTCTCAGACATGACGAGTTCCCGTTAGCTCAGCCAGAAGGTGCGTCGTATCTTGTGTATTGAATTGAATTGAATTGAATTTGCCTTATTTTACGTGGCGAGACTCGGGCCATCAGGCCCGCTCTTCCGTCTGACCACGCAAATTTCGCTACGCTCCTTTCATCTACTAGCAGAGAAAGGAGATATTTCTTTGGCGAGAAACAGGCGATTTGAATTTAGCTCAGAGGCGTCATTTAGGCTTGAGGATCTTTTACATGCAAGTAAATCTACGAACATGGGACAGCCGGCTTTACTTCCCCTCCGAAGGAAGGCGTACGAAGGATTTTTTCGCCCTGAAAAATCCACGGCTTCGATCGGGTTTGAACCCGCCAACTTGGGTACAACAGTCCAGTACGCTAACCGTCACGCCATCGCCGCCATACACTATCGCCGCCATGATGATCTGCCCCGATTGGGAATCGAACTATTGTAGCGGCCGGGTATAGCCGTGTATTGTGGCGGCCGGGTGGGTGCAGAAGGCCGGCGACTCACCGTGCGCGGGGGGCTGCGTGGGCGGCGCACGGGCTGCGGTGAGGCGCTGCACCTCCGCGTCGTCCTCGTCCTCGTCCTCGCCCTCCTCCTCCTCGGCGTCGTCCAGCACCTCGAAGGCCAGCTCGCCCGGGTGGCTGCGCGTGCGCGTCGCCATGGGGCTGGCGTCCACCATGGGCGTCAGCTTGCGCACGCACTGCGCGGGGGCGGGCGCGGGGGCGGGCGCCGCGGGCGGCGGGGACCCTTCGGGCGAAGGCGCGGGCGAGGCGGCGGGGGCGGGGGCGGGGGCGGGGTCGGTGGCCCCGCCGCCGCCGGGCGGAAGTTCAATCGCAGTTTGGTCCGCCATCACCTTCGTTTTCGTGCGCTTCCCATAGACCTGCGCACACAAAGGGCGAAAACGGGGTCAAATGAATTGTTCATTCATGCGATATCTTCACAAGGAATTTCACCTGCGGTTTGAAACGTTCGCGTAGCGACGAGCGGATTTATCTGATTTGTTTCAAACCGTATGTGGAATTCAATTACACTAATTCATGAATAAAAGTTGATATAAACAATAATAAAAAAGACGATATAATCATGTATAAATATCGATTAAATAGTTTGAACTTATTCTTAAAAATAGCGACAAATATTTCTTGGTAGGTTGTTTCAGAAGGAAAAAATATATTACTGCAGTTTTTGTCATAAATGGAATATTTATTTATTTTCCAAAGCAGTTGTAGGTCATCTGCGGTAGGACGATAGTGGAAAACAGTCAAGTAAACTTTTCGATTTCAGGCGTCGGTGTTTGGTTTATAACCGTCTAACTATCCCTCAATAGTATTCGAGTAAAACTCTTGAGTGTGCGTGTGTGCTAGTGTTTGCGATTCCGTCCCTCGCGGCTAGGCCACTTCCCGTGCGCCAATCAAGACGTATGAGGTCGTTCGACGCCTCGTGGTCTCCTGAGGGGAACTGGTAATTTGTTTTCGGATCCGGCTGGAAGATTCAAAGAAATTTCCAAAAACGTCTTTCTTCGTGTTTTGCCGCTACAATCGTAGTAATAATGCCAGGAACTAAACCAACGCCACCTAAATTGATCTATGTATGTGGTATTGAGTAAATACCAGTACCCAAAAGCATTTTTAACTTAACACGCCATAATTTTCTTTCACGACGTCGGCAACACTCATGTTAACATCTTTAAGTGAACAATTGAATTATCAAGTAAATGACACAACGGAAAACATACGAACAGTCTTGCCTCGGAACTTATTAAACTTGTTAATTTCAACTGAATATGGAGAAAACAAAACTGTGAGAAATGCTAGAGGATGAATGAACTTTCTTATATTCTACATTGCACTTTTCAGTTCTTTAATAAGTATGCAAATTCCATTTTCAACCGAATGTGACCCACACCTTATGTCTCTTAAACTTAACACCTTATTCACATAAACATACAAAACAGTCGCCTTTTAATGTTAGATTTACGTGCAACATTATATTCGCATACAAAACAATTACTATTGCAATTGCAGAAATAGAAGTGAACACAAATTAGACTGATTGTGTCAAGGTTTAATCTCTTCAAAAATTATGACAGAAAATATGAAAATGTTAAGGAAATCCGGGGAAGAATTAAATGCAGTTGTAAAAGATGTTGCGACAGAATTGTCGAAACTAACTGGGAATGATCTGCATTTTTACATTTATTATTTGTGCTAATGTGCTATATGTATTTTTGTGCATATTAGAAAAATGGCGTTAAAACGTAACTGTACTAAAATTTAACTATTAGCATTAAAAAATCTGCAAATATTTGTTAAGGCGATTTTAATTTTTAAATTGCAAAGAAACCAGTTCATATCCCGTATGGAGGTAACACACAAGGACATTGGGTGTTGGCAAATTTTGTACGGGAGTGTAACATTGTCAGATACTACTATTCATTGGTAAGTCCAATGACAGATACTGAAAAAACAAGTTTGAACAAAGCTGAGCATGAAAGAAATGAAGTATGAAAGAAATCTTCAACACATGAAACTATTTTTAAATCAGTTAACGTTGTCCGAGACTCCACATTTTATTAGTAAAACGTAATTGGCAGGATTGAAATTAATAACTGATGAATGGAATAGTCACACTAAGAATGACATTTACAGAAATAGTTTCAGGCGCACCAACACTCTCTTTGTTTGTGGCTTAGTTTTTATGTGTGTGCGTTCAACGTTTCGTTATTGCAAATATTTATTGTACCATTATAAATATCCTTGTGTAAATGAAAAAAGTAATACATTTAGAGTGAAATGATTGAAGATTTCATAGTACAGCCAATGAATTGTAGGAGCTGATAATGTTATACTCCTGCTCAAAAGTTCCCAACACCCAATGGCTTGAGTGTTACCTCCAAACGGGATATTAACTGGTCTCTTTGCAATTTAAAACTTATAATCGTCGTAACAAATATTTGCAGGTTTTCATACTAGTACTATCCTAATTGCAACCACACTGAAAACAAATTATAAAAAAAAATCACTTATATGGGCATTATTTCGTGCGAAGCGGACAGATAAATTGATAAGACTAGCAGCTATCGCAGCTCACAGCTAGCCTGTGCACCCGAACGTGCTCATCCAGTCTCAAGGCGGACCAGGGATTTGCAAAGGGCAATTCGAGCGTCAAATGTGTATCAAATTGTAGATTTTATTCGCTTTTTATAGTAACTTCCTATTTGATTCAGCAAACAAAAACTTGCTTATAAACAACAATGGGATCACTCAATATGAAAAAAACTCAAGGTAAGTTTTTACACGACACGTCAAACAAATCCCTGGAGATAAAATATAGAGATAATGAACACAAAAAACATGGAGCTTTGTAGAGTCAAAAATTCAACTTTGATTAATAATTTCAACAGGTAAGGACATCACTGAAAGCTATGAAGATACGTTTCGACATGACAAGTCAGATCATGCCGTTGATAATCTTACGCGAATCAAATTTGATATAGGAAGTTGGTCTAATTAGTGTGATCAGCGGAAAACTCAGTTACACAGGGAGCAAAATTTCTGGCATTTTTGTCAACATCAAAATTTTAGCCTTTCTTTTGCCAAAGATGAATGGAATGAGATTACAAGCTTTATTGACTTATTCATAATTATATACCGCCTATTATATGAGCTATGATATTGAACTAATGTAACTTTAGACTTTGTTGAAAGAGAAGTGCGAGTGTGATATCATTTGAAAGGAACGAGCTGCATACATTATACGGTTAAAACAATGTTCCAGCGAACGCTGATAACCTCTAAGAAATAATAAATGTAAAAGTATCCCGGCATTGCGACATTACGTTGGAAGTATAAGGTGTACTCCTTACAGTTAGCAGTCCATTCTAGTCCTCTTGCTTAATGTTACAGATAGTTAAATAAATTATTATGCACTCTGAGGTCCTAAGAAAAAAATGTTTAGCAAATAAATAGAAGATATGAGATAAAGATAAAGGCCTATACACATACAAACATAACCATACCTAATAAAACATAAAAACATACATACATAACACAAACATAAACATAAGCATATAAGTGACATTAACAGAAATGAGAACTAATTCCATAAGCGAACTCATTTCCAATGTGTTCAGATAAGCATAACACGTAAGACGTTAACTTAAAAGCTTGCAAGCTTCAAGCTTCTCTGCTTATGCTTATGTAAGACATAAAAAATGAACCAAACACAGAATGGTAACTCAAAATCGAGAATCGAAATTAGAGTGAACTCGATAGAAGAACTAACGTCATATGGGCCGTGGACATAGTAGATACCTTGAAATCGATTCTCACATTCAATCACTAGTAAAACAAAATGTATCACAGACAATAGAAACTCTTATTTTGATTAAGTTTACGTTAGACATTGTGAATGCTTCAGACTATCACTTATGTTTATGTTTATGTCTTTGCGCTATGCTTATGTTTGCGTTTGCATTGTGAATGGGCCTTATGCGAGTCGCATTTAGACTCGCCAACGTTTCATGTAATCGAAGAACATCCGTTAGTAAACCGTTTACATTTTAAAGTATTAACTCATTCACTCTAAAGCTTTACAATACACAGTGGTCGTTAAAATCCGTTTTGTAACCTCTTTCCGTAACCTCACTTGCCTTTTCTGCAATGATTAAAATGTTGCTACGTTATTTTAAGTTCTGATCAGTAGGAAATAACGTTAACGAAGCATGAAGAAGAGCCACGAAGCTATTATCATGTACCTAGGGCTAGGAAAATTAAGAAGGCATTTACAGATTAAACGTGCTTCAATCAGCTGAAGTAATTGAGCGTTTGAAGAACGTGAAATGCCCATTTTTGGTACATAGGGTTTATTCGTTGCCGTTCTTCAGCCAAATGAATGAGACAAACATTTTATGATGACACCGTGAACTAGTGTGGACAGCTGCGAATATTTTCGAATACCTTTATTTATCTTATTTCTAACGGCTGCCTTTTCTTTTTGCCTTCTGTGGGTAATATATTTTATATGTTATTTTTATACGTCATTGCTAGTTTATAAATAAAACTAACACAGTGTGTGTTGTTTCTGATGTTAAATATCTTAGTTGTGTTACCGTCCGTGTATGTAAAGTAAATTAAGATTTCCAAATGGAAGCTCTGTTTTATAATAAACTTGTAACTAGTAATTACGTGAATGCGGAGGTTTTTGAATATTTATGAAGAATACGCTCAATAATTCAGAAGAGCGTCAGAAGTGTACAACACTTTATTAAGTGAATCCACAACGCTGTTAGCAACAAAATAAAAAGGAAATACTTTTTTAAAAACAAAATAAATAATTCATATTCACTTTAAAGAGTAACAACCAAAATTATTGTTACTAACCGAAGCCTGTACCTGTTGTTTGTTCTGTTTTAAAACAAATGTGTCTAATTCTCTAAACTACTTCCCTGAAGTCATACAGATTTTAAATTCATTCTTCTAAAAAAATGAAATTAAAAACGTTTCCGAAACACTTGAAAATAAGACTGAGACTTGCAGTTGAGAACTGGTATTTATTAACAGTAGTTCTACGGTAAACAGTACAAGGCTGGATAAATCTCGCGCTATCAAAAGACGCGATGACGTCGACAATATTAGGAAATATTGAAGCCAGTGCTTCAGTCGTTCCGGGAAATATTGATTCGCGTCGAACGACACTGGAAAATCCCACATCTCTGTTTACATTCGGCTCAGCGCTCAATCAGGGAAGCTTCTCGGAGCCTCCTGCCCGCAAAGAATAAATCACTTCTTGGAACATCAATATCTAATTTTGGGTTTGTTTTCGCATTGTAATATAAAACCGGCCACGCGCATTTCGCAATATTTCTCTTCGATGCCATACACGTTTCCCTGACAAAGGAAGTGACTTTCTGTTCCTCTGAAATGCGTGAGGTTTACGCCACCACAGCTTGCAGAAAGAAGGAACACTTCAATTTATTACATTTAACCATTTGTGTAAGGTTTTTGCAGATAATGGTCGAGTACTTCGGTTTTATGTAAAACGTTTCTCTCAAAAAGGAATTACATTTCTAAATTGAAGAGGTCAAATATTTTCTCAATATAAAATTGCGCTGGAAATTCTTGATTTTATATGATATGATTATATATTATATATGTCGCTAATATCTGACAAATTATGACGTTGTTTGTTTTTGATTGCACAGTATGTTCCTTACAATGAGAAAGCGGTGCTCATAATTAAATTTTCATTGATTTTCAACTACGTATTACAATTATCATCAGTTAAGTTCGTTTTTTTCTTCTTCCAACAAGTGGTGGAAATAGCTTTCCGTTTGATTTAACATGTTGGCTCCTCAACTACTCATGTAATGTTAGACTTGAATCTCAGCTATGGAGTAGGACTGTGTGTGGCAATGCCAATTTTGTCGGGAAAAGGTCCATAGAAATGTAGAGAAAACGTCGACTCCTTTGTACAGCTACAATGTATTGTGGGTATCCGGTCGTGCGGGTAACCGGGACCCATACGATATCGGACGGGCGGTGCAAAGTGGGCAATCTCGTCCTTATGCAAAAGGGTAACCGCATTCAATCGGGTATCCCTTTCATTCGTATGAATACTGGTACCTGTATTGTTTGCGTTCCGGTAACATACGGGTTTCCTGCACCATTGTGGATTTTGATATAGTAGATTACGCTTCAATCGGAACAGTAAGAAAAGAAATAAATCGAGAAAAGATAGTTGAGTCTCTCCTCTGGTAATCCGTTTTTGCTTTCCTGAATGTTTGCGGAAATGTGGAGAGCTGAGCACAAGACTGTAGGGTTTCAACTGACTCCGGTTTCATTCGTCGACTGGCATTGGAATTATCTGTATTGGAAGAAACCGCAGAGGGTGTGCGCTAGACGCTGCACTCCGTCCGCGTGACTCGCGCCGCTCCGGTAAGGCAAAGAAACCCCCACACCCACGCAGGACGAGTGTCCCATCTATCAGACGCTGCTCAGAGCGGGTCATGGAGCGTCCATGCAAGTGAGACTAGTCATTGACCTCGTTCTCTGTTCTCAAGTAGAATCGTAGTTCTTGTTTCGACTGTATTGCTTATCGAACGAGAAAAGTCTTCATTTCTGTTGTTATTATTGAGACCTCTTTGTCCCTCTGCGTCCTAATCTTATCCCAAGCATCCATTCTGATTTCACATCTACTCCAAAATAACTAAAACCATGATACTATAATGAGATACTTTCATAGCGTAATGCAAAAGCAAATGTGACAATAAATCGCAAATACGCAAAGAACACAACTATGTTCAGGTGTCCAAAGTGCACATGAAAACTGTACGAACATTTTGTTTTTACCTGTATTTCATACTCGACACGGACTAAATAACACTCTGGTATGAAAAGAGGTTATATAATTGTAATTACGGAATATAATTGAAAACATTTCTATTTCCCATTACACAATTGATATTTTTACGTGTCATAGTTATTCCAAATGATTTAAAGTAACACAATCAGGTTAAATCCCTACCTCATGCACGGAATTTATTTCGCGCACGGTAGTATGAAAAAACCAGGCGCGCCCGCTCCAGGGATAGCACAGTTTCTTGAGAAAATACCACATGGACTTCAAGAACGAAGAGAGGTTCACTAATCAGAATTAGACTTTTGAAACGAAATGATATATTTTGAGTCCAAAACATAGTTGAATCTGTGACACTAGTTGGCAGCCTATAAAACGCTGGTTCAATTGATTGAGGCAACCCACCAATGTATTTCCTTATGCAACAAAAAAGGTCTCGACACACAAGACTAATTCTATTTATTGCTTCATGAACTATCTTAGTAGTAACCACCAATAGGATTTTATATAATATTTAAATATTATATAAAATCCTTAATCATGTCCCAAACATTTCGTCACATTCAAATTTCACAAGAAAATTAATTTAGCTAATAAAAGGGAATGGTTCTTTTTCTTAACTACCGTCCATCTCAATAGTACGTTTGCAAAAGAGATCACGAACCAGATCATAAAGATACCCGTTACATCGTTCGACTCATTTCGTACGGGTAAGACACGCATACGAATACAGGTTTTAATAGAGGTGTGTCGGACGCGCAATTTTCTGACTTGACCGGGCGCGTTTGCATTTGCGGGTGTCTGCGAATCTCCAATCGGTCGTATCTATGGGTGCCAGAAATCACGACCACATGGAATACTTTACTAATGCCAATACTTTAAAGAAGAAACCACAGTCCTTGCGCGACTCCCCTTTCCCCATTCTGTGTCCTTGTCGATCTTCAAGGTCAACCAATGGGCATATCCCCCCCCCTATCCCCGTGATGTATGTGAGACGTGGATCAGATCGTACCCGATGCATCAGTGACACGTAGTCCTCTCTGGTTACAAGTATCAAAGACACCAGGTACACAACTACGCAGATTCTAGTGAAACCGCCCTTCGCTGTCCGAGGGCGAAAACTTATTAGGAGCATCACGCGGACACCTGCGATAGCTGGTGACGGAAACGATGACGACGGGCCACAGCCACATGCTTTCGCATGCACATGAGCCGGCCCTCGAACTTCCACTTGGCGGCCACCTCTACGAGCCCAGCGCAAGCCAAACACGGGTCACGTGGCGAATAACTTAGAATTTTAATTTTGTTTTGCAAGCTGAGGCTTCTCTGCGGTCTTCCAGGGAGATATCCTTCCTTTCAATTCGGGAATGAGGTCCCGCCTTTCGACTCTCGTCCTTTCTACCTTCTCGTCATTCTACATTCTCGTCATTCTACATTCCACATTTTCGTCATTCTACATTCTCGTCATTCTACATTCCACATTTTCGTCATTCTACATTCTCGTCATTCTACATTCTCGTCATTCACACCCTGTGTCACCATCGTTTTATGCACGTTACTCGCAAAACCCACCTCACAAAGCCGCTCTTGCCTTGTACATCCTACCCCTAATTGACCTCCAATCCATTACTCCTCTCTCAATCCGGCTTTCATCACCAGACACCAATCTTAGATTTGTCAACACCATTCTGATTATATGAACCATGTTCTCACCCCTTTTACCCACACCTCATCACGCAACCCATAGATGAAACCTTTCGCCCCTAAATCCTGTTATCGATCACTCAACGGCATATGCGTTCCATTTTCATTCGCATACCTTGAAAACCGTGCTATTGCGCTGAACACTGACCATCTTACATGTATTGGGTTTCAATCTTTCAACCTCTCCCATTCTGGTACATCAGTCTCACCACTTTATTTCCAATTTGTCCTCATTCTTTAAACTATTTGCTGGTCACGTCAGGCTGTCACCATTGCTTCAAACTGGTTGCTACGCGTCTCCTGAAGCTCCTTTCAAACCCAGCCATCAGTCTGGGATAATCGTCTCCCCTCCGCCACCTCCCATATTTATTCCCACTTCCGCCCTTCATTTCCCATTCACTTCTCTTCTCTTCCTAATCCTTTTCACTCCACGTGCATATCGCACTTTTAGAAACGCCTTTACTTCTCCGCACCTACACTGCCCTTGTCCCGGACCAAACACATTGTACATTCTTGACCCCGTGGCGCTATTCCCTCACCTGAACTATTGTTTCTTTTATTGCAAAAAAAGATCACTTGTCTCTTTAAATGTATTTTTGTGTCTCCTCAACCTGAAACTTTTGCTCCAGGAACTGTCTCGTGTCATCTTCTTCCTATCACCTCACCTCGCCCCTCTTCGCTTCAACGCTGACCCAGTCTCATTTCGCTGCCCTGCCCTGCGGAATTCAATCCGTTTTCGGCACATGCATTCCAATGAAGCCGCGCGCCTCAAAGCCCCGGCCAAATTGGAAATAAATTATTCATGGTGACGAAGTGCCCTATAGTTTATTAAAATGCGATTACGAATGTCAGCTGGGGAGAGTGGTCGTCATGAGCATGGAAGGTTTCTGGACAATTTCCTGTCGTTAAGATGTCTCGTTTATAAATGGTGCAAAATATTGAAAAAGACTAATGCAAAAAATAAAAAGTAGAACTATTATTTTGAGTAAAAATCTATTTTTTGTAGAGCAGTGTTTTTCATTTTCATTGACGATTTAATATTATTTTTTTAAATTTATTTATTTAAGGTCACTACAAAACAACTCAGTTAATGAGCGACCCCCGATATTTATACAATATTAATACCAACTAGGTAAGTTATATCACAGTATAATTCGTAAGTTATATCACAGTATAATTAATAGGGAAACGTGCACCAGTTCCAAAAAGTGCAAAGTTAAAAATGTGCACTTTGGGGGCTAACCCGAATATCTTTATGTCTAATTTGTATAAGATTATTCAAAAATTCATATTTTACTCACCATAATTCAAACATTTTTGATACCAGACAAAACTTTTAATTTACTATATTTAATTATTAGAAGGTATCTACCTTACCAGCGATTTAAATAATAGTACCTACAATTTCACTTTTGAATAATGGCACTTTTTCTTTAGAAAATATTTCTGAACGGCTCTTGAAGGCATGTATGGCAACTACATTATGTGTATACAGAACTACGTAGATTTCTGCGTAATACATTTAAGATAATATTACTGCCTATCACAATTAAGTTCTTTAGATACCTAAGCAATCGTTCAATCAAAATTTTGGTAATGAAAGTGACACCAATAGCCGTCTGGATCAAAGTTAAATTTTAAATATTAATTTCTTAATGAAATAAAATAATAAGGTGATTATTTTGTCACCTGTGAAAAAGCAAAAACGATGTACTAATTATCCCTTCAGTATTTAAAGACAACTCTGCATCAGTTTATCAAATTTTGAGGCATACTCTCGAAATGTGATGGTGACCTATGCCCTTGAGAGCCCCACACCCCCAGTCAGGTTGGTCCAGGTCGCAACTGTCAAAATGGCTAACGTGTTATTGCAATTTATTGCACTCGGCCCTACATTTATCAATATATTTTCCAATATGTTTATATATCCTCTTCAAGAGCAAATAAAATCATTGATCACCAGCGACGCGCACATATTCTTTGTGCTTCAGTTCTTTGTGGTCTTAATAGCAATTTTCTAACGCTGATTTCATTGTGAAACTATTTCATTCGAAACAAGAGGAAATAAGTATTTCTACCTCAAAATATGAGTATGTAGAAATATTATTAAAATATTGAAATATACAAATAAATTATACCAGAGGCGATTAGAAACAAAAATGCTGATGAAAAAATCCAGATAAAATGATTTTGCGAATACTACCACATACACCGCTCAAGAACAACAAATAAAATACTCTTGTGTTTAAAGTACTCTGCTCCAACAATTAATATTTTCACAAAAAGCGGCTTCACAAATAATGCAATGACATACTCGTACTACGGTATATATGGATTTAATGTATCACAGTTCTTTACATACCACGAATATACCCCAAAAAATGCTGTTTCATAACGTAATTCGTGAACTCTAATTTTGATGGGGTTGGGCTCTTCCTTAGAATCTTGCTGACGCATGACGCCAAATGTGTTGTAAGCGTGACGCAGGACTATATCGCACCTGCAATAGGAAAGTGACACAAGTGCGAATTTCTGATTTCTCAGAACTTGCAATTTTAAGTTTCGAAGTTCTGTAATGCTCGTTATAGATTGTACCAGATATTCACCTCCTAGCGGACAGTAATTGAACTAATTCAAAATCAACTTCAAAATAGTAGCAGTACCTCTTGGTAACCTCTTATCAGCTTTTAGATGAAAAATGACCATTTTACACTTGTGTCACTTTTCTATTGGAGGTGCGGTATTTCAATCGTTTGTGTAGTATGAGAATAGGTAAAAAACAACCAAATATTTGCATTCTTCGGTCAAAACTAAAACTTTTTTCCCCCCGAGTTCTTAAGTATCTGACGCAATAATTGACAACTCTCTCTTGGCCGCTAGCTGCGTATCTTCCATTCAATTTCAGTGCGGATTGAAAATGAGTAATAGAGATTTTTCTGTATTTATTTTATTCAGAAGAATAAAGGCATTTTTTAATTGTTAATAATATGCTGTTACAGTACGTTTCAATCTTCCATGGGTGTTAAATCGTGTTTTTATAATTACTCTTATGCGAATGCGCGGTCTCGCTGGCTTCAGGCATCTAATCTGTGCTACTAGTTGAAGTTGTTTATAATTCAGTTGAAAGAATGTGATGTTGTGCATTATAAATGCTAGCTCTTGGTTGCATACAACGTGCCATTTCGCAGAGACATCGATTAGTTTATGAAAGCGCCATCGATTTCTTTACTGTTTCGCGAGTAACCGTTCTATACAATGAGTGGAAACTGTTGCATTCTTGACTACCCGGTCATCTTGCTGTGACCTTCTTCAGAGCAATACAGTAGTATAGCTCTGAAGAAGGCCACAGTAAGATGGCCGAAACGTCAGTACAATTGACAGTGCATTGACTCCGGCCGCGGAAGCCTACGAACTCCAGGTGAAACTGTTACTCTCAATTCTCAGTATCACCAAACCTTCCCCTCTTTAGTAAATTACAACTTTTCGTACTTCCTGAAAATTTATCAAAGCATAGACACTTCATTCATTCATTCATTCATCACGGCAGAATTTGCATAGTTTTCTTTAATGTCTTCTTGAAAATCAGCTTTAGAGATATTTTGTGCGTCGCCGTACGTTGCAGCGTCTCCGTTAGAAATAAATTGAGAAAGAAAAAATAAATACATCGCTTGGTTAAATTAAGAGGGCTCAAAAGTATTGTAAGGGCTCAAAAATATTTTCAGATATGCATCTCTCAAGAATCGTGAATAATGACATGGATCGTTACACATTTAAGATTTTCTTTCGAGAACATTTTTGCAAACCACTCCTTCCCTTGCTAAGAGATGCTTCTTCTTTGTAACTATAATCTAAACAGCGTCGTTGTCACCAATAATGCAGCGTCCATACAGCGTTGTCCCCACGCGTTTCGTGTAATCGGGCCTTCTATCGCGAAGCGCATAAATAAATTTGAATAAATATAAGCACATTAAAATACTGCTCCAGAGTTCGTCGCAGGCGTTCATAAATGAACGTGGCCCAACACGAAAGCAAAAGTCGCAGAGTGTGGTTCTTTCCTAGATGCTTTTCGGGAGCGCCGACGAGAAGGTGAGGTGGGCTGTAGTAACGAGGCAACGAAGTCGTATCGGAATTGAACCCGGGACCCAAGCAAAACTCAAATTATGGACGCTCATCACCACACAAAAAAAATTAAAATATTAATATCAGAGAACCAATCAAAGAATACATTTGTTTATTTTTTACGTGGTGTTCGGCGTCCCCGGATATTGAATTTTACCACAATCCTCTGTAACGCAGCACAATCCGTCCAGCCCATCGCACCCGTTCCGCCCTCATCGCCAACGAACGCCTGGACACCCCTGCCACTCCGCCCACCCGCTCCTCCCCATCAATAGGCCCGGAACCACGTGGAGGGAAATGAGGTAACCCCCCTCCGTAAAATGTTTCAGTAACTATTAATTTTAACTCGTCACGAAACGTTCGAGCAGAAATATTTTCGGATAATCATTAAAACGAATAAAATCGTATCGCTACATGAGCTGAGTATAGTCTGCGACATTTTATAAAATCTGCAATATGACTTATTCGACCAAAATATTATTAATTTCCCACCCAAAATTTGTCTCTGGATCCGCCCCTTCCTTTACCCACCCTTCCCGGTTGCGATTAGCTCTGAGCTCGCGCTGCCACTGTCTCTGCAGCAACTCTGACCGAGACTCGGTTTAGAGTCCCGAACATGATTTTCGACACTAGCTACAGAGCTAGGTGGAACGCAGCAGCTATCTGGAGAAGTATTCTACGAAGAGGCTGCTCTCATTGGTACTTTTCCATGGTTTCTATGATAAAAACCAAGCGAATACGGGAGGAGTACCCTAATTAACAGGTCACGGACCGCGTGTGATATTTTCTTCCTCTTCCTTCTCCCATCCTTTTCCCTTACGTAGACACACTCTCAGATTTGCATGCTCTACACGTCCACACTCGTTGGGAGACCAGTCGAGAACTTAGAGCTTGATCTGGCTGGGCGGATCCCCGCTGGGGGAGGCAGTTGGAGGAGACTTTCCTCCGGAGGCCAACGTGAATGTTGGCGCCGGAACTCGCTCTCCAGCAGAGGAAGGACACTTCCAGCTCCCGTAATAAAAGCATCTACTGCGCTTACGGGAATAATGACCGTAGCCGGCCAGCCCGCTCCATTCGCGCCCCGCTCACTTCACGCGGTCCCCTTTAAGTTCCCTTAAGGCCACTGAGGATCTCGTATATTACGTAATTTTGTAAATAAACACATTCACGTGTAACATTTTGAATCGCAACCCTCCCTATTTTGGGGGCAATAAAATCTACTTGGAATCAATCACTCCAATGTTTCGATTTTTTTGTGGTACACATACAACATTTAAACTCATACACATACACTCACTTTTATAGTATTTATCAATTGATGTATAATAATTTACTTATTTTCCAGCTACTTATAAAATAATTTTAACATACTCGTAAATGTTGAATTCTATTTTTTCTGTTTTGAAAATATTATTTACTTTTCTTTAGCACAGATACTGCCATAAAATTTTGTTTTGAACGAAAGTTCCCCGGTTTATTGCAGACAATGAGCACAAGCGCCTGAAAAACTACTGTGTGGATAATGTGTCGCGAACTTGATACACTTGTCACACGGCAACCAAGATAGGTGAACTCCATTCACTTAAAATATTATTGAGATGAAAGGAAATTTTTGTTCCTTTTGTTGTAGACGCTTAGTCGTCTAAGAACTACTGCTTGCTCTCCTCCTGTATGCCACATATTCTGTGCACCTCGAATGTACTCGCAGGTTTGAATATCTGATTTATTTGAGTTATTTGAAAAAAAATGTAAGCAACAACATGTGACCTATGAAAGTATCTCTGCACTTTTTCTTGAGCATCAGAATCTCACCCCTCCCTTATAAACTATAAAAACTACACTACCATAAAACTACTAACAAACATGGCTAAAAAACATTTTGAAAATTGTACATTTCCGCTCCTTAGTAATATCCGAGGGTAATACTTATTACCTTATTGAATTGTAAAGGTTGATTTTCTGTTGTAACATATTTGTTTGCTTGATTTTCTTTTAAAATCAAGAATATAATCTTAGCAGAAAATTTCTTCGATGCAAATTGCTTCATATTGTGGCTCTAATAAGCTCTTGACTCAAGGGAAAATTAATATTCTTTCGCCCTCCATGTTGTTCCAAGTAATTTTCTTTAATTGAAGCGATCTCAAACGTATGTTTTGGTAAAATTCCAGCAAAATACCATGAGTAAGGATTTTATTTTCAATGAACAGCGATTTATACACAATCCATTCATGATGTATCATACGTGTAAGCTTTTAAAGTGCAATTATTATTTCCCCAAACCCCGTCATCATACACTGACATAATGAATCCCTAGAAATACTGAAGCGGTATGATTTCGCATGACAAGGCGAGGTGCATTATAAATCTATGTATCGGAGTTTACACAGTCGCATACTGATGACGACCTCTATGTACATTACATTTTGAACGTTGTGAATATGTGAATTCCACTTGGACGTAGTTATGATAAAAATTGCGTAATCTTTTCAAAATTTTAGTCGTTTTACTTTCTCTGTGATAATATAACTGTGTGTCAGTTACAAGTTGTGAAGGAGAGTTTCTGAATTATTAAGAATATTTAAGATGATTGCAAGGGCAAAACCAACTTATCGAAATTTTCGAATTTCGAAAACGCAAAATATTACTTATATTTTGAAGTAAATTGAATTAAGACTTGAGGTTTGATACTAGTTTTCAACCAAAGAAATGGTGAAAATATGTTTTCTTGCTCTTTAATTGATGTAATATACTTTGAATAAAGTAAATAATCCAAATTACTCAAGCATTAGTCATCTCGACAGAGAACCGAAGCCGAGTCTTTTGTTTTATGCTGAGTTCATTGGACAATCCCACAAGGGGTCATGATGGTTCACTCTATGGTGGTTATCGCTAAAGTTTGACATCGTATGTGGATGGTAATCAGACGGCGAATGCCAGGGCTTCACTTACAACGTGCAGGCACTGATCACCTGTTCTGGTCAACTTATAGATGGGCTCCATGAGTTTGCTCCGATCAACCCCTGGCCGGTGGCCGAGCACTCTCGAAAACAACGGGCCAAAGACGGACCGTGATCATTCCTTCCTCATCCCGACTACATTCCGATTCCGAGAGCAAGGCGGTCGCCTGACCCCCCAACATATGGCTAATATCTTGTAACAACGAACGACACTGACGACTTTGCATATATTGGGCGAAAGGGGGAGAGGATAGAAGGGAGAGTGAGGGTGGGAAAGAGAGTGCGGGGAGGGGAGAGTGGGAGGTGGAGAGAGTGAAAGACAGAGAGAGAGGGATAGAGGGAATGTGTAAAGAGAGAGATGATGTAGACAGTGTGGATAGAGATTATTTGTATTAATTGATTAGTGATTCGGGTGCGTCAATCGCTAAGGTTATTAGGTTCGTAAGCATGGTTCATGGTTTTAGTCGGTGGACGTGACTGTGATCCCCCCGTTGGATGGCGAGATCCGGCACCAACCTTCATGTCGGCTAGCAGGGTTTTCCCCATCTCGCACCAGCGGGGCACTGCTTCAGGGAACAAAGAAGAGGAAGGAAAAATAACGGGCGGTCCGTGTTCTGTTTGTTCGCTTGATACACATCGGAGAATCAATTACGGACAACTACCGATCGGAGGCACCCGCTAGGATTCTCCTCCACCCAGCAGCTGAAGTCGACCTAGCGCAGAGAAGGTGCAGAGAGGGGGAAGAGGGAGGAAGAAGAGGGATCACGACTGAGCGAGGAAGCGTGTGCGAGAGGGAATGGGAGGTGATGCCGAAAGGGAAGGGAAGAAAGGGAAGGGAGACCGACAGAAGACAAGGAGAGGACGCCGGGGACGTGGAGTTCGCGGCCGATGATTCTCAATGGCCGAATGGCAAGACAAAGTGTGCAACGGCCGCGCAACGATCCTCGTTCGGAGCGGAGCCCTCGCGGAGGCAATGCGCTTGGACACGCCGCTGCCTACAACGGGGCGAGCGCCTTGGGCGAAGACAGGAGGGACGGATCGAGAATAAATAGGTACGCTGTTTTGTTTTTATTTCTTGCGTCAAAAACACTCGCGTGTGAAGTACAGGGAGAAGTACAATTTATGCATTTGCTTTAGCCCCAAAATCCCTATTCCACTTTTTTACATTTAGAATTGAATGATTAATAAAAAAACCTAAAGCTTAATTAGAAATATTTGGTTGAAAGATTACACAGGTATTACTCTACCTGAGTTATATATATATATTTGCATTGATAATCGAACTGAAAATGTTATTTTGTATTATTGTAAGCAAAATAGCAACCCACTGTTGACTCTACACCGACCACAACTTGCAAAAGGGGAGATCAATGAAAAGTGTACATAGTGTAGATACATTTATGTCCAGAAGTAAAACAAGGGACCATCTCAGCAGTTGGTAAAAGATCACGAGAACAGAACAAAAAAAGTCAGGGGTGAGACCGCAAAGAGGGCGGTGGTGGGACGTGGATTAGACCGGGGTGAGGGGACTGCAACCTGCGGTCGTTACATTATCTCCATTTTTAGTGATTATTTAAATATTATTGTATTTCTTATAAAAACTACTTATTTCAATCTTTTCGTCCGTCAAATGAGACGTTGAGGCAATGTATTTTGAATGCAACGTTTTGTTTTTAAGGTCACACCTAAAATATGATTTGCTACTACCCAATTTTCTACTCAGTAGCACACGGCACACATGACCCTCTGACATGCCGCTGGCTGGTGCCCATCTTCTAGGTATTACTCCAACATTTTGACTTCATATATATTTCAACTCGTATCAACGATCCTACTTTTTTAACAAAACATATTTTGATAACATTCATTCTGTTTTTAATAGCAATCGAGAGGCATTATGTTCATGTGTTCTAATGCAAAGGGTCAGGTTGTTGGAGCGATTCACTTTTCTCTGGTACATGGGTATTTTAATATATCTTATCATATTAAGGAGAAAGATTATATATATATATATATATATATATATATATATATATATATATATATATATATATATATAAGAAACAATGTTCATACTATTCGTATATGTCAAAGATATCGATAATATTTCATGTCATGAAAAGCGGAAGAGATCAGTCAGTCAAACACTTCACCTTATGTTTTAGAGCTCGCAGAGAATTCAGCTTCCCGGCAAGCGCTCGAGGCGGGTGGGATCTGGCCGGGCAGGCGCAGAGGCCGCGAGCTCCATTGTGCCCCGGACGCCGAGCGCAAGCGAAACGCGACCGCAGGAGCAGAACCCGCCGCTATCAACAAAGCCACTCGGCTCTCCCTCGGTCGCAGAATTCGCTCGCACAGGAGGCGGGGGATGCTGAGGGAAGAAAGAGGAGGCCAAACACGGGGATAGAGGAAAAGGTGATGAGGAGAGGGGGAAGGGGAGGCGAAAGCAAATGAGAGGGCTTGTCGGTATTCAAGGCAAGGGAAGTGAGGAGAGAAAAAGAGGAGAGAAAGGGAATCGGATTCTAAGAACAGTAAGGGGAGGGGGACTAATTTAATGGCTGATTTAGTGGGCAGTGGTAAATCACTCGCTTCTATCGCGAACGCAGTCGTTAATTAAGTTCATTACTCCACAGCCGCTCGTGGACGTAAGCCTACGGTGACACGTAAAGAAGATGGCATGAGAATGGATCATATCTGTTAATTCTACGTTCATAGTTATACAAAGAAATATCGGCTAATGTATTCATCTTCCGATTTGTGCATATCACATCCATGCACCGAATTCGGCCAATTCGGTCGAATACGAAAAGAGAATGGCTTCTCTTAATTAATCAAAAACGCGTTTTTGCGTAAAAGGCGCTCGAGATGATGCTTTGGCCAGGCTTAAATATGTTTTTCTTCCATCGCGTAGAACAAAGGCCGAAGCCTCCTCACGAACATCGACACGCGAAGCGCAGTATCTGTAAACGTGTTAGGCTGAAAAGAACTTTGAACAAAACGGGAAGTAAATTACGCATTGAATAAACACAACGACTTTTTTAAGTTAATCGAGAAAATGGAAGGCCAGACGCACCTTGTTTATAATTGCGCCACTCCACCGTCAAATCCGTGCCAAATCAGAGGTTGAGCAAATGTGTTTATCCACAAAGGGGTTGAGAGTGTTACATTTTGTACAATGACGAAAAATAAAAATACGACGCAACAAAAGACTCACAACGGTCTTCGGTATTTTGTTTCGTCCAAGTCAAGTTGCGGGTAAAAACTTCGATCATATGTCGTTTTTGTTGTATCAGTGTAACATATATACAAACTAAAATATCTCTCAAAGTGTTACTTCCTCTCATTCTTTCTATATATATTCATTGTATTCAGAAAACCATTCATGCATTGTTCGGGATTATTAAGTCTCATTAGTGGAGCAAGAATGTACTTAATTTCTCAAAATCGACTCCGATGTTGAGTTTTATCATAGGTCCTAATCTCACATTATAGATTCGAGCCGTCATTATTATTAGAAGCATAGATGAAAAAAAAAAGTTTTGAATATCCAACTTGCCAATGTTCTAGTATGATTTTCAAGGAGCGTTAGAATAATTTTAATGAGATGTATGCTTTAAACGAATGAAAATGTAAGCAAACCGATCACGATGTCCTTTTGGTTTATGCAGGAGCCCTAGCGTGGGGTGACGGGCGCCTGTGACTGCGTGATGTGACTGCGGAGGGTTCATCGCCCACGAGACCATGCGGGCGGCCGCGCCCCCATCCCACGCGCGCCCCGCGGCGACGCGACGCGTGGTGTCCCGCAGCCACGCGCTCCCCGCCCCCGCCGGCCCCAGCCCCGCCTCTCCTCTCCCCTCCCGCTTCGCCTCCTACCGCCGTGCCCCCCCCCGCCCCGCGCCGCCCCGCGCCGCCCCGCGCCGCCCCGCGCCGCCCCGCGCCGCCCCGCGCCGCCCCGCCCGCCCCGCGCCGCTCCGCTCCGCCCCGCCCCGCCCCGCCCCGCCCCACCCTGCCCCGCACCGTCCCGTCCCGCCCTGCCCCGCCCCGTCCCGCCCTGCCCCGCGCCGCCCCGCCCCGCGCCGCCCGGCTCCGCCCCGCCCCGCGCCGCCCGGCCCCGCCCCGCGCCGCGCCGCCCCGCCCCGCCCCGCGCCGCGCCGCGCCGCGCCGCCCCGCGCCGCCCCGCGCCGCCCCGCGCCGCCCCGCCCCGCCCCGCCCCGCCCCGCCCCGCCCCGGCGCCGGTGCCGGCGTCGCGTGTCCTGTTGGCGAAGGGTGTGGCCGCGATCGGCCTATTACCCACGTGCTTGCTCTTGCGCGAGCTCCCGCTACGCCGCGGCCCTCGGCCTCTCCGCCTCCGCCATCGCCGCCCCTGTTCTACACCGCCCACCCACTCACCGCCCAACGCAACAGCCATCGATATCAGTATTTCCTACGCCATTTGCAAGTCAACAACACATCCCCGCATCATCGGCACATCCTACTTTCCCTCGACCTTTCACGCCCTGTCCACTCCCATGCGGACTTTCCTCGCCTCTCCAGCACCATCAGTCTCCCGATCACCTTCGTCGTGGGTACCCCCCGATCACCCCGCCCGCGGTCATTCTCCCGATCATTCCCGCCACACTCACTCCCCAGATCAATCCGTCTCACTCTTTCGATCGCCCTGACGTCGGTCACATCCCCGATCACCCCACCCCGATCACTCGCCCGATCACCCTCGCCCCGGCCACGTCCCATCACTCCCTGATCACCCCCGCCTCGTTGACTCAATCACCCAGCCTCAATCACTCATCAGTCCACCTCGGTAAATCCCCTGATCCCCCCGCTGCAGTCACTCCCCTGATCACACCCACTCGGTCGCCTCAGCCCCTCCCACGATCACCCCTGCCTCAGTCATTCCTTCCACTTCTGCTCCACCAATCACCCCCGCCCCTCACCCTCGCCCCGTCATTCCTTCGAACACTCCTACCCCTGTCACTCTCCCGATAACTTTTACCCCTGTCACCCGCCCCGATCATTCTCTCTCCATTTCAATCACTAGCACGTCGACCATTTGCATCGTGTTCCTCCCATCCTATCCATGACTGTCCACTCCACTCCCCGCTGCGTCGCTGCCCTCACCTCATTCCCTCCAAATTGCCACCAACACTTCATCCACTGCCCCGCCTGCTCGCAGCATTTAACCCCCTTTGCGTGTCCTCGTAGCCCTTTCCCCAGAGGCCCGCCCTCCGTGTCCACCGCGCCCTCCCCGCCGTCAGCCGGCCGCCTCCGCTTCCGAAGCCCCCTCCCACGCGCCCCCTCTCGCCCACTCGCAGTATTAAAGAATGCGGCTATTTCAGGAGCGCCGCCCACCTCGCCCCTCCACGAGCCATCAGCTGGCCGGCGGCACGCGCCCCTCGCAGCGTTCACAGGCCCCGGCGAAAGGACGGGGACCAACTACAGGGTGTCTCTATCGGTCAACACCTGATAAACACGTACATTTTTTTACACGGCTTTTCCCCGGCCGTCAGCTAGTTACCCTTTATGTCCCGACGAGACGCACATTCGACCATAGACTGGACATCAACTCATTTGCTCCTCTGATCTGGGGCCAGCAGAACGCGAGATCCTTCGCGATAACACATACGTGAGAGACAAAGGACAAACAACGATGCGCAAGGCGGGACTCGAAACCGCTATCTTTCGGCCTGAAGTGATCTGTACACGCTCATAGCCACCTGGGGGCCATCCAGGTTGGATGCGTAATTGTATATGTGAAACATTATAAAAGATTGGAATCAAATACTCCTACGACATATTTTAGGAAGCATGAGACATTCCAGTTTTTATTTTCGTTTTTGTGAATTTAAAAGAAATCATCTACTCATAAGCTTGTATCCACTGGAAAACGAAAAATAGAAGTTTACCACGTACAAAACAGATTATTGCAACGCACATTATTGTCGCGTATACAACACCACATTACTGTAAACTTATTATCAGTTGTCGTAAACTAAGAAATATCTTATAAAGAATTTGCATACGTTGTTTTCACTTATTCCCTAATTTCAATAGTCATTGTATAAAGTCATGGTTCGACGTTCGTAATCTAAAAATGTATAGCAATCAAAGATAATTAAATATATCAACATTAATATTTAAAACAATAAAAAACAATACTTTCCTAATTCAGTTTTCAATAATTGAAATAAACATGATCTTTACATTTTCCAGAAAGTATATGTCTGTAAAACATACCTTATTTTGAATAAAAAACATTTATTCAGCTTCGCGAACTGACTTTTTCCACAAGAGTGCGTTTAAACGTAGAGGAGCCTTAAGACCATAGAAGCAGCAGTCAGGAGTCATGATTACCAGAATATAGTGCTAATTATTTGTTGCTGACTTTTCATAAAATTTATTTCCATCATCAGAACAGTACATACTAACACGATGAAGTACGGTGTGTTGATTACAAACATAAGTTTATTTTACAATTTCACACTTAATGTATATTACAAGCAGTATATATGAAACTTAGAAGGAATATTAATGATAATAATACCTTGGGCACAGGAATAACAACAACCAAGAGGAGTTAAATAGTTAAATTCACATGTTGATTGTTAACATATTAGATGTGGTCCATTTTCGTAGATACATCTCATAACAGCACATCAAACGCCATCAAATAATAAACGAACATAATATTGTCAATTTATTTTCAGTATTTGTAGCTATTCTGTCTACAGATATTTCCACAAGGGAGTTCAAAAATATTTTAACCAGAACTAAAATTTATATTTGGAGCACAGATATGCAGTTTCAGACCATGAATAATATGAAAGAATAACACCTGTCTAGACTTAAGCCATAACATCATGTGACTCAGACAAAAATAGTGCTTTGAGATTTATAAAAGAGTTTTCTTCTCAAAAGATGTTGATTTTATCATATCTTAGTTTGTTAGATTCTTTGTTGATGCAAAGAATATAATATCAATACATCTATTGAATGAACGTGAATTTTTACGAACTTTAGAAGAAAATTCGATCTTAACAGCAAAAAATGGGATTTTCTGCTAGTAATAAAACATTCTATTACAAAACGATCGTATAAAAACGACAAAGTTATTGTAGGACTCCTTGTATCCGTTCTTGTGTCGAGAGTTTATTGCATGGCCGCAAAGTTTATAGATCATTAGTTCCCTTACAAGAAACAAACACGAACGAAAATAACCGGTCGACCGAGGAAGCAGCAGAGAGGAACGTGTCCGGCCATTTTGAAGAGAGAAGGCGGTGGGGTGGGGGTGCGGGGTGGGGCGGGGCGGGAGGCGACGATTCTTTCTGCGACGCCGAGACAAGCGCTAGCATTATTTACTTCCTCGTACACGTATATACGGAGTAAAATGCGTGGTATAGAAAAAGCTGTAATGCTGCGGAAAATTGATTTCGAGATTTCAACGAAAATACACGTTTTGGGGTCCCCAGATACCAAGAAAGTGTTTTTTTTCAAAACGTCTGTCAATCCGTCTGTTTGTCTGGCGGTCCTTCTCTTCGTTCCTCCGTCTGTGAACACCACTAGCACCTAAATCATTTTACCACCTATAAAAAAACACTACTACAACATAAACTTTAGGATTTTTCCGAAATGGATATTCCGCAGTCGATCTGACTCTTTTTTTCCGCCGTCCCTCGCATAGGCAGTTTTCTGTCATATTTCATTCTATTTCCAAAAAGTGTTTTTAACTCACGCGTACCACTGCCATTCCGATATCGTTAAAACACTAGTCAGGTGGGTCAACGGCGATCCCCAGAATAAATTGCAGAGAAATTGAAGGATTTTTATAAACAAATTAAGAACTCATGCTACATACATTTAGAAGAATATTACAATAACTGCACGCAAGTTTAATTTAAAATATTTTTTTAAGTTATTTTAGGTTTGCAAGGGCATACATCCGAATGTACAGTTGCTATATGCACCTACATGTACACAAATAAGATTGTAACATGAATATGTGAGGCAGGCTGTAAGAGAACGCCAGAGTTCCTACGAAGTGAGTTCGCATGGCTACGGTTACGAACTTTTTGTAAAAATCCCATAAAATTTGAAAGATAAAACTATCACTAAGGGTTAAGAAGGCTTCTAATATTGAAAGTCCTAAAGGATGAAAGAGTAACTCCCATGCTAAACTAAGATAGTAGAAAAAGCACGCTGGGATATATCGTCCTCTCGCTGGTATGCAACTGTTAATGGAGTGAAGCCTGAACTGGGGGCACTTTCATTCCATTGGTCGCCTCTTCCGCACTTCAAGATCCCTCTAGTGCTTTCCAAGAGACGTCCGTTGGTTGCACGTGGCCTACAAGACCCGTAGGGCCCCTATCTTCTGATTGGAGCGGCCAGATAGACCAGGAGGGGGAGGGGCTTTAGCTTGGAGAGAAAATGAAACCCAATGCACTCCGTGCAAAATTCCGAACCCTTGAGCTCTGAAAGCCACCCCAATTGCATTGCGAATCCCCGTGGGCGCTCTCTTAGCAAAAGGTTCAATGGTTTACAGGCGCGAGATTGTCTCTCTTGTTTATTGTGCATTTTATTCGCATTTCGGGAATATGCGGTAATATCATGAACAACTTTCCCCCAAAAAGTGTTCGTTTCCGTTGAAAATGAGTCATAGTATTTGATACTTCTATTCTCATGTTCACATATACCCAATACCTCATAGCTTTATGTAATATCGAAGATACACCAACAAAAAATAATTCAGGAAATACAGTACAAAGCCTTAAAGAATTAGCATTATAAAAGAAACTAAAGAAATTAACTTACAATTAACACTGATACTTTGATCAATTTCTGGTGCATGCCGGTGTAGTAGACTTAACAACGGGCCACGGACAACACGCAATTCTTACCCACTTCCGTGCAGCCCATTCCGCATGCAGCAAACAACCCCGATGCTTTCATAAAAGAAATTGCAATGACAATATCGCTGCCAGCATGAAATTTGAAAGTCCGAATACATAATTTTGGCATATTGATCTTATTCATAATGTTATATTTGATACTTCTCGTAAAATCACAACTGGTAAATGTATACCTTGATAAAGAATTAAACTTTCGAACATTAAAACCTCACGAACACATTATTTTCAACTTCAATATAATTAATGGCTTCTACTTTACGCTCAATTGAGTTGATTGATGTTCCACTTTACCTATCAGCCAAACATGCTAAAGAATTCTATTAGGTAAAGAATTAATCAACAAATTATTTCTTTAAAATGCGCGTATGCACATCAAAAAATGTTTCATTAATGTCCTACTTATATTCTTACCATACTTCTGGTCACTTACTCCATCAGGATTCTCAAATGTCACGTATCATCCCCGAGTAGCAAGATCTCTACCAGATACCGAGCAAATACGTTCCTGGTAAACAGAGTCCGTAGTCAAACTCACTCATCTGTTTTACGCCTTCACACTGCCTTCCACATTCCACCCTCTTGCCCTGAGCCTTTTTCTCTCCCACCTCGTTTCTTTGACTTCATCCTCCTTCCTTCCCCCCACCGTCCCTCCTTCCTGCTTCTCCATCTCGTCCCGCATCAATCCGGCATCCCGCCCTCTTCTCTCCGGCAGATAGTATGACGTCGGCCACGCGAGTGACGGCCATCGGACGCAATAACGGCTCTTTATGGGACCGTTATCAATTCAGAAGGACCTCCCGCCGACCGCCCCTCCCCCCGCCCCCCCGCCCCTCCCCCCCCGCCCCTCCTCCCCCCCGCCCCGCAGCCATCCACCGCCCGCGCCGGTCGACGCAATCCAAATAAAAGCTTCGCCCTGTGATACCCGGCCAGCCCCACTTGGCCGTCTGCCCGCGGCGGCCCCGCCCCCACCACCGCCCACCCACGCCACGTCCTCTTCTCAACCCCGCCCTCTCTCCGCCCCTTCCCGACTCCTGCTCCACCACCGCCCCCGCCCAGGCCCTCCCCCACCATGTCCTCTCCCCTCTCCGCTCTGCCCCGCCCCTTCCCCACCTCTTCCCGACTCCGCTCCGCCACCGTCCCCACACTACACCCCCCGCCCCGCCCCCGTCGCCATGAGCTCTGTGACCCCGCGATCCCGCCGCCCCCGCCGCCCCCGCCGCCCCCGCACCCACGTTGCGCCCTCCGCGTCGTTTTCTCTCGAGAAGATACGTCAGCGAATATTCCCATTCCTATCAACTCGGGGGTCTGCTTCGAGAAGTTCCCAAGAGTTGCGTGATGCTCAATATCATACCTAATCCAAGATGCGACGTATGATAAATGTACATATTGTACTTTTGACGACGTTTCCATGTATTGACAGCTGCAGTTATTAATGGTCACGAACGTTCCCACGAGACTGAAGAATGTTCACCATGTAAATGTCTTGGCGACAATTCGGAGAATCTTCGTAGGGACAAAAAGAGGGCAGAAACAAAACCTACCACCCATTCACCATACTTATGAAAGGAAAAAATATCACTTTACATGAATATAAAATATCTTAAATACAGTAACAGTACAGGAGATATTTACTTCACATCATTCATAAAATAAAATGCGTTACGAGTGGAAGCCGTTTTGAAAATAATTATGATGTCGTGTGTAGTGGGGTATATTTTTGGCATTCCACCTAATACAATTGTTAAAGTTCGATCATGAAACCATTGAGATTTGACGCTGGTTTGCAACGTGTTGCTAATGTTGGGCAGAGTCAACGCGTATTAACTAAGATTAAGCTAAGAATATCGACTCTTTAATCTGATTTCATACATTAAAGTTTGTTTGCTGCCAATATTTTAAAGAAATCACATATTTTCGTGTACACAAATGTTTATTTCGTAAACATTAAAGTTGTATTACATAAGGATTAAAATTCCGTAGCTTGCAAATTAGTCCTACCATACATGCTATAGTTTTCCCTCGTTCAAGAAATATTTTGAAGATACAAATGTATGTGATAATTCGGACACACATGCCGCTCCTCCCGATTCGCAAACCCCCGGCTGCTACCAGCTAATAGTATTTTTTTAAATTTTTTTTATAAATGTGTTTTCAAAAAATCTTAATTTTGTTTGTTGCCTATTGTTGCACCAAATGTGTTGTAGTTGTTGATTGATATAATAAAAGAAAGGAAGAACACTCGGTTTCAGTGCCTTGCCTAGCGCGGGACTTAAGAGAGGGTAATGTATAAAGGGTTTATTAGGTTTCACCCCCTTCAAAGCTGCTTCTCGTCAGAGTCACAGAGAACTCATAGCAGTCACAATTTCTGTAGCGAAGAATCAACATTTTACTTTCTTCAATAAAATATGAGAATCAGCATTCTACTTCCTTTCTACTTTTTCGCACACTATCAAACTGGCTGGACTTGAAGCTCTGCGATTGAAAACCGTTCTTTAAATATTGGGGGTTCTTTACATGAAGCTTTTAGGACATTTTCAACGTATTCTCAAAAAAGCTCCAATTTCTCTTTAAATTTCTTGTAAAAATAGAGTGAAATTTACTTATAAAGATGGCGTATATTTGATATTTACTGTTAACACCGACATTTCTATCTGTGTGTCAATTTATTTCGGCGTCTTCCTACTGCTACAATATTCAAGATTTACAATACCGGCTATTTCTATACGTTATTGCATTTGCTAGTAGAAGTGCTTCAAATTATTTGTAATTAACTTTCTGAAAAACTCAAAAGTTTCGGTTGAAAATGAGTTTCGAAATGCACACTTTCAGAAACGCTCAAACAACTTCTTCTTTAAAAAAATGGCTCCAAATGTTTAAAAAAAATGTGCATATAATGCAATCTTTACCCTCCTATAATATTCTTAAAATAATTTTTCAATTTATCATTTTTCATCATTATTCATCAATCATTAGTCATTTTACAATTAAGAATCCGAAAAACTGAGAAAACATGGGGAAAATGTGTTTTAGGTGCTAATTAATGGCAGATGAGAAGAGAGTGAGGCAAAATTGAAAATATAGTACAGAGCGAAGAGGTAAAGAAACAAAATTGTTCGATATAGTCTGCCATTCTGTAGCCTCACTCATTTGTAAAAAAACTCAAAAAATATTGTTAAATAGCATTATTTTTTAGGCAACACACACATATACCCTTATTTACTTATTACTGAGTGGCCAGACTATCATCTCGCATGATTGTGAAGAACAGTAGCTTTAATGAACTAATGGTGAGGGGTAAGAACAGAAAGTTAATGCAAGAGACATGAATTTTGATTTCTTTCATTCTTGGATGTCACCGGCTATAAACTGTATTTAACCTCATGTATGATACACCAGTCAGTCTGTAATTTGCCAAATTATAATATTTAGCAATGATTCGTGTTCATGTTGATCGTAACTGCAGCAAATATCTCTTCCTCTTGTGCAGAACGTTTGTGACTGCAAAGAGGATGTGATGCCAGACACCAATTCGTTGGACCAGAGACGGTTTTCTAAAACGGTGGAACAGAAAAAGAGAAGCGATCTGGGGCGCTACCTGCCGATAAAGTCTGCCTGTCATATTGCTCCAGTCGCTGTTCCAATTGCCGGAAATATTTTTCGGAATTCACTTGGCACCTTCCACAACGGAATTACAATCAGAGTTGGACACGTTTGAGAGGCGACAGAACCAAACATGCAGTTTTATAATTCATTTTGCAATTGTCGTGGAAACCTGAAAAATTCATTTGATGCAAAATTACATTCAAACGAATTGACAGCTTTGTTTGATCGCTTATGAACAACTATTTTAGGAATTTTTCAGAACCAGTATTTTATTATTCACTTGCTAAGAAATGACATATTGTAAGCTCCACTTTGCAGGACACCGTCTTTCACAGCAACTAATTCTCATGACGTCATTCAAAGTTTTGAATACTATGTTCCTGTCTTAGCCACCATACTGAAATTCGAACGATCGTAACTTATCAGCCCATTGAAATTATTATTATTATTATTATTATTATTATTATTATTATTATTATTATTATTATTATTATTATTATTATTATTATTATTATTATTATTACTTCTCAGAATTTATCGCCAGAAGAGGAAAGAGAGAATTTCAGTAATTGAAGTTATAGTTCCGACGTCTCATCCAAAAATTCTGAGGAGTATTACAAAATCAATGAATATCACGGATCTAAGCATTATCCTGCTTGTAGTAATGTCTGTATGCTCGTCCGTTACTGCAGGTTGTATATCTTCTGGTCCCTCACATCAGGCAAGGGAGGAGTCATTTTAGCTACGCCTACAAGTCAGCCTACTACTACGGAAACGTCCATTTGATCCCAATTCTTCCCGAAACATTCTAAAAAAAGTCGCAAAAACATGTTTTTGGGGTTTCAAGTATCTAACGAAATGAAATGCCGAAAATTACTATTAAGCCTCGCGCATAACAACAATCGATACGACCTGATGCATTACATATTTGTCTATACGAGTATTTGCACCTACTTTTGTAAGGAAACATTTTAAAGTATTTCTATCGGCTCCCAGATTACACTTTCAGTTCTCGATGATGCAGTATGTATGTACAAGTCGGTAAACTGTGTTTATTAAAATTTATTTTTATTACCAATTTGCGAAGCACAAATAAAAGCTTCGACATGCAAATACACGCTGGAGACGCCACGCCCAAACTAGTGAGATAATGCCACGATCCACATGATAAAAATATCGCTTAGGAGGATCGTAAAAGATCATTTTATGATGAAAACATACTTCTTGCTGATATACTAAGGACCAAGGAATAAGCAGAGAATATCACATTTAAAATAATGCCCATAATTGCATTCTTAAATGTTAGATGAATATTATCGGAGTCTAACTGGAGTCTCCCACCGGCCGCATTTTAATATACCTTCTCCTTGAGGGCCTCTGAGAGTTCGTAGCTCCAATCCTGAGAGACACCAATGATACATTCTTCTTCATGCGACTCGGTTCACCGGATTATGAAGTTTCCAAGTTTCTTTCGAGAGCTCCGCACGAGGACCCTCTTCGGAAGTCGAGGGTCTATTTCCCGTCAGTGCGGGCGGCGGTGACGGTAACTGTCAGTGTTATCAGACACATCTTCCTTGCCACGTCACGTCTAATTACCTCACGCCCTGACCCGCCTCCTCCGCCACTCTCTCTGCCCCGCCCCGTTCCGCTCCGCACACCTCCGCCACACACTGCTCAGCTCCGCTCCGAGCGGCCCCGCCCCGCCCTGCTCGAAGATCCCGCCCCACCCCTTCCCACTCCACTCCTTCCCGCCCCGCCCCGGCCCGGCCCGCTCCTGTCCTCCCCCTCTCCTCCCTGCCCCGCCCCGCTCCTCCTCGCCCCACAGAGCCTAGTCCTGTACAGACCTGGCCCTGCGCGCTATCGCCCGCCCGCCCGCCCGCCTCGCCTCTGGCCTCCCTTCTGGCATCTCTTCTGACCCCTTCCCTCAACGTCCATCCGCTCATTGTCTTTACCCCCCTTGTCGCCCCTGTTCTGACCCCGCCTCTCCATGCTCAATCACGCGGTAAAGCTTCGTTCTCCCAGAGTTCGCAAGGAATGCCAGCTACGCATATGCGAAGCCACGAGCGACGCGTCTGCCGGCGGTTCGCAACCTGTTACCCTGGCCACTTTTTCAATAGAATTTTCTCAAAACTCACAACAGCTACAATTATTCACAGTTTATCTTACCGGAATTATTTTGCAATGTTATAAATATCCATTAAATGTTGCGTCCAAACCTTTACGTTGCTTCTTATCGAAACTTAACTTTTAATTTTCTACTTTTAATGATATTCTAGGCAGAATTTTGTAAACACCATTCAATCAGTAATCAGTGAAACCGCTTCGAAATGTACGCTTATTATTAATTTTAAATAAAGAAATACGTGTCGAATTTCATAATTAGAAATCGTGTACTTCTATTTAATATTTGAAATACCACGTTGTCTTAGACAGCAGATTCCTTCCACAGTGCAGAAGTGCAATACTTCAGATGTCTCTTTCCTCCGTGTGTCATGCACGAGAAAAGAGCACTTGGTTCAGAAGGAAACAAAACACTGGAGCGTAACTTCCAGAGCCGCGTGTAGCGCGTATTTAATTGCGAGCACCGCCGCCCGAGTGCGCGCCTGTCGCGGGCCCGTGCGTCACTACTCGTGGCGGGGTGGCCTTGCGTTCGCGGCCGAATTAATCCCCGAGCCGCCTCCGCCGCCCACGCACCAGGCGCCTCGCGACAAATGCCGCCCGCGGCGCCGTTATTAATTGCGATGCCGCGCAAAACGATCGCCGCGTCACTTTATCAGCTGTCGCTTCAGAAGAGGTGCCGGCGCCGGAGGAGCGGTGGCGGTGGCGGTGGTGATTGAGGTAGGTTCTGTGGGAATGGCGAAGGCGTGTCGGCGATGGTGACAGTGAAAGTGACGTTGGTTCGGCGAAGGTAAAATCGAATTGGGACTGGAGCTATACTTGTCGAGAAGGAAGCACAGGAGGTGGGTCGGAGCAAATTGTGTAGGTGGGAGGAGAGGAAGAGAACACAGGAGGGGGAAAGGAGAAGGAGGGGAACGGAGCAGAGGAGAGGGAAGGATGACGAAGGAGGAGTAGGACGGAGGAGAAGGGGAAGGGGGAGGAGCATTAATGGTAAAAGGAAAGAGGCAGGAGGAGGGGAAAGGAGGAGGAACAAGGGGAGGGAAAGTGGCGGAGTAAGGGATGGGGAGGGGAGGGGAGGGAGATGAGGAGAGGGGACTTGGAAGAGGCATTGCTGAGGAGGCTGCAGCGGTGACGCAGATACAGGTGGAACAGCACAGCCGGAGGCTCAAACGCAGGCACCGATGGCTGTCGGGCTGACAGAGCAAAAGCAGCAGGCGGAGGGAGATGAGGTAGTGGGGGCGGAAGACCTCTGGCGAGGAGGAGGGAATTCAAACCCGTGTGTCGTTTGTTTCCAGGAGGACGGACCAATATCTCAGCTAGGTTCGTGCTCGTTGTTGCACGAAAATAACGGGCGTTGGCTTACCGATATATTCAGACCCACTTCAAAACAAATATATTTTGCGTGCGGCGCACGCACACGCACACACGCGCACGCGCGCGCACGCACACACACACACACACACACACACACACGCACACAGATGAGGTGAACGTTGAAAAGGTTTTTAATATTTTGTACATTTTCGAAATCTTTGCGATTAACTTTTATATTTTCGAGTATTTTAACTTAAAAATGAGTGTGTTCTTAAATGATAAAACTTAAAAAACAATATTTTTTTTGTTTTATATTTATGTTGTGGGAATGTGGGAGCGCGGGTCACTTGGGCTCCGCAAGCACCGATGATTCAGACCCACTGCTACTGGTGAGCAATTATTTCAGCTGGTTGCTGTCATAAAGTAATGATATTTAGTTAATTTAATAAAAAAACTTGGTGCGAATTTTTTGAAACTTTTGAAAATGTCCCATGGGCCTCATGTAAAGTACCCCCAAAATAAAAGTTTCGGTTTCAAATTCTCAATCCGCGACATCAACTAGAGAAAATGCAAGTAACACGTTTTATATAAAAGCTAGTGGAGGAATGTTTTACATTACTATTTACTGTTAATTCTTTAACCCGACTTCTTAGTTCGTTTTAATTCGTAATTCATTGTAGTATT
The DNA here is from genome assembly GCA_038098605.1 of Gryllus longicercus. Lineage (NCBI taxonomy): Eukaryota > Metazoa > Arthropoda > Insecta > Orthoptera > Gryllidae > Gryllus > Gryllus longicercus. The sequence continues at coordinate 90,215 of JAZDUA010000932.1, forward strand.
TTATCTTAAAAGTAGCTAATAAGCTTTCTCCAGAATCCTAGAGCTCAAAAAATATATTCGGAGGTTTCTGGAATACTGAATACTTTAGCAAAACACAACGTAAAATCAACGAAAATGAAGAGAATGAATGTGAGAAATATCTTCAGAAAATTTAATTAAAAATTATTGTTAATTGATTTAGTGTAACGTGTTTTCAAATGTAAATATTAATTTTTGTTCAATTCGAGATTCATTGTGTGTCACCTTTTTTGAGAATCTACCGAGAAGTTTTTAGTTAAAATTACATGAAAATACTACGTGAACATTATTGTTTACTGATGTCTAGGTAGAGGTGAAAGACGTGTATATTTTTAGGCGCAGGTTGACGTAAATATATATTATTGATCAAAAATGAATTCTGAGTATTAGTAGTAATTACCGATGTGTTGTAAATAATATTTATTTTACAATACATTGGTAATTATCAGATTGTACACTTGGGCATTTTGTTGACATTTAAAATGGTGTGTGTATTCCTGAATTTTAATATTTTTTTCTTAATCTGAATTATGGACGTCATGTTTTAATATATAGTGAAAACAGCAAAGCAACTTAAATAAAATAATGTAATAAGAGTTGTGTAATCAGAAACTAAAATTAAATTATGTAATAAGAGTTGCGCACGAAAAAAGATAAAAGAGAAACAAGGTTGAATTCCTTGATGACTAACAAGTTACCGGCAAGTGAAAAAACTAGGAAAACGAGGTCACCCCCACCAAAAAAAAAAACACATGAGAATTCATTCACTCTCCCCCTCCCCCACGACGTCTGGGCAACTGATTCAAAATACTTCCCCCACCCGATCGTCTCCCCGGCGCCGTCTCTGCCTTTCACTTCACCCAGAAGCGTGCTTCCACCGGCGCGGGAAACCTTTGCGCCGTGTTTTCCTTCGACACTCTTTCAGCACGACGCCTTACAGGGTCTTTCATGTCCTTTTAATTGCCTTTTAATGCTGTTATCTAAATTGAATTTTTACCCCACAAAAGCTTCCCGGCGCGCCCTGCACTTTTCTCCTCGCTAGCAACACCGGGAGGTGTTCGTCCTTTGTCGACGACCCCTCCGTCTCCACCGCCACCAGCACCACCGCAAAACGCTGCTTCCAGCCTCACCGCATTTCTTTTGTTTGCTCGGCGACAACTGAAGGGCGGTGTCCGCGAGTATGCCGGTGGCAAACCCTACCGCCGAGAGGAAACAAATAAACCTATCTCTCACGAAGCCCGCTCCGCTTCTCGTACATTTTCACCTCGTGAACCCCGCAGCACCGAGACTATAGGTGTGTCCTCGCCTGTAGATTAAAGCGATTGGAGGGCAAAGGCGAAAGAGAGTCAAAGGATGTGAACAAAGTGAATTATCTTGTTTGCGTTGACAAAATCAGAACCTAAGTTTGTAAAGAAAGAATGTATGTCTGCTGATCAAGTTGAAAGTACTTTTGCCAGAACCAAAACGTTTTTTATTTGGAAATTAATTATAACCTTTAAATACAAAATTGTAAACTTAATGACAATTATAATATGGGTTGTAACAACGTTGGGAGCGGCAATTTACTAAAGTGTAAATTTTGTTTAACAAAATTTTATATACTTCTCTTCGTCACAGCCAACTAAAATAACGATCACATGGACAATAGTAATGTGTCAAAATATTCCAACAGAACAAGCAGTGGAGGTTCTAAAGAGAATGGACACTTCATGTACCTCCTTTAATTTTATGATATTTATAGACCAATCGGTCAATTAATGTGTTCAAAGTGCGCTTCTGAGCGACGTAGAAATTAAGGTCAGATTGTTTTGTTTAATTTTAGAATAAATTCAATTTTCTGTAGAAATGTTCAATTTGAAAATTACCATAAAACAATTTCCACTTCATTGTTACATACAATAGTATAATGTAATTACTGTTAGGTTTTGAAAGAACATTACAAAGAACAGTACCCTAACGAAAAGGCCACGGACCGCGCGTGATCTGGCCTCGCTCTACGTCGCCCAATCCTGACCCCTTTCGCGCAGACACACTTGCACGCACTACATTAACACATGTCGCGAGACCAATAGGGAGCTTAGCAAATCCGGCGGGGTCCCAATGGTGGGGATACCTGGAGGAGAAAATATTGCGCAAATCGACGTATAGGTCGGCGCCGGATCTCTCAAACCTGCAATTTTAGCAGAGAATGCACGCATTTGAATGTGCTATTTCACCTATCCTCGTACTACATCAACTGACTGAATTTTCGTACTCGTACTTGCGAAGAAGTGCAAGGCAACAACAAGGCTCCAAGGAAGAGGCCGTCCACCATTAAATATTTCCTATTCACGTTTTGCTTTAAGGAACAGCAACTTTTTTAATATTCTTTGTATATAAAGCAAAACTGTTGCACTGTGAATCCATATACATTAAAAATATGTTTAATGATTTACGAGAGTAGTTTACTTCTTGTTCTTGAGTAGTGTGAGTGCTACTTTTTTTGAAAAGTATTATTCATATTTTTGCGGTTTTCTTGGTTTTGCAGAATGTTTGGAGCTAGAAGCCACTAGCAATCTTTAATTGAATAGAAACTGTTACGCAGCAGAAAATAATGCACTTGGCACTTTAATGGTACCTGGCAACGGGTTGAAAAAAGTACATAAGTTGTATGTTAATTTGATGTAATGAGCTCTTGATACTGAATCCTGATTAATATGATTATTGATTACAACGTACGAGTATTATCAACATCTTTATTGGCCGAAAATATCTCAAGCGTTAATGAAAATTCGCGAAATATGCACAAAGAGCAGTATGAAAAGTGAATTTGAACGAATTCTAAATGCGTAACACAATGAACTTAATTTAGTAGTTAATTTATTAAAACGGACACTGCATTTGAGGTTACCTAGTTGCTAAACGTGAAATACAATACGTCTACAACGTATATTTATTATTTGATTATGTGGTAACGTTGTATATTTGTGTATACAACGTTGTTACAAGGAACAAACTTGCAATGTATTAAGGTTGTCTCCATTGAATAGAACAATAGAGGGGGCCAGAGAAATGTCAAATTACGCTCTCCGGCTAATTACCAGTAATTGTGGTTGCTATAAAGCTATAAAAAGGTATAGCTTTAACAGGGTCTGTTCCTGCTTGAATTTTTAATATGAAATATACTTATTAAAGAACGCCGGAGTTAGATTAAAAACCTGAACGAAGTTTTTAGAAAAACAATGAGAGTGGATTAAGGGCCAAAGAAGTAAAATATATCTGTATTCGAGATAATATTAATCCTCGCCACAATTAATTATCATATTTTTTTAAGAATTGTTAAACTGATTTGCACTAATAACCAGAATCATGTATTGAATGTAATTATTCACCCCAAAACAACTTATGTCCAATATTCTGTGCTTATTTTAATGGTTTCCCCCAAGATTTCGTTAGGTTTTCATGATCGAAAATACTTTTTACTCCACCGAAGCCTGAGAAAATCAGATTTACAGAGGGTTTGGTGAGAAGTTACAGATAAGCAGTGTCTTGGATTAATGGCACCCATACTCTTTACATGTGGCCACAAGAGATAATGTCTCTTATATGAACAAAGGACTTGTATATACTATCGTTAAAGTTAACTGAGAAACTAATATTCATTTTGCATGTATTGGTACTAAACCAACCATCCTCAGTAATGTGTTTGTTGTTACATACTTCAGAATATTATTATTCTAATTTAAATTTCGTTCAACATTACCATTGACCCGAAAAGTGTAGTTTACTGTTGTAAGTGAATAACATTTGTAACTTTGGCAGTGCGGAAGACACTGCAAACAATTGGGAGATATTGCGAAAACTTACATAGTATTGCCATCACTGAAAACATGTGATAAACTATAAGGAAGATTAATAATAGAAGTAGAAATAATTGCAATATATGATACATTACAGTGATTTACACAATTTTGAACTACAATAGGAACACACCCATCAAAAGTTATAACTCTTACTCATAATCAACCTAAAGAATTTTTCGTTGCCGATACAAATTTATATCTCGCAATGTGAATAAATTTAAAGCAAAAATGAAATGAGGAAAAAAATAATAATAAATACCGAAGAGCCTGCAAACGAGAGAACAGAAATTTCAAATTGAAGAACGCCGTTACCAAACGTCAGCCGTTCTCGACATTCCAACTCGGTGTGGAGGGCTCCAAATCAATCACTCTGAACTGACGGGCACTTCGTGGATTACAACCGGTCATTTTCCAACTGCGAGGCGGCTTTGCGAAGTACTTTCGAAAGCTCTCCTATTCACTGCACGTCCGAAGTGGGAGACCCAGCGATTCAAGAGGGGCACCGAAGCGCGCCTGGTGAGATGCAGCTGAACTAGCAAGGAGAGTACAACGCTACGAGGAGAGATGGCAGCACCAACGACGTGCCGAACTGCGCGCGGGAATTCAAATGAGCGGGCTGCATGTACCGAACTACGCAGCCATTCATTCTAATGATAATTTAGGCAATATAAATATGTATCTACGTTCAAAATTTTAAGGTTATTTCAGTATTACACAAAATATTAACATGAATATAATTAGAACATTTGAGGTGAATCGAAGAATATTTTCCATCAAATATGATCCGTTCCTGACTTAGAAAGAAACGATTTGATGGAGGTGTATCGAAGAAAAATATTTAAATTCTAGTACATTCACATAAATTTATTTTAGGCTGTCGCTATTTTTAGTGGTATATTGAAATTAACATGATGCAAAGTGTCGGTACAAAAAACAAAAGCTTTTAGAGCGTAGAGCTTTTCGCGAATATAATAATGATTTACGTAAACTTTAAAAATGAGCCGTGGTTACGGCAGTGGATACGACAGGGGTGGTTACGGCAGTGGATAGAGCGGTAGTGAAGACCGCTAATTTCATAGTTACTTGTTGCAGTAGTGGGGCGAATCAACGTGCCTACTGATCCCTCTTCTTAGATTTGAAAAAATAGGCTGGGACAAATATCCACACATCTACTATTCCTTTCAAGACTATCTTTATAAAGTTTGTTTTTTCTCATTCATACTTTACTTTCGACTAATGAAAGACACACAACAAACTTGTGATCATGTTTTCCTTCCACTATCTGAATGTCATGTAATAAGGTACGTATAATTCTTATAATGTTTCACTAAAAGTTACTTGAAGCAAATACATTAAAATTATAATAAATTTGTTTGCAGAGAAAATATGGTGCATCGTGTTCTACTTCATTCTCATGTCAAAGACGCCGGTGCTTTAAACTGTAGTAACTGACATATTTTAAAGTTGTATTTTGCCGATATAAATTTATATTAACCACATTCATTCCTATGAGTGTGTAACATCCTTGAAACAGTTCTGGGAGCGCATTACTAGAGTTAATCTTTAAAGAGTATTTTGAACTCACAAAAAACGTATAATAGCACAATCGTTTCTTAAAAAAGGGAAGAAAATACGAGGTAGGGAGTGAAGCATTAATAGCAGAGAGAGGAGAGAGAGGAGAGAGAGAGGAGAGAGAGGAGAAAGAGAGGAGAGAGAGGAGAGAGAGAGGAGAGAGAGAGGAGAGAGAGGAGAAAGAGAGGAGAGAGAGGCGAAAGAGGAGAGAGAGGCGAGAGAGAGGAGAGAGAGGAGAGATCGGAGAGAGAGAGAGAGAGGAAAGTAATGAAGTAGAATAAATGTGGGAGTGATGAAAAAAGCGAAGGAGAATGGAAAGTTAAAAAGTCTGAACGAGACGAAGGCGCGAGGAGACAACAGAGAAGTAAGGTGTTGGCGACGGGGATTCGGGGCAGATAGGCGTGACGCGTTAGGGTGGGGAATCTGTGTTGGTGCAAGGACTAGCAAGGCTGCTCAGAGAACAATCGAATGGGAAGAGAAGTCAAAGAGTGCACAGGGGATGCAGGGAGAGATGCATGTCCCTCCTCTCCCCTCCTCGTTCTTAGAGGGGTCGATAATGGAGGACAGGTAACAAAAGGAGGGCAATGAATGGAACGGTGAAGAGAGGGGCGGGGAGAGGGAGAGAAACTGAAAAGAGAATAAATGGATAGAGGGTATGGGTGAACAGAGGAGAAGAGCATAGAGAATGAGGATGGATATAGATGGAATGGAAAGGGATAAGCGTGGGATAGAAAATCGCGAGGGTTAATAGGGAAGAAAGGTGTAGGTACGGAAAGTTAAAGAAAGAGGAAATGTAACAGAAGCGGTTCTTATGGGAGGGAATATGAAGAGAGGGAGTGTGAAGGAATGGTATATGAAGAGAAGAGCGTGGAGCGAGAGAAAATGAAGGAAGCGAAGAAAAAAAGAAAGTAAGATTAAGGAAGAGTAGGTGAAGGAGGTTAGGTGAAGAAAGGGTAGAAGACAGAATGAAAAGTGAAGGAAGGGAAAGAGATAGAAATGAAAGGAAGATGAAGGAGGGGAAGGTGCAGAGAGGGAAAGAAAGACGAAGGAAAAGGAAGGGAAAGTGAGGGAGGGGCTAGTGAAGAAGGGGAGGTCGAGAAGGAAACGCGGCGGGAGCGAAGTGGCCGCGAGGTGCCGGAGGGGAGTTGGCAGCGCGGTCTCCGCCGGGGCGACGTCCGCTGCCGCGCCTTGGCAGCCGCGGGCGACAGGTGGACGCGCCCAGCGGTAATTGGGCGGCGGGGGCGGGCACGCGCAAGGGCCCTCGCGCACTCTATTTCCACGGCTGACGCTCGTGTGCGTCGCCTTCCCCACGCAGCGTCGAGGGCCGGGGCGCAGGGCTCCAAATAAAAGGCTTCCGTTATCTAGGGCCTCTTTTGCTACTTTGCCCATTTTAATTGGCGTGACTGGATAGGGCGTGACGGAGCCGGGAGGCGAAACTTGTGTAATTGTATGCCACCTGCAGAATTTCAAGCCTTAATAAATTAATTCGGTAAAAGTACTGAATAACAATTATATTAAAGGAATCAAACTACGTGATAATTAAACAAAATTTAAGTGCAATTGTGACATATTTTTTACTTTAACGTTTTCGTGACGAACGAGAGAATGTTTTCCCAGACCCAGCAACGGGGCGAATGGGATATTGGTCGTGTGACAGCTCGTGTCTCTCGCTTGCTGTGGATGACAAGGTGAGCCGTGGCGATTCCCCGAATTGGCGCCCCGGCCCACGCAATCCGCCAGACAAGTGTTGATAGAGTCGAGCATCGAGGCGCTGCATGAGCGCTCGTGGGCCGCTAGCACATTTCGTCCGATTACAGTGGAGTTCTGTAGAAGCAAAATGAGAGGAAGTAAAAACGACTTTAAATTTGAGATGCGAGTTTCTATCTTTTTTTGGTATTTTGACAATTATATTTTGTATTGATCTGATAGTTTATTTATACGATTATTTCTAGACTGATGATGGCTGCAAAGCCGTTGCTAGTCCACTCTCTGTACAAATCCAAGTTGACAAAGATGATGTCAATTATTTCATCCTTTAATAATCCTCCTTTTCCTCCTTCCTTCCTCCTTTCCATGTTCTTCTTTAACACATCATGAGAATTCTCGCTATTTAAAGAGATAATAATAAAAAAGAGAAAGTTGTGCCATTCTGTATCACCACTAGTTTCGTTTGACGACTCATTTTGCACCACATTTTTAACACATCTCCTTTTAAGTGTCTGCATTAAATTTCAAGAAAAGCATAATAATGTAATATCGCATTTTGTGAATACAGATGAAACGATCTAGACTGGAAATTGCCTCACGTTCTACGCCAGTCTGTAACGCAAAATACTAAGCAGGTGCGATATTGCAGTAGTCCAAATTAAAACCAAGCACCGTTACACTCCATTACCCTCACATCTACTTCCAACTACCTTAATGAAGACGCATAAACATTCTATCTCTGCAACTCAGTTCTCATCAGTCTCACTCGATTTCGAAGGCACTGACCAACTCTACGCCCCACACTGGGCTGAACCCGACAAGTCTTGCGACGGCGACAACAACACGTCGATGTTAAAAATTAAAATACCGCTGTTAATAATACACCGACCAAAAAATAGATGTTTTTAAACATCGATGTTTTCAAATTTAGTCAGTAAACTCTAACATTAAATTCGCGCGCAACACAATTCAATTTGACACTGATCGTGCGTATTAATTTATAATTAAAATTTAACTAAAAACCAAGTTCAAAACGCCTTTCTAAGGGCGAAATAAGAAAAAAGACGAGGAAAATACCAGGACATAAGGATCATCTCGGGCGAGGGATACTAGTCTGCTCGAAATAGATTGTAAAAACCACGTTCCTTTGGTTCGAACACAAACAGACAATAGTCACATTAGTTATTATTTCATATTTTAACTCTAACAAAATTGTGATTATGGGAATTTTTCATCCACGAACAAAATATGGAAAACATAAAAACATCTAGTTCAAAACATCGATGTTCAAAAACCATCGGGTTCAATACATCTATGTTTTTACAGAAACATCGATGTTTTGAAACCATTGACATCCATGTCGTCTCCCTCAACCAGACCCCGAGCATTGCTCGTACGCACATACTTTTCGACAAAAACAAACAACTAATTTGTAATCCATTGCGCTTCAGAAACTTCAAATATCAGTAAGATATTATATGTTATAAATAATATTTTTTCTGAAATATTTCTTCATTGTTGGTCATTTAGGTGAAATAAAACGTTTTATCCACTAGCAGTGAAAAAACACAAATCCGACTGTGTACAACTGTTTGGTATAAATACATTTTTAATTTATATTTACAATTTTGTATACCGTGAGTATTTTCAACATTCAAAGGGATATTTGATATTATTCTTGAATCAATTATGTCATTTGAAACAGGTATCTGTTTTTCTCTAACTTGTTTTAAGTACATCTCCTTTGACGACGAATTAAAGAAATGCACTCAGGAAATCATGTTATACAACGAACCAAAAAATGGTGATATCAGGTACTCTCCTTTGTCTGTGCCAAAAAACGTCTTAAAAGATGTATGCAGATTATCCATAATTTTAAATAAAAATATCGCGTTTTCATTTACGTCATTTTCATATATCTGCAAACACTGATAAAAACATATATTTAAAATTCAAACTGCATTGCATTAATAATAATTCGTTATGAATTTTTTGACTGAAACGTAGAACAAAACTGCACGATCTCTGCGTGCATCTCTTTTCATTTAAACCGCTGGGTTCCGTTGCGCATAATTTATAGACGAAATGGTGCGTTGAAAAGAGTCAGCCGGTTGCCACAGTGCCACAACTGCACGACTTCCACGCACCAAAGATCTGTAGCTTTTCACGGAAGTTCCAAGTCAGTGAACAGTCGCCAGATCTGACTTCCCAGCTATTTCTGTTTCCCTCCCAAATATACACTTTTCGCGTCGTAGTCTCGCGTCCTGGGAGCACTTCTTTACCTTCTGTACCTCTCTTGGAAGCCCCAGCGCCATCGAAGGAGATCGAACGCCTTGGCAAAGTCTAATAGCCTCGTTTTCATTGAGAGCCTTCGGCAAGTGAATTAGAAAAAATACTGACTGACGGTGACAACCTGGCTTTCTCGTGCTTTTTTCCAAAATCGTGCTGCCCTTCGACGATATTCTATGAACATATTCTGATTCCAAGTATTTCCTTTCTTATATTCTGCCAATGTAATTCATACACACTGGCGTCATACATATATACGTGTAAACATACATACCTACACGCATACATGCGAACGTTTGTATATTCAAACGTACGTGAGGACATACGTATACAGACACATACTTCATTTATAAATATATTGCTTACATATTGGCTGATAATTCATTACATCTTGATGTAAACCTTTTCCAAAAATTGGAACTATAATGTCATCGCCCCAAATCCTGCAGAATTAACAATATCCATTTTTATCTGAAAATACCGCAATAGGTAGGCGATATAATAACTTCTCCTGCTAGTTCCAGAAATCCATCTCAAGGCCTGTCAGATAAAGGGGATTAATTGTCTATTTTAGCGAATGTTTCCCTAAGGGTTCTTGATAAGCACTATAATGCTTTAATTAGAATTTTCTTTTGAGTAACGGCTTAAAAAAATTTACAAAAAAATTATATTCGTAGTTAGAAACGGATTTGCAGCAGCAATGTCAGTGTTGTCGGAGAACTTCGCAGGAAGAATTTTGACCCATTTTAATTTTTGTTTGATGACATGTGCGCCATTTGACAAATAATAATATTAAACGGTTTATAAGCAAATTTATTCCATCTGACACCGGAGAGCATTGAAGCTCAGTAGGAATTTATGTATAAGTTGTGAGTGTGTGTGTGTGTATGAACACATGCATGCATACTTTTAGCACGACTTCTTAGATGCTACCCCAACACTCGCGCCTATAACTTTACCAGCCTCCATAGTGGGTGGACTAGCTGGCACCGTTTCACCCACGCTGCAGCACATGCACAAAAAGATACGTCGACAAAAACATCGATGTTTAAAATATTGATGACTTAAATAGGACGAAACATGTCGAAGTAGAATTTCGTGGTTATAATGTAATACATAACGTCGATATTCGGCCTTACATTTGTCATCTTAATTTTATAATCAATGTAGTAAAGTTTCAAATTTCAGTTTAACGATATTACCATGTTCCCAATAGCCAAAAAGGTAACAACGCTGGAGGCAGGTTGCGAACAGCAAACTCTTTTGTTGCCGCCAGGGGATCAACAACAGTGAGAGTTGTCAATGGCTGTTGACTGCGAGTAATCCACAAATAAAATAGATACTCCAAAGTTCCTTTTTATCACGATAACGTTTTTAAAAACCTCGATGAATCAGGACAATCTATCTGAAGGAAACAGCCAAAGGAAAGCCCTGATGTTCTGAAAACATCGTTATTTGCCATCCGTAGCTGTCGCCCGAGGCGACGGCGGGCCTCATTACGAAAGGACCGGAAGCCGCGAAGCTCGGGGGGCACATCCGGGCGGAGCGAGTGGCCACTCTGTAAATAACCCGAGGGGCACACGGCCGACGCCCAGACGACGGACGTGGCGAAAACCTTTCAAAGCACTTGCCAAAGGACTTTTCGAATGCGTTTGAAAGGATCGTAAAATTGCACTCTGACCATCCTTGAAATAAAACTCATTGAAAATGCAAGAATTTTCATGCTAGACAAAATTTTCAAAAATGCAGATTTTGTGGGGTTTGTGCCTTCATGCATTAAATGTTTTGGAGGGAAATGATCGAAAGTGCGTCCATTGCGTTGGACGGCGTGATACGAAAATTGAAAACAGAACATTTGGGGATAGAATGGAGCAATGTTTCATTTCGCATGATACGACTAATATTACGCAAGACGAATGTTTATAGAGGAACTAATGTAACACGATTAATTTTAGCATCAACTGAACTAGCAGAGGACTTTAATGGTTTCATTTATTTTAATACATGACATTTTAAAATATTAAATGTGTGTTAATGATGTTATTGTATACCTGTGTGTATAAATGAAGTACTTGCTTTAACTGATTGAAAGTTCGAAATTCAATTCAATTTGTAGTTGGTTTTCAAGGCCCCTGTAGAAAGCAATGAGATTGGAACGAGTCTACTAAGAAGAAACTTATGACAATGAAAGTATATAGTACTCCGTAGCTAAGTACATAAATATAATTTGAATGTTGAGTACTTTTTTCAGCGCTTTTTTTAAGGATGGGCTCCCATCTGTAATGAGGAACTTGGTTTTCACTACCGTCTGAAGTTATCGTTTAGATTTAAACATATCAGAAATGTATGCGAAGATGCAAGTCCCACCGGTACTAAAATAAAATTCAGCGATATTCTTAATGTATTAAGTAATCAATGTCCAGTTTTCAGTCTTCACATTTTTTTACAAGCGTGTCAACGCAACATCGAACACCTTCGTATTTTACTCAAACCTGATGTTTAAGTCGTTGTTCAGCACACCCTACTTGTGGCCCAGGGAAGTCTCAGCGATTGTAGTTGTGCCAGAGATGAATGAATGATGGCGATGACGCTGCTAATGGCGATAGCGGAAGCGGTAATGATCATGGTGATTATGGTTGCAACGGTGATGCTGCGGCTGTGATGATAAAATAAAATAATATTAATTTTAACAATTATATTTAATTAATTAATTACCATTTGGACTGTATAATCCTAAACCTGTACAAGTACTGTAAAGTACCTGTAACAAGTATTCTCCCTCAGATTCTGGGTGAATGACCCATACGAGTAGGTTTTTTGCGCTGTGTCCCTGATTCTTTGAACGATTGCCGAGATGAGCTCTTGATTTGCGTCTGGACATAAATGTAACTTCACTACCTGTGCCCGCCTTCTAGTTCAGTGGCAAATCCAGTTTTTCAATTTGTCGTTCCCCGTTTTTTTCGCAGCAGGAAGTCGATCCTTTCACGAAAGGCGCCATGAAGGATAATGTCCCGAATCTACAGCAGATTTGGTTTTGCAAATGGTTCTTGTTACAGCGGAGCGAATGTTTTCTTCTCGCGTCTTGACAAAACGCTCCTGTCCTCTGTATTCAGAATTCAACTTGTGTAGGGATTGCGGTAGACAACCCAGAACTACGAAAACGTGAAGAACACTTCTCCCTACAGCACGTCACACATAGTTATTAACAGTTGTGTCGATAAATAAATACGAGCGATTGGCTCACGATTAAAGCTCGTGCGATTGGCGCAAAGCAAGTGATTTTTTTTATTTATTTATGTTCTGAATGAGATTACAAAGTTCAATTTACTTTAACTTTACATTTGCTATTCTGGCTTACAATCTAACTTAATCTAATTTACTACTAATACTAAGCTACATCTGACGAGGGGGCTCACGGAGCACCTCAATTAATTCGTTCTATATTGCTGAATATGTCCAAGAATGCATGTAACGGATATCTGTTTTTTATTCGAGTTTAACGTTTTGTGTGCAGTTTCAGATTTCTGCTTTGGTTGATTAACTGCAGGTTCGAGTAAATGTTATTGGCAAGATAGGCAATATGGTAAGAAATTGGTTTGATGTTTAATTCTGTGTGAAGTTGCTTGTTGGAGATGAAACAGGGAGCTTGGGTGATAGATCTTAAGAATTTGTTTTGGATGACCTGCAATGTTTGAATGTTATATTTATCAGCATGTGTCCATATTGGGCAGGCGTACAGGAGAAGGGGTCTGATGATTGATTTATATAAGGTTGTGGCATTGTTTAAAGACAGTTTAGTACATTTATTTATGAGATAAATAATAAATAAATAAATAAATAAATAAATAAATAAATAAATAAATAAATAAATAAATAAATAAATAAATAAATAAATAAATAAATAAATAAATAAATAAATAAATAAATAAATAAATAAATAAATAAATAAATAAATAAATAAATAAATAAATAAATAAATAAATAAATAAATAGTTTTTATTGATGGCGAGACTCAGGCCATTTAGCTTGCTCTTCCGCCTGACCTTGAGAGGTTTCAGTAGGAGAATTTTAAATTTGGCTTGCTGAACTTTGTTGTCTATGTGAGTTTTCCAGTTGAGGGTGGTGTCCAGATGTAGTGCTAAGTATTTAACTGTCTTGTTATTTCGAGTCCATGGAATTACATTATTATTTATTTTTAATTGAATGGGAGGAGAGTGAGGTTTGAATGTGAATGTTTTGGTTGGGATTGGTGTTTATCCAAGGGAAGTCGTAGTGATGAGGCCCGCAGAGGCGACCGGTGACCGAGGCGGTGCCTGGCAGGGGGGGGGGGGCGGCAGGTCGAGTGGCGGCGAAGGACGGGTGCGGTGCGTGCGCGTCCGCATTTATAGAATGGGCCCTTTGCGCGCCAAGCGAAAATACGCGCGTGGGGCCTTGGGCGCAGCTGGCAGCTGCAGCCGGTAATTAGGGCGGGGAGGGGGAGGGGGAGGGGGAGGGCGCACGCACCGGGAGGACAACGCAGCCGCGCCGAGGCAATTTGCCTCCGCTGACGAATTGCTCGCGCGAGTCAATTCATTTGGCCACATACGCCTAAATAGAAATTCAGTTTTAATCTTTCGCAACCTCATAGCTACATTATTGCAATTTCCATGAAGATAAACAGCGAATGAGAGTGAAAGAAATTCATTTTTATGATAAAGCAAGACTTCCTTTTATTTACTTTACGTCAAAAAGAGTTAAAACTATGTGCGACGTGCTGCGGGGAGAAGTGTATTCTGTGTACGTTTTCTTAATGCTTAATCCATACCTTAATCCATATAGAAGTTGAATTCTGAATACAAAAAGAAATGAAAATGTTTGTCAAGAATTGTTATCAAAATATTCGCGCCGATGTAATAAAAGCTATTTTCAAACGCAAATCAGCTATAGATTTCCATTCTTATCCCTCATCATGACCTTCGTAAAGAAATATACTTCTGAGGCAACAACATGGAGAACGATAATTTGAATAACTATATTTCCGGCTGAACCCTAGAAATCGTGCAAAGATAATGAAATTACATGTACTTTGATATTTATCTTAGAAGAATCAATAAGAAGTCACCGCTGTGAGAAATGTTTCTAGAGGTAGCACACTTCAAAGTAGCAAATGAGATGACCTTCTATAGAGAAATACAGACGGAATTCTTTGTCACTACCGAGGGTATGAGTGAGAGAAATCCTAAAACTATTGTTTTATTTTTAGCCAAGATCCCAACAACTTAACAACTTAACTGCAAGTGTTGAGATAAAAATCAACCGTTAAGACATTAAGCTCGTTTTGAGAAAAAGTTGAGGCCCCTCTTTACTTCAAAATCTGAGGCAGATTCTAAAAAAATTCTGGTATCGTAAACTAGACTAGTTACTGTAGCATGTTACTGGGTGAGTTGATTGGTTCAGTTAGACGTCAAATATCTGAACTCATATTATCTCTGAATAGTACCTTTTTAAATTAGGCTCCGTATACTCTAGTTATTCGTTTTCTTTTCTAATACTGATAATTAAGAATAATGTGCTGTAGTTGGCCAATGTTTATTACCTACAGGATTTTGTATGCGCAGTACAGTATTTTAACGGTACGTTCTCTTAAAAGAAGGTTATACATATATCATTTCATGTACACTTGCCATGTTCGTTTGGTTGTCCGAATTATCGAATATACGAACTATACCTGATCCTAATTAGTTCGGATTATCGACGTCCCACTGTATGAGGTACAGCAGACTTACGTTGGGACAAGAAATTTCGTTCTTCCTTTGTTTTTTAATCCTGTAACTTAGATTGGATAAATGGAAAAAAAGTTCATTGTGATTTATTTTCTCATGACATTTATTATAAATTCTGAAACAAAACGATTCGTTTAAACCTTTAAACTACAAACAACATTTGCTGACAATTTTAGAGATCTTCGGTTTGATCGACACTTTTAGTCCAAATTAAGAGAAATATGCGTGCTTTACAAGATCACTTACATTTCTCAGATGATTTTTAAAAGGCAAATTTACCACAAATGAAACAAATGGTTCAATGAATTAACACTGACCCTTATTAGCCATTTTTTACAAGGCAGATGTATTGCACTAACGTGAGGACTGAGCTGGGGAAGGGCTGACATAATAGACATTTTGAAAATAATGTAGAAAGTTTAAAACTGACGGAGCAGCAATGCATACTTCAACGGCTTCAATGCTGAAGGCAAGATAAGGAGGCAGATGAAATGAAGAATTGAAGAATAACTGATTTATTCTGAAACTCTTAATAACTTTATTGTTGATTTGCTGGTTTAGTAATAAATCACGAAACACAGATTTGCAAAAGAAACTGTTTGTGCTGAAAATAAATGAAGCCATTTTTACTTTCAGCAAACCAAGAGACATTACAATGAGTAAAGACACCCTCAGCAATTTTCTTTTGTCACAGAGAAGTGTAATGTTTATTGAGTGGCTCTATTTTAGCCCACTAGAGGGGAGTTGGAATTAAATGCATTAGCAATTTGCGATGCTTGAAGTGAGAGATTTAGGTTAATTGCTCACAGAAGCAGTTGGTCGCACCTTGATTCGCCCACTTTTGATGCCCTGAGAAGAACCGTTATTCCGCAATATTTCGTATACAAAAATTCTACAGCAATTTACCAAATTATTCGTAACATTATAGTATGTGTTTCATACATTATGAAGCAATGAATACTTTACCAGCTGTCATATAAAATCAATTTACAGTTTATGATTGGCCAGTAGGTAGAAGCGATAAGAAAAATCGGATAGAAAAAACGAAAACCTTTTGAGATACACCGCCCTGAGTGGGGCATTTTGTACGTATAGTTAAACATTATTGCTTTTAATTGCACGAGTGGAATAGTCGAAATAAATTTATTTATATTATTTGTCGAACTAAGGCGAATTAGGAAACGTATACATTATAAATATTATGGAGAGGAATTTGGATAAAGTAAATCACTGAAATACTGCGGGATATTTGTACACAGAACAGGGAATTATCAACATGCTAGTAACATGTGGTACTGAATGTTTGTCGTGTGTATTGCTTGACCACATAAAATATCAATAATTTTAATTTCTAATAAGCACGAAGACTTCCACAATGTTAGCTTCAATGTGACAATGAAATTAATATAAACGTGAATACAGGAACGTTTCTAAAGAAAAGACAGTTTTCCAGTACGAAAGGCACTCTTAATAAATTACGTTCCATTAAAACACGAAATCTGCCACACTTTATCAAGCATTAAAATCACTATGCTAATGCTCCTATATTCAAAGGATGGTCTGCGTGCATCCGAAGTCACTTTAGTTTGCTGACCTCAAACAAATAATACGTCTATAACATAATGTGTCTAGAGCAAATAATACGGAATCTAGTACAACGGATCATGCAAAAGCATCGTTAAAAAACTCGGGCGCCTAGCAAAAGTTGAGTGATTCGGCCTTTTTCCTGTGACCCACATATCCTCGCACTCTCTGTGCGCCGAATGCAAGCACGCGCAAGCGAGCTCGCAAGCCTATTTCGAAGTGTTAAGACGAAACCAATTTCACTAATGCACACCCGTCTAAAACAGGGGCCACGGCCTTTTTCAGCGTCGCAGCCAAATTTTCAACAATTTCCGCAGGGGGAACGATGGGGCCGCGAAGTGCGTGTTTCAGAGCAGTGAACGCGACTGTGTTGACGGGGCGTGACTAGGGTTCGTGTCCCGAGACTTTATCTCGGTTGCGCGGCCCCATTCTAAATAAGGACGCTTTGTTTCGGTTCGAGCACGTTTTCAACTAATTGGCGCACGTTTTTAACAAATTGAACAGTTTATAAAATAGTAAGAACGGCTGGTGCAGACAACTGTAAGTATAGTGACGTTAGCGATGTGAAGTTAAAGACTGAATAAATAAATCAAGAACGTTAACAGCCAAAACAATTGATCTGAATTACATATTTGCTCTAATAAAAATAATAAAAAATTCTTTGTTTTCATAGCTCAAAAATTTGCATTACAGATTGCAGACTCGTATTTTGAAGTAAATTTTCGCAAAAATATACTCAATTGAACTGTTTTTAAATGAACGTAAGTGTAATGACTTCCCAATTCTTATGTGAAATCTCACTTCCATAACTTTCGGAACACCTGGTTCTAAAACATGCTCAATAGAAATGTGTTTTAGCACTGCGTCCCCAGGCAGATCGCGATAGGGTGGAACCCAATTTCAACATTGAGACGCTCCCCAAACATTGAAACAATCGACAGACGTCCTGGGCGCTTGACAGTACTAATCGTAAGGTGTCTTACATAACAAGATTTAATAGTTCAAAACATAAAACTGTCATCAAATTTCACGTTTCTAGAAACGCTTTCATTGTGGGGTAGGTTCATGAGGTGACGTTAGATTTAAAGGAATAATCTCGGCATTTTTTGAACGAGACGTGAAAGGCATTGCAGCCGCATTGGCAAAACTATGTGCATAGTTGGAAAGAGTGTTTCCTTATTTCATCTTTCCCTAAGATTTTTATCTGCTTTCCGAAAAAGGCATAGCCCGATTGTATTCCTACCGGTTTTCCTTCTGATTAAGAGGAAGAGTTGGCACAGGTTTTACGACTTGCAAGATCGCCTCTTCGCATTCATATTTGAAGAAAATGAAAGACAGAGACAAAATGCTTCCTTTAAGTTTTTTGTATTACATTACTCTTGAAATGTCCTAGAGTGCAAGGAAAGTTATTTTTTAATTAACTGTATTAAATATTGAATTATTGAAATTGATTTGTACGTATACAGTGGGCTGCTTCTAAGAGGAGGGACCACCATATTCCCTTAAAATATGCAGAATTAAAATAATTATATTTTAAATAGATAGCATGCTATACATTTTCGAAGGGTCTGCCTTTACCTGTATTCGAGGTTTTCTCTCGACTGGTATCAGAACATGTAATGGCAGATAATATAATTTCGTTATTATTGGATAATATATTACAGGCGTTTTAGTGAAGGAGAGTTACGGTATATCGAGTTGGTACTTCCTTCTTTACCGGAAGTTATTTTAAAGGCAAAACGTTAATAAAGCTACCTCAGTCGGTGTTCACAATTTTCAAAAACGATGCTGACGTCTCTTTGAAGTACCTCTAATGTTCTACTCGTGGGGAAAGGTTCCTTGTGTGCTCGAGGTCACCCCAAAATGACATTCCCTGAAGATCCTCCGAGGAACAAGCGCGGGAGTCCCTTTCTAGGCTTTTTGGCAGATTGGATTTTAGTCCAAATAACACGAGGGTGGCATGGACGTTGGTCCAGCCTCCTACGCGATCAGCAAACGCAGCGCAGAGGAAACGACTCCACATAAGATGAACGCGGAGGAATACAACTTGTCAGAACCCAGGACATCCTGAGCTGGACCTCTAGATGCTTGTGATCTAGCTGTGCCTGCGCTGAGGATAAGTTAAGAGCTAAGTTACGGTCTCTTAAATCCTTTAGAAGAAAATAAGTTATAGTTTAAGGTAAGTACAATTTACGTTTACATTGATATCTTATGAGAAATTTGTGATCTCCACATATCTTATTCCATAATTACTAAAGAAGCTGTCAACGCAACCAGCCATTACTCTTTAATTGCATTGTTACTTTCATAGAGGCCTTGTTGGCGTGCGTTGCGTAGCTCGTTCATACGCGAACTACTAATAGACAATGAAGATGATAGAAGATGTGGTGAAAAAAAACGAAATCAGTAAGCGAAATGAGTTGATAACTCGGGTATCTGACAAAGGCTTTCGGCTGACAATGATAGTGAATAGTTCATAACAGTGCCTGTTATAAAACATCAGCAATCAATAGGAATGGGTAGTTCAGGGCAGGTCCTAATAGGTATTTGAGAAGAATACCTGGCAGAGGCTTCCAGAACTGTTAGAGGGTGGTTGGGAACAGTACCTAGCAGGGACATTCAGCAAGTAATATGAGTGGGTAGTTGAAAACTACCTGGCGGGGGCATTCAACAAGTAATGTGAATGGTTGTTGAAAACAACTTGCTTCCAGTAAGCAATGTGCGAGGGTAGTTGAGAACTACCTGGCAAAGGCCTCTAGCAAGTAATATCAGAGGGTAGTTTGGGAACTACCTGACAAGAGTTTTCAGCGAAATATGGGAGTTGGTATTGGAGAACAATATCTGGGAGAAGCATGCAGCCAGCAATGTCAGTGGTAAGTTGCGTACAGTACCTGACATGTTCCTTCAGCAAGGAATGTGAGAGGATAGTTGAGAACTACCTAGCAGGGGGCCTGAACAAGCTACATGAGTTGGTAGTTCAGTACAATACCTGGCAAACGCTTCCAACAAGCAAATGAATGGGAAGGGGAGAATAGAACCTAACAAGGACCCTCAGCAAATAATGTGAGTGAGTAGTTGAGAACTACCTGGCAGAGGCCTTCAGTAAGCTACGTGAGTTGGAAGTACCTGGCAGAGGCTTCCAACAAGCAATATTGGTGGGAAGTTGAGAAACGTAAGGGCCTTCAGCAAGCAATGTGAGTTGGTAATTGAGAACAATACCTGGAAGAGGTTTCCAATAAGCAACGTGAGTAGGAAGTTGAGAACAGCACTTGGTAGGGCCGTTTGGCAAGCTACGTGAGTTGGATGTATACGTGAGCTTCCGCGGCTCGAATCCATGAATTCTCGGCTATCCGGGAGACGCCGCGTCGTTGGCTGGGGTGCCGACGTTTCGCCTGACATGTCGCAGGCTTCCTCAGGGCAGTGACTAGGGCAGCGCCACTGCCCTGAGGAAGCCTGCGACATGTCAGGCGAAACGTCGGCACCCCAGCCAACGACGCGGCGTCTCCCGGATAGCCGAGAATTCAAGCTACGTGAGTTGGTGGTTGAGAATACCTGACAGAGGCTTCTAGCAAACAATGTGGGAAGAAGTTAAGAACAGTACCTAGTAAGGGCCTTCAGCACGAAATGTAAGTTAGTAATTGACAACAATACCTGGAAGAGGTTTCCAAAAAGCAATATGAGTGGGTAGTTGAGAAACGTATCTGGGAGGGACCTTCAGCACGTAATATGAGTGGGTAGTTGAGAACTACCTGGCAGGGGCCTTCAGCAAGCTACGTGCGTTGGAAGTAGAGAACAATATTTAGCAGAGGCTTCCAACAATCAATGTGAGTGGGAAGTTGAGAACAGTTCCTATCAAGAGCCTTCAGCAAGCAACGTGAGTTGGTAGCTGAGAATAATAACTGACAGAGGCTTCTAACAAGCAACGTGAACGGGAAGTTGAGAACAATACCTGACAGTGGCCTTGAGCAAGCTACGTGATGGTAGTTCAGGTGAGTACCTGGCATATGCGCTGCATGCACGACCGCAGCATGTCCACGCCCATGGTGGCCCGGGGCGGGCGCTGCAGGGGGCGTCGTCCTCTCGTGGTGGGGCGTCGTCCTTCCGTCCACTCGCCTCCCCGTCCGCCCCCGCCGTCGACCACACTCCGGTAGCGAAACTTCTCGCAACGCTCAACGCGGTTCGTTAGTTGCTACGTTAACTATATTGCAGTCAGCTCTCGCTGTCGCCACTCTCCAACAAGATAGCGGCTCGTGCAACTCTTGTTGGTCTTTCGAAAATAGCGGGTGTGCTTATTATCCTTTTGTACAGTCCTCGGTCCTTCTCCTCTCCTAATTGTATACTTTGCTGTTGGCTACTGCCAGTCGCTACTACTATAAGTTCAGTTTATCACAGTCACAAACAATGTGTTCATTCGTCAAACTGTCCACCCATCCGTTTGACTATAGTCTCAACACAACTAATTCCACTTCTTATTCCTTGCATCAGCTGTCCGTCAACTAACTCAGCTGTCCACTCGTCAAAATTGTCTAATTTTACGTTGCAACCCTCGAAGACGTACTCTTCTTTCTCAATCGGCTACCTCTCGAGCTGCCCACTCGATTATCCGTCCAGTCGTGAGAAGTGTCGACTCCACTCAACCCTTCCTGCTCTCTCCTTCAATCGATTCTTCCTTGCGTCGACTCGCTCGCCTGATCTCGCACTGCCGTTGGCGGCTGTCAATCCAGATGTCACGACGCTGGTATGCCCACCCCGTCCACTCGCCTATGAATTCCGTCCACTCGCCTAGCCGCCGTTGGGCTCTCCGCGCCGCCAACTGGCGTGGCTTTCACCTGCGGCGGCGTGGGCGGCGCAGGGCGCAGAGCGGCCGGGGCGGCGGGCGGGGCTTATCGAAGTGGAGCAAGGCCCTCCGTGCGCCACCGCCGCCCCCGCACCGCCGGCGCGACCCGCTTCCCCCGTTGGCGCGCCATGTCGCGCCGCGGCGGCCCTCGTGAACGGAATCTTCATCGCGTCGCCCTCACCTGCCGATGCCGATCAAATGCCTCCTCAGGCTCTGGCCGGGGCGTCCTCCTCCACACGCGTCTCTAGGTAGTCAGGCGCCCATGGCAAGCACAGAATGTGCGCCCCTATCACAATACTTAAAACTAGGAATTTTTGTTATTTCTTGTACCGGGAATACTCTAAATAGCGTCCCTTGTGAATGGCGTCCCTGGTTCGTGCCATGTCTGCCGTACCGTAAATACTGCCGTGCCGTCTATCTCCGTTTGGAATCACGATCAATTGGATCTCAGTTCTCTTGTTGCAGTCGGTTCAAATGAAAACGTCGTTGAATTTCCTGAAGACAAGATCAGTTTCAGACTTCCCCACTTGATCATTAGACTAATCATTGCTCAGTCACAGTCATTGCCATCTTTTTATCCTCTTTACCCTATTCCTCACTAGGAGTCGGAAGCGAGCTCACTACTCTTAGTTAAGCGGGGACTGAATTTGGTGGGAGAACATTTTGAAATTAAAAAAATAAATTATGATAAATTAATAAATCTCTGAATTATACTGGCATTTCACACAGTAATAGAGTAAACTCCGCCCTTCATTCCGTCTCTCATTTACAGTTAGACCCCTTCCAGTCAATTGATCGAGGTAAATGAGATGTCGGTCGCCGCGTCTCGGTCTCCTGATGGGAAACAGATCATTGCGGATCCACCTAAACGATTTTCTATGTGTTTTTTAACTTTTTTAATTCAATTAAAATGCATCTTTAGAAATTTACGGCATCTACAAGGAGATCAATGGCCTACTCGATACCTCTCAACAAAACTTGAGGTACTTAAAGAGAAACTTAAAGATTGGTGCAATTTTTGTTTGCTTCCCTCTAAGCTACTCTAGAAAAATACAAAATTGTTGTCAAGGTTTCAATGCACCTCGAGTATACTGGTGAAATAATGTAAATTAACTATACTCTTTCCCACATTTGGATGAATCATTACGATTTGATCAGAGTGACAATAATTAAACTTAATTTAGTAATCAAACAAATGTTTAAAGTATGAATTATGAAATAATTAAACTACGACAATCCAAAGTTTTAATATTTATTATGACATTAAGACCCTAATCAAGTTTTGGGAACACTTTTCCCATCTTCAAAGGGTCTAGAATAATAAAATGTATACGAAAATACTAAAACATGGAAGATAAAATGAAATATAATGTATATATTTGTATACATATTTAACGGGAGAAAAATAAATTAAGGAAATTACTCTAATACCACTAGCAAATCTGGAAGTATCTAAATTAATAAAAAATGTAAAAAATAATATCTGAAAATAAAATTATAGTAGGGTAATAAGAAATTGGGTAGTAAGTAATTTTTTGTGTCATGTTTCTCTCATTAAATGTTCATACAAATTTAATTCTTGTGTTTCTTTTTGTACTGTGTTTAATAATTTTATTTACATTCATTTACCACATTCTGCACTAAACTCGAAGTCATTGCCCTGTTCTTTTTGCACTTCTCCTTAAATAACGTTTCTTTCTGTCAGCATTGACTATAGTGGAGCATTTAAACCGAACATTTGAAAATAAATTAATATTACAGTTAGTATTAAATCAATTTTCTGAAACCGAACGATTGTATCATTAGTATTTGACTAAATAGCGTTAAGTACACCAGTTTTGTAAAACTACCTTTAAATGTTGCTAAAAGTACAATTTAAAATCGATTAGTGGCTACTTACTTGTATAGTAAAAATATGGACTAAATAACTTTGTCCCAAAAACACGTGTGAATGTTGAAAACTAATTTTACGATAACACGAGCTCTTTGCAGTTATTCATATACACTGGAAAGCTGGTGTCCGAGAATGCAACTTCACGAAGTGCACTTTATCACATATTCGTACTTTCTAACGGAGTATAAAAAGTAATCAATGTTTTTATATTTGAACCACAATGGAAACTTCAGTACTTTGTGAATAACAGGTAGGGAATACGGTAATGAAAGAACATCTTCGATAAAAAAAATCCTCAAAATCTTCATTTTCGAAAACACAAACTTAGTCCAAACTATTTTTGTGTTGTGTTACGAAAAATTCATGAAGTTATGGAAGGAAAGCAATGTCTTGACCTTGCAACAATGTCAAATGAACATTTCATGTTATTTCAATTTCACAGATCGAGTTAACAGCTGGCAAAATAGAGCAACGCACTCCGGTAGCGTTTAAAAATATCATTTAATAAATATTATTATTTTTCGTTTAATAATAATTATTATTACTGTTTCATGTTTATAATGTTGGTTATATAATAGTAATCGGTTCGTTCACTGTACGATAAAATAATAGTATTAGCTTATTAAAATGATTCTTGAGACAGTTTCGGAAGTTCTGTAATTTCCACATTCAAAGAAATAGAACTACGCGCCGTCTAAGAGCAATTAGCGTCCAATTAAGTCGTGCTTCCCTGCCCAGAGGCGCGCGCGCTGTCCTGTGGCTCCTGCCTCCGAAGTTGTTTTCGATACGAGACCTGGCGCCCTCGATTAGCGCCGATCGATCGCACAGCGCCAGACCCTTCCGGCGACTGCGCAGGCGACACGGAAGGGGAAGGAATGAATGGGCCTGCTCGGGCCATTCACGGAGCCGCGCACGTCAGCGCTCATTTCGCTAGACGCCAGAGTAGTGTGTGTGTGTGTGTGTGTGTGCGTGTGTGTGTGTGCGTGTGTGTGTGTGTGTGCGTGTGTGTGTGTGCGTGTGTGTGTGCGTGTGTGCGTGTGTGTGTGTGCGTGTGTGCGTGCGTGTGTGCGTGCGTGCGTGCGTGTGTGCGCGTGTGTGTGTGCGCGCGTGTGCGCGCGCGCGTGCGTGTGTGTGTGCGTGTGTGTGTGTGCGTGTGTGTGTGCGTGTGTGTGTGCGTGTGTGTGCGTGTGTGTGTGCGTGTGTGTGTGCGTGTGTGTGTGCGTGTGTGTGTGTGCGTGTGCGTGTGCGTGCGTGTGTGTGTGTGTGTGCGTGTGCGTGCGTGTGTGTGTGTGAGGGGGGTATTTTGACAACAGGACTTTTATATCAAATATGAAGTTTATTTTTCGATACAAAATAGTTTCTATTACGCGGGAGCGAACGTTTATGTTTGTCAGATATTTTTGACAACACTTGTTTGAATGTATTCCTAATACAAATAATGTTAGGGCGGGTAAAGTAAATACGTAAGAGGCGGGGGTAGTAATTTCGGAGCTCAAGAAAACGTGCGCGTATACCATTTCATTCAGCGTTTCCCCATACGAGAAGATTTTGAAGCATTTCTCTGTCAGCCAGAAACACTTGAATATAAATTCACTTCAAATCAAAATTTATTTAGAAAAAGTTTGCCATCAATTAACAAGGGATCTTATACACCTCATGTATACTCTTAATTTTAACCTAAGGACCAATTACCTATAACAATGATTTGTTTTATTACTGGCAGGTTCTCACGTGTCAGTAGGGTTGACACGTGGCACGGAAGCTGTTGGCCCTCGCCCATCATCGCAACCATGCGCGCAGTCATTTTTGAGGCCCTCTAGTAGCGTTAAACCGTTGTCTCGTTAGAGCGTAGGCTTCCGCGGCCGGAGTCAGTATTTACTTGGCTGTCCGGGTGACGCCGCGTCCATGGCGAAGGTGCCGACCTTTCGGCCGCCATTCTGCGACCTTCCTCCCACATAACGCCATGGCGACCGAAACGTCGGCACCTTCGCCATGGGCGCGGCGTCACCCGGACAGCCTAGTAAATACATTGTCTCGTTGCTACATCATTCTATTAGAGCGCTCCAATGCGACAATGGGTTAGGTTAGGGTGGGGCAGGTTAAGCTACATTATGCGGACAACTAAGCTTCTGAGTCAGTACACAGCTAAGCTCCTTAAAATGAGTGGTCCTAGATTTGAGGAAACCAGAAGATGGAGGAGGTTTTCAGCACCAACTTGCTAGTACCGTCTGAGTGCCGTCCCGCCTGAGGAAATTCTGCCTCCCACTTCCATCGGTTGTTTCCGTATTTCCTCGATGTACACCAAGCGGACGCTCCGTCTAGCAACTGAAGCAATGGGCTATGAGAACACGCACAATTCTTCTTCCCATTTCCTATCTGCATTCCCACCTTTAGGGCCAGGCGACGGGTTTATTCACCGTCCCATATGATCTACGAAATGATCCTCTCACGAAAGAAACATTCGGAATATCTATTCGTCGATGATCGCCGAAATTGTTATTTCAAAGGATAGAGATGTAAGTTAGAGTATAAATAACATAATTTAGTATTCAGTGGTATGTAATACAATTATTACATAAATAATTTCATGTTATGTAACTTAATGAAATTCAGTGTTTTACTTTCTCGTCGAGTTCTTGTGCTGTGTAAACAAAGAATTATAATGCTGCTGAAGAAAAGAGATTTTTTGGCAGAAAAACTCCCATTGTCCCGTCCTGGCACTAAAAATGTTGATAAACCTTGCTCTTGTATATAGCAAATTACTTCCTCCAACACGATGTGTAGTCAGAATACACGTTTTGTGGATTCTTGATACCAAAAAATCGATTAATGTTAAAACGTCTGTCTGCGAATAGCGTCAGCGGATGACCGTCAGTAAAATTTTCACCAAAATGTATTTCCCTCGATCGATTTGACAATCGTTGCGGATCCTGGAATTTGAATGGTATATTTTGATTTCGGGCGATACTTTACATGAAACCGGAACAACATTTTCGAAATATCCTCAAAAACGGCTAGAATTCTTTGTCATCGTATACAATTACCACAAAGAATGACGCAGATCTCATTTTTGCTAAAATCCCTAATTTTTCGAAAAATGCAAAAGAGTTTTTTATTCGGTGTCTTTTTATAACTTCAAGATACAGATTATTTACCTTAATGACATCTGTTCTTCAAAGTCATGATGAAATGAGATCATGAACAATTTTTTGAAACTATGAGTAGTTTTTGGGTAATTGTGCGAAATATAGACAATTTAAAATTTTGTTTCAACATTTTGTCTCAAAATCGGTTCAATTTTTTTGTTTAATTTTTCCTTGAATGTATCAAAGAACCATAAAAAATTGGTGCTCGTCATATTTCCGGCGAACTCTAAATTTTCGAAAATTTGCAAAACTTAACATTGCATAAGTACAATATTAATTATAGAATTTTTTCAAGAAAATACATTTTAAACATCAGTTCTTCAAGAGAGAACAGATACAATTATTTTGAAAAATCGAGTACCTTTAGCGTAATTTTTGTTTGAAATTAACACAAATTATTAAACTAATAGATCAAAAACCACTCCTATTTTTTCTTAACATTTTTGAACAGTAGAAGAAGGTACGTTTCAAAGAATAGGGCTGGTCTTATTTTCGATGAACTCTCTGATTTTCGAAACATAGAAATGTTAGAAATAATGCGAGAGCGCATGTTCTGTTGCAGCCCCAGTAGTCAATTTTGTTCACGAACAATAAAACACTTTTTATGGAACTAATTTAACTGACAGTAATGTATTGTATTCAATCATGTTTTGTTTTAAATACATAAATGGCTGAATGTGATAATAGCGATTAATAATTGGGAAGTACAATTTTATACTCATTAGAAGCGTCCCCTTCATCTTCGCTCGCGATTAATCGGTCCAAACACGAGAAATCTTGGCTCGCGTTTGAATCTTTCGTCAATATTACATAATGCATCCAAAGCTACAATTTCATTGTGAGAACAATAGCACGAATAGTGGCGACGACAGATTCACGTGATGATAAGGAGCGCGTGACGCGCTCGCTTGTGTATGACCTTTTAGAATATTTTTCACCTTATCTCTTGAAACTACACTGCTCTTTGTTAAAAGAAATTAAAAAAAATCCGCAAAAAAATCCGTACCGTACAAAAAAATGAAGGTCCAAATGCAGGTAAAGGTCAGTAATTCTAACCATTTTTATATTGTGATGTTCGTAATCTATAGAATAAATTTCACTGAAATACTATGTCTCCTAATTGGTGTTGCAATGTTCACAAACGCCAGTGTACAAAAAAATGCTTGCACGGCGCCGCGGTATCCTCCTCTATCCAGCGTGCACATCACTGCCTCGAGATCTCGACGGCGCCCTTATCGCGGAGGATGAAGCAACCCTCCGACAGCGGAAGTCATTAGCAGAAAGCCAACGCATCAGGCCGCCACACAGGGCCCCGACTGGCGCAGGGTTGTTTTCTGGGGCCGGCCAAGTCTACCAAACAAACGCCCTTCTCTCTAGCAGCCGCCCGCGTTTTCTGAATCGTTTGAAGTCATCTTGTGTGGGCCGGCACTTGTGAGAAGGAACTCGTGGTGGCTGACAATGTTATTTTATGTCACAAGCAAAAAATGTTCATAACATCGGTTTTTAACAAACATTTGCATTTTCTCACAAAACATTGTTATCACTTAATTTGTTCGTTCGTAAATATACGTAAATTCATTTACGTAAATTTCAAAACTGAACGTCCTGTAATATTTCAATATAATAATTTTTACAACTATTCCTAATACTTGATTATGCAAAAACCGTGTGTAATGACCCAGGCACACAAAAAACGTAATTATTTTCCTTGTGTGATTGAAATTTGCAATAACCATGTATTAATCACACACAAAAAGGCCCACAAAAAAACTGTCAGACCCAAAGACTTGACACAAGTTTCTCTAAGTACGTCAACGCGCTGAATCCAAACCTGAAGCCAGAATTGCCCTACCACCCTCTACTTTGTTTTAAATCGAAAAAACCAGTGAAATTTACAATCTACAATTTCAATGTGGTTTTTCGCGATTTAAAAAAACTGTAGGATGTAGCGCAATTCTGGCTTCAAAGTGCCCACGAACATAGACAAACAAGTCTTTGGGTGTGACAAGATTTTTTGTGTGCCAGTATCATTAACGCTTGGTTATTGCAAATTTCAATCCCACAACGAGTTAAAAGTAGTAAAAGGCCCTAAACAAGCGGCTGGATGAGTGGGTGAGGGGCTTTTCCCTGGCATTGTCTGCAGGCGCCTCACTCGCGTGCGCAGCCGTCGCCCCGGCTGACTCGCGTTTCCGCTTTGCAGGGAGCGCCGCTCCAAAGCGCGCCGCGGGAAGGGCGGGCGAGGCGGGGAGAGACAGACGGGGTGGGAAGGAGGAGAGAGGGGCGGGGATGGGTTTGTCAGGCGGGGATGATTGTAGTAGAGGGAAGGGGCGGGACCGCGAGGGAAGGAATGGAGAGCGGAGCAGGGCGGGGCGGGGCGGGGCGGGGCGGGGCGGGTCTGATGGAAGGGGGGACGGAGTTGAGAGGGTAGGGCCGACGTGGAGGGAAGAAATGGAGAGGCGGGTGAAGTGGGGCGAGGCGTGGCTGGCGGGGAAGGAAGGATTAGAGAGGGGCGGGGAGGGGTGAGTCAGGCGGGGATTGTAGAAGTAGAGGGAAGGGGCGGGACCGCGAGGGAAGGAATGGAGAGGGGTGTGGCGGGGCGGGTCTGGTGGAAGGGGGGACAGAGTAGAGAGGGTAGGGCCGGCGTGGAGGGAAGAAATGGAGAGGCGGGTGAAGTGGGGCGAGGCGTGGCTGGCGGGCAAGGGAGTAGTAGGGAGGGGCCAGGAATAGCCGCCGGGAGGCGCCGCTAAATGGGAGGCATCCGGGCGGCGCAACGCGAATTGGACGACGCGCTCCCTTCGTTGGCCGCTCCCACGCGCCCCCTCCCCCCTGCCCTCACAGCCCTCCTCGCCCCTCCTCTCCCTCTCCGCCCTCTCCGTCCTCCCCGCCTCCCGCCCCCTCCATGCCCACCCCGCCCTCCCCGCCTCCCGCCCCCTCCCCGCCCCCTCCACGCCCACCCCGCCCTCCCCGCCCCCTCCACGCCCACCCCGCCCTCCCCGCCCCCTCCACGCCCTCCCCGCCCTCCCTGCCCTCCCCGCCCTCCACGCCTCCCGCCCCCTCCACGCCCTCCCCGCCCTCCCCGCCCTCCCCGCCTCCCGCCCTCTCCACGCCCTCCCCGCCCACTCCGCCGCTGCGAGCGTTTGATAGTACTGTGTTCGCAAGATTATTATTTTAAGAAAAGGTTTTAGGTGAAGACGCGAAAGACATGTGTGTTACTCCACAAAGTTACATTAAGAAAAGCGCGCCAGCAGGAGCCAATCAACACTTACTCGCGGGTGATGCAGCAGACGTAACGATCTCTGAGTTTACTAGCGACTCTTTCAAAGCAACACGTTTCAATCCTTGCCTCCGACCACAATGCGCGGTACATCAGCATCGCCCAGAACCTACAGTTCGATTGTTTACAGTGGCAATTGAACATATTTGTAGTTTCAGTGAAATCAACTATACTGACTTAATTTCTAATTTGTTGGAGATTCAATTTCAAGAAGAACCGATTGGGAAAGACGTGTCGTTTGAAGATGTGCACGATATGGTCCAATTTAATCGTTTTTAAAACAGGTTTAATTTTTCCTCGCCACGATATACATTCACAAGTATACGTAGTTCTCGCAGCTTGTCGCTCAGAGACTTGTTGACGATTTTCTGAATCAATTGGGGAAAATGATCGAACCGTAGTTCAGCACAGAATGGGCATGAGAACTGTAGAGGGAAGGAACGATTGTCCATGGACCAACGCCCGAATTGTAAAGTGCCGCTCGATATTTGCCTCAAAGTGACGTGGAAAACGAAGAAAACCAATCATGGTACTATAAGATTCCGTCTATCTCATCAGAACGAACTTTTATTATAGTCATAGTGTCTGACTGTCTTAAGACTTGGCACTTACTGTAAATAGTTTGTAACAATACCTCAAGCGCTAATAAGAATTTCTCGCGTCAATGTTACAGTCACCATTAGGTTCAAATTATCATCATCATTATCCTTGCTGACAGTACTAAGTATTGTTTCGGCTATTCACTGAACAGTTGTCATCGTTTGATATTTGTCAACTCGTCTGACAACTGTCAACGCCAGCTACTCTCTTCCTTTTTGACTGCTGCCGCTGTTGACGGATGAGTTACGAAGACAGGATCAGCATCACCGCCAATTTCTCTCAAATCGCAAGCATTGGTTCCCATACTGAAATACATCTTGATTACCTTGAGTGAATTGATTTATTTATTCCTTAATATTTTGCCAGTGAATGTGTCTTATGGCCATGCCTGGAATGTATGGATGAATGTAATTAGGAAGAATTGATATGCATGATGATGGAGGGGTGGTTAAATGGGAACAGAACGAAGAGAACTCGAGAAAACGTGGCGAGATCCCGCTTTGTCCAAATGATCCACACGGACCGAACACGATTTGGAGCTCGTTCTCAGGGGCGGACGGCAGGAGACCTGGCGCCTACAGTAAGGATCTCCCGGAAATTGTGTTTCCGTGTCATTGTTATTACCATTGCAACCCAAACGTATTACCGTCTGTATTGCCATATGTTTCTTTTATTGCCCCTCCACCACTGCTATCCCTGTTATAACACTGACATAAGTAGTATATCACAAGAATATTAGTCTGTAATGCGATTATGTGCAACTGGGCTTGTGGTAAAAATGCTCCTGAACGAAACCACACAAAATATTTTGCCTAAAGGTGACAGCCACAATGGTCAAAACAATAAATAAAATACTCTAATTTAACAGCACACTAAATTAAATATTTGAACGAAAACAGTTTTCACGAAGTATAGGTATATCTACAATATAACACTTATACACTAAGAATGTCAAAGTAGTTCTATAACGCAACGCGTGATTATCATATATTTAAAAGCGTGTGGCCCTTCCTTGAAGCCTTGCTATGGGAGGAAAAAATACAGATACTGCAAGTATTCACTGAGTATCGCGTACTCCTGACACACTGCAGCAATGGCGCACCAAGCCACCACCTCCGCCCGCCGTCTCGCGCCACCGCCGCACGATACCCGCGCGCGCGCGCACGCGTAGTCACGCAACGCGGATGCCGGCGACGCGGGCGGGGTAGGAAGGGCGGCGGGCCACGCTGCGGCCGCGGCGGGGTGTAGGGGGGATACGGTGGTTGTGGT
Organism: Gryllus longicercus; assembly: GCA_038098605.1. Taxonomy (NCBI): domain Eukaryota; kingdom Metazoa; phylum Arthropoda; class Insecta; order Orthoptera; family Gryllidae; genus Gryllus; species Gryllus longicercus. Next base: position 122,009 of record JAZDUA010000932.1, read on the forward strand.
GGGGGGATGCGGGGAGGGGATAATGGAGCACGCAGGGTCGCGGCGGGTCGGGTCGGGCCCTCCGGCATTTGTTTCAATTGCGTGGACGCGACGGGGCGGGACGGGCAGGGGAGGGGAGGGGAGGGGTGGGAGGATGCTGTGGCGGGAACTGACCAGCGGCACAATGCTCAGCCCCGCCCGAGCCGGCCCGCAGCTCAAGTCCAAACAAGGCACTTTACAATAAAACTCCGATTATCATCATGTAACAGGAATTGAGGTGCATAGGATACATGCACATTTTAATGATTTATTTAACTCGGAAATAATTGAAGGAAAACGTCAGACCGATAAACAATCCCTACATGTAATTCATGAAATTGTCCAACAAATGTAAGAAAACAAAGAAAAAATCAACTGCAAATTCGCATTAATAATTGCATTCGCATTAACAATTGTTCTCAAGATTTTAAAAAAAAACATTACGCCATCATTATACAAGCATAGAGGTATTGTAAACAGATTGTTTCCTAGTTTGATTTTTTTCTTTCTTTTCTTCCCCCAGAACGTATTCCAATAACTGGAAATTAATTTCTGTAAACGGAGTTTAACGCCAAATTCTTATTAATGAATCTTAACACGCATTTCCTAGTTTAAGGAGCATCTCGAGACATCGCACTGAGCAAGGCCAGAGCGCTTTGCAGGGCGTCTGCATTTCGGCAAGTACGACGAGAAAAGCCTGCGCGTAGAAGTGTTTCCCTTATTAATGCGAAATCTATCGTCTTCTGGACTTTTCTAGACTAGTTATGCTTAAGCAGCACGTACTTTGTGTCCGTATTTTCACGCGAAATTACACAAAAAGTACTCACATTTTTGAAAAATTGTTCGTGAACTTATTTCAAAATTATGTTTAAAGAACACATTTCATTAAGGCAATAAAACTCTATCTTTAATATTTTAGTTTTAGGAAGACGCGAAATAATTATGAATATTTACAATTCTCGAAGAATCAGGGTTATCAACGATCATAAGAACTGCACCATGCTCTCAGACGTCCTTCACATTATCCAAAAACGAAATTTAATAAAAAACGATTCAGCCATTTTTGAAAATTTGGAATATGTCCCAGGAGCTTCAGGTAAAGTACTCGCCAAAATTAAAATAACGGTTTCAAATTCAGGGGTCCAAGAAACCAGACAGACATATTGCAAATTTCATTTTTGAATTATATCGGCTACACGGTTTAGCCGATTTAGACGGTTTAGACGGACAGAAATACAGACGGACGGACGGACGGACGGACGGATTGTTTGGTAAAAGGATTGTTCTCAAAGGAAGTAGTAAAAACGACAGTTTTCTTTTTCATCGGAGTCTTACATGTTACAAAATAGTATGCAGTTATTGTAGCATTGATGTGAAAAAAGTTTCAGAAGAGATGGATGAAATACTATTCAAAATGCAATATAATTATGAATAGAACTTTACGTTACCCTCGCAATATTCGAGAATTCTTGTGCCATGGTTTAGCACGACACGTTTAATATTATATTTTTGTGTATTTTGTGTCAATTTCGAAGACTATTCCGTTCACCACATGTTCACGTAATTATAAGTAAATCACATAAGTACATTTGTTTAGAACTTGTTAGCCGCTAAACTCGAAAAGTGGTCCAACCATTGTGCGGGATGTGGCATTCTCTGAATCCTGTTTACAGCACTGCGCTACGATGAGTGAAGACAAATGTTACTTCCTTGCCATCAGAGGAATCTGGGTCTTGGTATTGCAACACATCTGCTCAAAAATATAGGGCTATTCTGCGAAGCGACTACAAAAGGATGCTAAAGTAGTTTCAGTAGAAACATCTGGCAGAGTTGTAGTCCGTCAGGAATTTCTTGAATATATAAACCTGGTAGTAACTTATACTCAGATACTAGCGATATATATATATATATATATACATATATATATATATATATATATATATATATATATATATATATGTATATGTATATACTAGCGAAATATGTAGGACATTGTAATAAAAATAGCACTTTTGTGCAAAGGAACGACAGAAATGGATAAAGTGCCTTTTCATTGATATCATTATATTTGGTGGCAATATATTTAGATATTTGAGGGAAAATTCCATGAAAAATAATGTTAATTCGTATTCATGTATATTGTACCATATATTACCAAAAGAAATTCGGCAATAAAAGTAAAAGTATTTTAAACGTCAAAGGTTTAATTTAATAACGGATTTATTACGATGATATGTTGCAAATCAAGTCAACGAAATTCTCACAAAAAAATGTACATTGTATTTCATTAGCGCGTATACATTTTTGGATCGCATGTCCAAAAATATCGCGAAACAGCTGTTATTGACAGTTAAAGAATCCTATTAAGTTTTACAAGAAACATCTCAAATAAGGTTTATGTTATCAAATCCAATATTACCATTTCATGAAATTCCCAATTCCATTTACAGCAACATTAATATGAGAACTTAATGCGTTAAAACACTGCGACGCAGTGACAGGTAATGTCTAATCTGTGGAAGCCGCATTCTTTCGGAGATCACTCCTACTCGCATACTAACTTCCGAGAAACATCTGTCACTAATTATCGTTGAAAGGCTCTCATCGAGAACGAGTTTTTCTAAACTTTTTTTTTTCAGAAGATATCAACCTCGAAAATACATTTCCTTATCAACATCGAATAGGACTTCTTAAAAGAGAGAAAATGCGAGCTTTTTAGATATTTGAATTGTTATCTTTCACCCTATCCTTCCGGGATGCCTTTATGTGCCGCTTATCAACACGTGTAGTCCTGTACCTGTGTACACCAACAACAGATGTACAACATAATAGACTTTTCCAAAAAAAAATCCTGTGTATAATTCAGAAGTATGTCATACGTAACGATCAGAGCAAAAGGACAATATTAGAGACAATTATTACGATAAGCATGATGTATTACAATACACATCGTACTTACTGTGTGCGTAGTTTACTGTAACAACAACAGCGCCAAAAATGTTTAATACAGGCCAAGATAAATCAGTGGAATTGAAGGATGTGCCTCTAACACAAGAAACAAGGAACAAACAACTGAAGAAAAAATCAAGAGAAAGGAAACAGAGTTGTATGGGCCGTAATTTCATTCATGTCTGGAACAGCACAAAGTGTGTTAGGAAAGGAATATCTTCTGGTTTAGTGCTGAATTTGTCATTTAGGAATATAATATAATCGTATATTAGAAGATAATTGTGATTCTATGCTATACATTTCAATTATTTTTTAGAATAATACAGAAAAAGACAACATGTCTTCCAATATATGTGGCTCTCAGGTTTTATCATGTCTTTGGTGTGAAAATACTCTCTACTACTAAGCTACACGTGTCAACATAAACAAACGTTTAACACGTTTGACATCAAATTTCAGAAAGTTCATTATGTGCAGTACGAAATTTGTCACACAGTAAAGGAAAATATAAAAGTTAACAACAAGCAACTGAAAAGAAAGAACAATGAAGTTTTGAAACGTCAAATTAATTATGTTTGAAATACACGTATGTCGAGTTCTTGTTATCTGACCAATCGGCTTAAGTGTGGCAATGAAGGAGGAAGGTATGGGAAATATTCGGTACGAAACGGCAGAGCTTCCCTGACCGACTTGGTTGAGATGGTTGGAAAGGAAAAGAAAGGGAATAGAGAGAGAATATCGCCATCTGTCTGTGGCTCTTTCCATACATACCGCTCCGCCATCGCCTGGAAGCAATCTGGAGAAACCACAAAAAACGTGAACCAGAGCAGACGACTTTGCGAATTCGTTCCGACAATTAATACGCAATCTGTTTAATCTCTTGACAAAAACGTTGGCCCACTGTGAGCAAGCGCTGCCAAGGGGGGCATCGATTGGCCAGACATGCGGCCTCCGCTCCCCCTCCCCCCGCGGTAGCTCCGTGGCACCTTCCGACACACCCTGCCCCGCAGCTCGCCTCACGCCACCAGAGTAGCCGAAAAGAGACGAAAGCGTGGTTCCTTTCACATACGTACGAGTAATGCGCACTAGTCGAATTTGCGGCTTGTCCGAATCGAATAAACCACGCATTCTGAACACTTCAGTTCGTTCAATAATCAAACAATTGAACAGCCACTTTTTGGCTGTGGCGGAATTCCACGAGCGTCTCTGGTGGGTCTCAGTGTTTGCAAGTTTCTCCAGTAGTTTTACTCTGATTTACTTTTTGTACTAACAATCCTTTCAGTATAAAATTATAACAGTGGTATTTATTTGGTATATAACATTCAGACTGAGAAAGAATAATAGTATATACAAGAAAATATTTTGCCATTTTTAATATACAAAATGTAAACTTAAAAGATGCTCCAGAACTGGGGGATGGATGTACGGACGGGTTGAAGTAGGGCTACTCCTCACGCGCCTACATTTTCAAATCTAACGGAGAAAACCTATAACGTGCCGACAATTATTGCTAAAACCACTGCCTTCATTATCATCTTCATGACTATTGTCGGTTTATAGTTTTGTTATCAGTATATATTATTGAATTAACCAATAGCTGGGAAATTACTAGACCTTATTTAATCTAACGTATGCACCTTGTTAACTACAAAGAAACAATAAAAAAAAGGCCTGGATAAAATCCCGTGCAAGTACACTCTGCCTCCCACCTCCCCAAATTGTATGAATGAGAGACGTGAAGGAGGAATACCGTGGCTTATCGATATTCTATAAACCACTTTGCTAAACAGTCGAGTTTGAGGTTCACAACAAGATTAATACGATATCTACGTAGAATCCTGAAAGAAAAATAAAGAAGGAGCATTATAGTATCCTGCAGAAATTCCGCTAGAATAAAAGTTTCTATACCGCTAGTACAGTGTAATTCCATTCCAAATATTTCGAAGAAGGTTCAATAAAGAATACAAGTGAAGCCTTGCATTGGTGAACCACAATGCGAATGTTGTCACTATCGCGTAAGAATTCAGTGAACTTGTTGCTATAAATTCATCTATCAGTGCATGTTCAGACCTGCACTGTCTGTAGAAAATGGGCTTGTGAAATCAGTGCAGCGATTGAAACATGGATTTCTCTAAGTAGAACGTTCGATTTTACATTTTCACGTGTCAAAAGCTAGGTGAAAACGATAAAATACCCATGATGTATGTGGGGATCAAGGGTGTTATATTTGACACCATTACCAGATGAGTTTGAGCATTTGAGCGAAGAGAAAGATATTCAAGATAACCCTCTCTCTGGGTGACCTTAAGAAACTGCGGACTCCGTTGGAAGCAGTTAGTGGAAGGAAATCTTTATACTTTTATGGAAATGTTAAGTACGGAAGTTAGAATCAGTGTGCGTAGCCCTGACTCAAAATGTTTTTCCATTCTGTCAGTGAGGAACAGAAGAAGACAATGAAGGATTGTCCGGTGAGATTTCTCAGTAGATTTCCGCCAAATGACCCAAAATAACAAACAGACATATGCACAGGGTATGAAAGTTGCTTTTACAACTAAACCATACCAAACAAAACGCAGACTGTGAGGGAGATGAAAATAAACCAATGCCAATCGTTTCTCGATAAGATTTCAACTCACGAAAGCGACTTTTTATAGTTTTCTTCAATTATGAAAAACCATTGTTGGTTGATTGTATGCTGAAAAGGCAGTCCATGAATGGGATACACCGTGGTTCTTTTGTGCTGAATTCTGTATTCAAAGAATTGAAAAAACACGTCCAAAGGATGATTTTAGCGTGACTAACCCTCATACACAGGCAGAGAAGATACAAACTTCGTAACAAGATTTGATCAATATACCTTTTCTTCCATCCTTACGTTGTTTTAAAAAAACTAGTAACGTTTTTAGCTTTGCTAACCGAAAAAAATGTATTATTGAATCTCTGATGCATTATAGAATTATTTACACATCATACTAAGCAGGAAGTTAAAAAAATAATAATCAGAAGACATATAAGCTAAGTTGGAAAACATGAAGAAAACAGATAAATGAGGATAAGAAAAAAATAAAGCAAGAAAACATGAGTTTGATGGTGACGAATAGGGGACTTTTGAACCACGAAGTCAGAAGCGGTGGCAGGGTTTACTAGATAGGCAGAATACTCGTTGGCACTTAGTAAGATTGGATCACGAAATCGATCCGATTGAGTAGCAGAGAAGAGGTAAGATGTTTGAAAGACTAGAAACGGAAACAAAATTCGTAATATTAAAATAACTTTCTCGCAATCAAAAACGTATTTTAAGAACATTTACCACACACGAATACTAACATGAAATTTAAATATTCTAACAAGCCACAAAAAGCAGATAATTAGGGGCATAATATGTGACCAAAGACGAGATTGCAAGAATCCTCAACATTACCAAAAATGAATCTGATATTTACAATCGTTCTACGAAGAAATACGTTACTTAATTTAACTATTTCTCACTCGTCTATATTACAGCACTACAAATTGAGTCAGTTGAAAGCCACGTACCTCACGGAACACTTTCGTACAATATTCACTTAAATTCGCCGCCTGTGGATGTTGTCTCGTGTAGAATGTCACCTTCTCGCCCACTCTTGAACAACGACGATAAAAATCCTGTAAGTCCGACATGATGGAAAATTCTATTGTCACTACCAGCAGATGTGAAATGTTTAGGAATTCAATCCGAACTGCTGAGAAACATTGCAATGGACATTCGAAACGTCTTTAGACAACTGAACATGTTTCGCAACCGATCGCAGGCGCTGCGCACCACTCTCGAGATTCGAACTGGGACTAAAGGAAGAGGCGAGGAATCTCGGGGCACATTTTCGACTGCCCCGTCGCGGTCATTCGTGACTGACTGACTGGCAATTCGAGGGCGAGAGGTATCCATTTCCTCTCCACACGGTAGGGGAGGCGACATTTGCAAGCCAACCCTATACACGGCGAGAAGTGTTTAGGCAAGGGAATCGCCGTCACTAGAACTCGAGCTTCGTGATGACGAAAATAAAACTTATAGTAATGAGAGTAGACGTAGTTATGAATCAAGAAAGCTACTACCTATAGCTTTATAGAGTTTTTACATAAAATTTATATTTTATCCTAAGGTTCCATTGTTTTCTCTCGGGTAACGAGCTAGGAGCGTAGCAGTCCACGAGACAAAAATAATTTGGAAAAAACAATTGCTACAATTCTTACTCATTATTGACGTATTTGATTAACTTTAGGTCATAATCACGGAAAAAAAATATTTGCAGCATTTTGGTACCCTGATCTACGGCGCTGAACCGTTAATATGCTTTCAGTGCGACATGTAATTCCGTGCGACTAAAATACGGATAGTATGTTCCGATCACTGCTGTCTACGGATGGCGTGGATGGCCGTTTCAACGCCGGGGCGGCGAAAGTCGCGCGCACGGCGGGGCAAAGCAGGGCGGCGGCGTCTATTTTCCGCCGCAGGGCGCCGGCGTGCGGGGGCCGTGGCCTGGGGCGGGGGCGGGGCCTGGGGCGGGGGCGGGGCCGGGGGCGGGGCTCGGCACGCGATCGGCGGGGGCGCGGGTGGAGGCAGCACGTGTTCGCCGGCCGCGAGGCGCTGACCTCCGACAGGCGCCCTGCCGGGTCGCGCGCTGGCAGCTTCCCCACGCCGCGGCGCGCACGGGCTCCCAGCCCCACACTCACTCACCCAAGGTTGAATTGAATTGAATTGAATTGAATTAATGCCTTATTTTACGTGGCGAGACTCAGGCCATTAGGCCTGCTCTTCCGTCTGACCACGTAAATTTCGCTACGCTCCTTTCACCAACTAGCAGAGGAAGGAGGTATTTCTTGGGCGAGAAACAGGCGATTTGAATTTAGCTCAGAGGCTACGTCATTTAGGCTTGAGGATCTTTTACATGCAAGTAAATCTACTAACATGGGACAGCCGGCTTTACTTCCCCTCCGAAGGAAGGCGTACGAAGGATTTTTTCGCCCTGAAAAATCCACGGCTTCGATCGGGTTTGAACCCGCCAACTTGGGTACAACAGTCCGAAACGCTAACCGTTACACCATCGCCGCCGAAGGTTGCTGCTATATATTGATTGATTGGTGATTCCGGTAACGACAACGACTAGGGGAACGGAACGACAACGCTAGTTCCGTAAGTGTAGTGCTTGTTTCTTTATCGTCAGTACTTGCGGTAATCCTTCCTCGCTGGATGGCGAGATCCAACACCAACCTACATGTCGACCTGAGGGTTTTTTCCTCAACCTATTACCTCGCTTCTGTCGGGACAATCTCTAAACTGATCTCTCGACTTGTGTGGTAGTGTAGTGCGTTGTAAGGTGTGGATAGGTCAAGAAAGGGGAAGGAAACATCACGGTCCGTGGCTAGGATTGCTCCAGCATTCGCTTTGTGGTGATAGGAGCAAACAAAGGAAAACTACCAATCGGAGCAGCCGACCGTTAGAATTTTCCTGCAGACAGCAGCTGAACTTGACCTTGCTATACAGCTAGAGTCGAAAATCCTGCCACCGTCGGGACTCGAACCCCGAGGACCTTCCGGTTAGAGGCATTGCAGTGACGTTAATTGAATCCCTGAGCCAACTAAGTCAGGCTTTCTGGGGTTCCGAGGGATCTACACATGACTATGGACTTCGATGGCATAAAGCTTAGCGTATCAGGCTCTAATCCCCCAGTATGTGGGTTCAAATCGTGGATTAATAAGGGCGGAAAAAATAAATCATGATCCTTTCTTCGAAGGGGAAGTAAAGACGCTCGTCCCTTGATAAAGATTTACTGAATGTAATTAATAAAAAAACAAAAAAGCTTAATCCTAAAGTAAACCTCTGAGCTAAACTTAAATCCCTGTTTCGCCGCCCCAGTGATGGCTTATTTCTCCGCTAGACAGTGCATGGATCTGAACAAAATTTGCTTGGTCAGACGAAAGGGGAGGCCCGATGACCTGAGTCTAGCCATGTAAAATAAGGCACCATTGAATTAAAATGAATTGAATTCACCTTCAAACGCCACATGTTCCACCGAAACTCCGTGGCCATTGTACTCTGTTGTGGAACAACGATGCACGGACTGCGATCATTCAAGAACACAACGGTTTGGTAGACGCGAGGTTTGCCCGTGGTTGTCTAGCTTTAGGCAAAAACGCGAACCTCAATATTCCAGGTGGCTGCGGCAGAACATCGCAACGGTTGCGATGAGCGTAAAGCATCGCTTTTCGTGACTGCGGTGGCGAATACAAATGACGACCTTGGCCCTAGATAGTCCTAAGTCGATTTCATTCTAAGAAATAAGAAGATAAAGGTTTCAATTACATATACCTCGACGCAGTGTTCAAAAGAAATGCCTCCGTACAACAGTGTCATTTGTTCCACCAGTGCGACAATATTTTACACAAAATGTAATAATCGATATGAGGAGTATGGTAGCGGTCTTATTTTATAGAAAATGTTGTATAGGACCATCTAGTCCCGATCCCTTCAAATGTAAAAGTGATATCTACTCTTCATATTTTGGTCTATAAAAAATCACCTCACGTTTTAACTACTGTTAGAGAGAACCATGCGTTGTTCGTACAAATATCGGATTTGTTTCATCGGGAAAACATTAAACCTACCTCTCCCAACTGCATCTCTGGGAATATCAGTCATAATTCGCCTAATTCACTTGGCGACCGTATTCCTTAATGAACGTTATCAAAAGGCATTCCCTGTTATCAGTTTTACTACACCCACTTACGTCATCTATCTCTGTCTTACTAGTATCTCTGTCGCCAAATGCATTCACAGATTGATTTATTATTAGCATGTGACTAAGTGACTGCTGCAATTCAATGAGCAATTGACTCTTGCAATAACAGCACGCCACCTAATTGACTATGATGTAAAGCTGAATGGAGTACAATGATATTTTCAGAGAAAGTAGTATTGCAGAGCCATTGAAACATCAAAACAAGGAAAATAATATAAAAAAATCTTAAGTTCAAGAGTAAAATAGGAACTCATGTTTTGATTTCGAAGGAATTTCATGTTAATTGTTTTCGGCTAGTGTTATGAAGTTAAAGAGAAAAAGATAAGGTTTTTCTAGTGTCGGAATGGAATTATCTCATGAAATATTTCTCTGATGTAAGGCTTTAATTTCAGCGTTTAGAATTTAAATGCAAATAATGGCCTTAAATAAAATATTTCCGAAAATAATACAGAAAAATTATCACTCCATAAGGTTGTGGCAAAGCTCTAAAGCAAACACTGCTCAAGTGGTTGGGCGGAGCAAGCCTCCACTAAAGATATCTTTCATAGCGGTGGTATAAGTAGTGGTTGAAGGCGAGGAAGTGGTGCGAGGCGCGCGAATGGACGCGAGAATTTGGCACCAAGTTGCGTACCCTTCTCGACAAATGGATGGGCAAAACAGAGGCAATTAGAAACAATTTTCAGCGAAAATTATCACTTTGCTGGAAAAGGAATCCGGGCCTCACGTAGTTTGCCATCCCGTTGAAAGAAAATGACCCAACTAGATGGGCTAGAGCAGAATACTGCGAACATATTGTGGCGAAACCGATTTCTTCATGCCAGGAAAATTTAATTAAACAAACAGACTCGGCCACCCTGAGCCTTACTGAGAGGATAAACACATGGCCTCACGAGCGCAACCCCGCTTATCGCGACGCCCGTCTCCGCCTCCGGCACATTAAAATAGTCGTTAAGAGGGTCAATCGCCGACAGATTTACTGTGGAGCACGTGTTCGCATGCCCAGCTGTGCGAACCTTCGAGATCGTTTTGAAATCGACATCCAGTGAATCCCAGAACGATAAATTCTGTCACGGACAACGCCCGTCCTGTGCGAGCATGTTCTGGAAGGGCAAAGAAAATTCTCGACGCTCACAGTTATACAAAGAGTCGGAACTCCATCCACTACCCTTGTCACTATTGGCCGAAATAACGTAATGCGCCATTTCTCTCGGCCAATAGCAAAGCAACTACCTTAAGGAGCTGGAACATGCGAGAAAACGAGTGGGGGGTAAAAGTTAACCTAATAAGATTTGACTTGTAAAATTGGCATTCAAAGCAGGGCAGTCGGGAGAGAAACTTCTCTGGGAGGGAGAGCTATTCACCGACCAGAGGCAAGTTCGCCTCTGATGGACTTAGAGAAAACTTCGGTGTGGGCTATTGTAATAGAGCAGAGTAACGTGGGCAGAGAAAATTCTCTGAAGTGGGAATCAGTTGCAAAGTGAAGCGAATGTGTCGCTGCAGAATTTCTAGACTTTCTAAAGTTGCAATTGTGAATAATCACGAGTATCAGAAGAATCCGTGACTGGTTACTACACTCTTGAAATCGAGAGTGACTGCTGGCCGATCCCGAGCTCAACCAGACGGCGAGGCGCCGTTACAACGCCGCCCCCCTCGGCCGCCCCGCCGCCTCTGAGGGTAACGCCCTCAGGCGCCAGACCAGCTGACGCGCGTGTCTGGGTGGGCACAAGGACATCGCCCCGGCCGCGCCCCCCGGCGAAGGTCGCCGCCGCCTCCCCTCGACGGGAACGCGCCCGTTCCGGGCCCACAAAAAGAAACTCTACCAAGGCAATATAATTCAGGGTATTCATCCCTGCGAAAATCCTGTAATGCGGTGTCGCGCTAAGACACACTAATCTGTAATATTTGTTACCATTGTGATGCTAACTATAAGTCTTCCTAATTTCTAAGCTTTATACTGGCTACTAACTTTTCATCCTCTTATCTGTCCACCTAATTTTCAGATTTCCGATCCTATTTACATGTGTAACTTCCCTGGGGCATTTTGAATTATTTTGCCCAGGAATAAATGTGATTCTACCAGTGATCAAAGTGTTTCTTTCATGTTACCAGTATTTGTTAACAATTCCTTCCATCACCGACTGAGCTACAAAAGGGCCGCTTACCGGGCGTTCTCTCACGAGACGACCGGGAGTGTTACAATATGTTGTCGAGCATCTTAAAAAAAATCAGAGCTTTTGAGCGTTTAGAGGAGGAAAGAAAAATGTTTAGAATAATAATGAAGAGGAACGAAAAAGGAGGATTTTTAATACTAGAAAATCGAGGCGAAAATTAAATTTCTTGTTCTTATTTCTTGGTTTTATTACTCCGAAACCGATTTAATTTTTTGTGGACAATGTTTTCAAATATCCATGTAATGTGTATCAAGACGATCACCCTAAAATAAACGTACTGTTTGTTAAATGATTTCTCACAATGTGTACCTCTCCGTTATTTGTAATTTAACCATTATCAAATTATTTTTGATATTATGAAGTACGCATATTATTATTATGATTATTTAAAAAGATATGTTATAAGATAAGGCATAAACTTTCAGAGCACTGGTGACAATAAGATAATAGTTCGTCATTATGTGGGAACTTTAAACTTCAATTGATGCAAGAGGAAGAATTTACTTTGGTTTGCGCTTAAATGGCATTAATCGTTACGTGTCTCGCTTTCCTGAAGAAATATCTATTCAACTTCTTACGTCAGTGATTTCTTTAGCGTGCTGCATCAAACTGCCCCATCGTAATGTCATGTCCTATTACAACCACACCCGTAATCTCACCGTTCATTATTCCGCTCTAAGAAGCGGTACATCTGGGGCACGCCCACACATAATCGCCTCTGTCGGCCTCTAGCGGTCGTAGTCTCTCTCTGCAAGAATTAGACGACATGCTCTTAGGCCGTCAGCACTTTAAGTCTGCATGTGGGTCATGTTGCCAATCATGACTGAACAAAAGGAAGTCGAAGGTTTGTTTCACTTGAAGCAATACTCATCTTCTCTGACAGTGTTAGTACTACCTGAATCTCTCCTTAAATATACAACTATCAAGAATAGAATTACAATAAAGTAAAATAAGTTCAATTTTCTTATTTAGTTTACCTATTAAAAGATCTAAGAAATATTACACGATAGTGACTGTGTTGCTTATTTACACTACCTGCCACAATGAATGCACTCTGGATGAACCAAAAACGTGTTTTTCGTAACTTTGCGGAAATTCGTTGCATTACTTTAAAAAAATCAAAAGATCGAATCAAATTAAATAATTGCAATGAAACGCATATTCAGGAATGACTATCAATGGTGTATTTCATTTACATTTTTTGATTAGAGCTAGTTTAGTAAAATTTGGGACTAACTTTTTAAAATTATCTTTCTTGGGTTACGAAAATAGAAGAAACTGAAAATAAAATTTTGCTTTGAAAGAGCGCAATGAAAAGAGTATATTTTCACTTTTTGTCGACATCTGATTATTACAAATGATACTCGAAAGAATATAATTGTCAACTACAAGTTGAAAGTTTCTAGATGTAGTGGAAGATTCCTATTATTCTTTCTTTGTAATGTCCGGAGACTTTACCCACACGCAACTTGGGCAACGTTGCTGGAAATTGTCTAGTTGGCACCCAATACGTTGGCAAAGACACCACAGAGTTAAGGAGCCACTTTTAACTTTTATATTAGCCTCCATAGAGTGACACAAAAACGGCCCAAGTAATATTTTACTCCGTTCCTTAAGACGTTTCCATCTAAGAGACCTAATGAGAACGAGAAGTGTTGGGGAATTGTAACATTTCCCAGACATCTAACCAGGTTTTTCTTTTGACATATCGTACGTGCGACATAGTCTCTGTGGATTCCCCCACCCCCCTTGAAAATCTACGAACCTCAGCCGAAATCAACCCTCCACTCTGTGAGTTAACAGCTCAGTAAGCTAAGCACTCATCCATCGAGATGCGTCAACGGTGTTACATCGACAGACAAAAGAGAAAATTATTTTGGCCCTCTCCCAAACGGAAAAGGCGCGAGCCGCCTCTGGTGGCGGGTGGCGCGCCGGGCAGTGCGTGCGCACGCGTGAGGCGGCGTGGGCCACTTGGCGGCGCAGGGGCGGTGGCTGACCCCTTGCAATCAGCGCCAATTGCGCTCGTTGCGCGGCGCAGGCGGCGGCGGCGGCGGCGGCGGCGGAAGCCAGACGGCGCGCTGAGCGGCGCAGACGGCACAGCGGCGGCGAGTTCCTGCTCGCAGGGGGCGGGGGAGGGGGGGGGGCGTCGCGCGGTGGGCTAACACTCGAAGCGCCCTCTCTATTCGAAGTTTAAAAGACAGGTGATGCTGTGACAGGAAACTTGCTATTGTGAAGTCCTCATCCAGAAATCGTGGTTAAATCGTGTTCCAATATTTAAAAAATAACTTCTGTAACACGTGTTGTTGGAATACACGATTTGTGGGTTCTTGGTATCGAAAAATTGGTTTTTGACAAAGCGTTGCTCCGTTTGTTCGTCTGCTTGTCTCTCCATTAGTCCAGTCCGTCTATCCGTCCGTCCGTCCGTCCGTCTGTCCCTCAGTCCGCTGTAAGAGGACTGAACAAAGACGGAGGAAACGACCTACGATAGGGTTCGTCGTAGGTTCCATTCCCTTTAGTAAGCGACTGATAAAAAACACGGTATACTAAACGCATGCACACTGCTGTGTTCAGATGTAGTTCAAAAAGCTAACTTTTAATGGTTGCTACTGGTAATAAATATTGCCGATGGTGAGGAACCGCACACTGTGCTCGAGATGCCGAAATTCCACTGGTCTCTGCATGCCTTGCGACGCGGCGTCTAGTGTGATCGCTAGGGGTGGATTTTTAAGACCTAAAACACCGCAAAAATTATCCATAAACTGCCCTTAATTTTTTTTGAAAATCTCCTAAAAGCAAAAAAATGACGTAATATCTTATTAAGACCAGTTCAGATGCACATCTCAAGCTGTTGGACATGTTACTCATGTAATCGAGACTTCCGTTTAAATGAACTCAGCTTGATCATTTTTAGTTTGGACTGTTATTTACCAGGAAATCTGACTTAAGTTATCCCAAAATCGGCCAAACCAACAATGGTGCTGATAGGATACACAGGAACCTTAGACTACGTTCTCACAACGGCTGACATTACAATTACTGAGCGAAGAAATTGAATAGATTCTCAGGAATTCTGTCGAGAACATCTCATCAATATAATTCGAAGCAAATGCCATTAAAATGATGTTAAAATGGATGCAATTAAAGAAAACGGCTTTAGAAATGACGGGAAAAAGGAAAAAAAGACTCGTCGAAATCGACGAAGAATGCAAAAAAATCGTAAAAATGAGTAATTTCCTGTTTTCATAACATAAAATTAATGTCTGTACTAAAAGACATTCTTCTAGTGTGAAAAAACAACACCACATTTCATTAAAATCCGCTACCTAGTGATCAGAGATTGCGATGAAAGCAGTGAGTCAGCCGTGTGACTGAGTGGTCGCACGGAGGCCAATGCAAAATAGGGGCAAGAAGACAGAGCTAACGGTGGAAAGGCGGGTAGTGAAAACGGGAGGACCCCGACAGTGCCTACCACGAAATGCACTACAGATTCCACTTGAATAGGACGAGTAGCCAAAACGGCAAACAGCCTCATCGCCACACAACAGGTTGATCATTAGCATTATAATTGTTTTGTTCTCGGCATGCCAAAGATATCTCCAATATTACTGTCAAAGTTCTGACTTAAGAGACAAAATTTCAATGACAGGAAAATATTAATTCAGATAATTCGACAAAATTAAAGAAAAATTCACATTAGCTCCGCTAATTTTCACAATTCTTTAACATCAACACGTAATATATGATTAAAGAATTTTCTATTTCATATACTCTAAAAAAGTATCTAAAATTATTTGGACTTACTCTTGCTGACGTTTTGTTCAAAGGAGTGCTATAAAAGCCAGCAACTCACCTGAAAAAGAGGAAACGTTTAGTAGTCTTACTCAAACATAATGAATTTTGTTAGATACTATGAAAACTAGTTATGATACAACACACATTTTCTCGCAATACATATAACTTACCTAATTTTTAAAAGTTCAATTAAAATTCAAAGAGTGCAATGAAAAATGTCAGAATATTAAGCAACCTTTGGTCCTATTCATAGAAAATAAAGAAAAAAACGTCTGAAGCAGTTTTTGAGAAAATATATTCTTTTATAAATTCTATTAACTTCAAACAAAAATTGCGCGTAAATCACACATTATTAAACAATGTACACGACTATTTTGTTTTTTAAAACCTTTAATTTAAGACAAAAATCTCTATCCTCAATATTGTACTTTCGCCAGTTAATGTTTTTCCAATTTGCAAAAATAGAGTTCGCCGAAAAATGGACCAGCACCATATCGGTTAGAGAAAACAATAGTTTAAAAATTGTGTAGATTTCATCCACAATTACTTGAAAACTATTCATATTTTCAAAAAATTGCAGATTACTTTATTTCAAGACTTGTCATTGAACGACATATTTCATTCACGGAACAAAACTGTCTTCAGATTGTAATTGTATGAAGACGCCAAAAAAGTTTGAACATTTACAATTTTCAAAACAAATCAGGGATTTCAACGACAAAGAGAGTTTCGTCATTCCTGTAAAAGTCCTTTACACTATCCGGGAACAAAGTTGAATAAAAACATTAGGAGCCATTTTTTAGTACAGCTGGATAATGTGTGGATACTTTGTGTATGGTATCCCTCAAAATCAAAATACCCATTTCAAACTCGCAGAGCCTAGAGTTCGTTCAGATCAATTGAGAAATATGAATTTTGGAGAAACCCGTCTGAACGGATTAGACGCTAGCCATGATTAAAGACAAGACAGGTTTTGCGGTCAATCGATTTTCGGTGTAAAGGACACACAGAGCTTTCTGACTCCACAACGTTCTACATGTCTCACGGTGGGGCCAAATGCCAAAAAGCTGGCCAAAAGTCCAAAAAAAAGTTACTAGATAGGGATTTTGTCGTTGCTACTTCAATAGGTTGGTATTTGGGCCGTTGAATTCCGCAATTAGTAACGGTTTCTCTCTTATACTTGAGGTAAGAGATCAGTTCAAAGTTGGGCCTCGAGCGATCGATATCGGTCAGCTGTGAAACGTGTTTTCAGAACCTTTGTGTTTCGAAGGATAGAGAAGCGTGCAGTCGGCCGAATTCAATAAAACAAAATGGAATCTATTCCTGAGAGTAAGTAGAAACATAATATGTATACTTAATTTTTTTAAAAATAATTTGTTAATGTAATAATTAACGTTGATTGTTGGCGAAAAATGAAAATGTTATAATCAAAAATTTGTGTTTAAAATGAAAAATAACTATGTGCACCGTCGTGCGGGGCTAAAAACTTAACATGACATTATTCGAAATGTTATTCTCTGTGAGAATCACAAAACAACAGCTGCCCGTAGCTGCCGTTTTAGTGCCTGAGACAAATTTTCGTAGCGCGTGCAACATGTAGAAATACAAACTTTTGATGATTTTGTTCGCCATATTGGTCCGCCATTTTGTTTTTTTAGCATTTTTATTCAATATTTATTAATCAGCATGCTTATAAACCCAAATCAACTCATTTTTAATTATAAACACGATCATTTCGTGTTAAAAATGGAAAAAATTGATGATTTGGTCTGCCTTATTAGTCCGCCATTTTGTTTTTTGGCATTTTCATTCAAGGTTATTAATTAGCATCCTTAAAAATTCAAACTAACTCTTCTTTACTCATAAACATAATAATGTTGTGTTAAAAATACAAACTTATGGTAATTTTGTCCGCCATATTGGTCCGCCATTTTGTTTTTTTATGCATTTTTATTTAATATTATTAATCAGCATGCTTATAAACCCGAATGAACTCATTTTTAATTTTAAACACGATCATTTTGTGTTAAAAATGAAGAAAATGATGATTTTGTCCGCCATATTGGTCCGCCATTTTGTTTTTTTGGCATTTTCATTCAAGATTATTAATCAGCATCCTTAAAAACCCGAATGAACTCATTTTTACTTATAAGTATGATCATTTTGTGTTAAAAATACAAAATTTTGATAATTTTATCCGCCATATTGGTCCGCCATTTTGTTTTTCGGAATTTTTATTACAGATTATTAATTAGAATGATCATAAACCTCTGAATACAAAGTTTCAGTCAAATCGTACAACGCTTTCGACTTTTGACCAGCTTTTTGGCATTTGGCCCCACGGTGTGTCTCATTAAATAGCATACACTTTCCACTTAAAGATCTTACAACTAAGTGATTCCTAAGCATTCGGTTCTCTAGACTTCCTTACGGGTATAAGAAAAAGTTTTACGATGAAGATTAGAGGAAGTAATTTACTATGTATAAGAATAAAATTAATGCACATTCTCATTTCCAAGCTCTGACAATACAGGTTTTTCTGTGCAAAACCCGCTAATTTTTCACCGCACGATTACAAAGCTTTCTTGTAACTACTTACGTTGTAAGGCGATAAAGTAAAAGTCAACCTTTTTAAGCGTTCTTCAAAGTTTTTTTCTTAATTGCTTTAAAGAATATATAAATTTATTTGCTTCAACATTAGAAATAACTTTTTAAATCTAAAAACTGCTAAAAATGTTTTAACAATTAGAACGTGAATCACGTCAATATAATTCACTACTTCACCATTGCCTGCTAAAAGGTTAAGAAAGATATCATTTGTAGATGGCTTTAGTGAGGTGCTAAATCATATATTTAAAAAAAAACAACGGAAGAATGCATGATAAATCGCGCTCCACGGGCGCCGTTCGGGCCGCTGTGCTGGTCATCTTCTCAGGATGAGAGGGGGGAGGGGGGGGGCGAGGAGAGATGTATGGGCGTCGTATTTGTTGGGCCTTGGACACGGCCCAGCGCACGGGCGAACGCGCGGAAAATTTGGTGTTATCGTAGAAACTGTGCCAAGTTCGTGGAAGCTATGCAAAAGAGTCCGGCGGCCTATCAGTGACCCACTTGGGCCCCGGCAGAAGCTACGCCCCCTGAGCTATCGACGCTCACGAAGGTTCTAGGGCAACCGGTTTTCAAATTGAATTGGCGTAACATGCTTGTGATATCTGGCCAGCGACAAAAGCAATACGCAAAAGAATTCCACAAGGAAGTATTTCGTATCTTTCGAATATCATCACGTTCGAGCTGTTACTTTTTAAAGTTCGTCCTACCTTGCAGTAGTAAAAATCAGACTGCTTATTAAAATAATGAACAAAGGATAGCTTAACCTTGTTAACTTCCAACATTCCTACAGAAAATATATTTACATAAATAAGCAATCATGAGAAGAACGTATGAATTTATTCAAGAAAATAGTATTAAATTGTTTCTCACTGCTGCAGTTATGGTTACAATTCGGAGTGCATTGTTGTCACAGATTACATTTTTGTTACATGTCCTTCACGGTAACATACAACCAAATGAACTCTCACTAAAACATTTTACCTTTTAACATTGTTTTACATATTAACGGATAATATACACTACCCTGTAAATTTATTTATCCCTCAATATTCCATAAATTTCACGGCAAAACACACGGCATTCCCTAAATGAATTTAAAGAGTTGAATTGCCTTCAGTGACTAGTAAGAAAATGTAATATGTATAATTATGTGACGGTATTTTTTACCTAAAGATTTTTGATAAAATGTTATCTTTGAAGGCAATAATGTATGAAAGAATTAGGTGTCTCTGCTTCAATTGTTCAGTTACTGTTGTATTTAGCATGTGATCAATCATCAATAGGACTTTTCAGTTTAAAATATAAATTAAAATCTCAATAACTGTAGTCATGTTTTATCAAGCGGATATTTAAATAGTCGTGTAGGAGACTTATCATTGCATTATGAGTTTTACTTAATGTGTAGTTGATTAAATGAGAAAACTCTTCACCTCCGGATTTCGAAAATATTATTTTTAAATTAAATTTTGATTTATGAAAGTAAAAATAACTGAAGTAATGGCCCAGAATATTAGCTTGAATTGAATGCAGATACAGAGTACAAAAATCCCTTGAGATTGCAATTAATTTCAAAATTACGATTAGCATGAGTTCTTACTATAACCAATCTTAGTTTACATACATTTCTTATTCAATTTTCCGTGTTACAAATGAAAATTTAATCTCGGAAAAAACATGCTCCGCTTCAACCATTACAACAAATCTGCAAGACAATGATTTCAGAGATATCAGAGAGAGCATTGGTTTCATTCTTGGTTTCATTACTTAAATCAATGGTCCCAGCGGACGATGAACATAGCAATT
Source organism: Gryllus longicercus (assembly GCA_038098605.1). NCBI lineage: Eukaryota > Metazoa > Arthropoda > Insecta > Orthoptera > Gryllidae > Gryllus > Gryllus longicercus. Next base: position 142,125 of record JAZDUA010000932.1, read on the forward strand.
TGCTGTTCCACATTCTGGAAATTAAGTGTTTCTTCAATTATACGCCCGGGAACATTGAACTCGCTTCAATTAAAGGTTGATGACCTGTTGACACGCGAATCAGGACTATTAACTTCAACGATGGAATAGTTTAAGTTGAATTGTAGGCCTTAAATTTTAGCTGCAGAGTTTGATGTGAAGCAGCACGTATGTTCTTCCAAAATGCTCGAGAGCTTTCCGCATGTAATTATTCATCAATATTGGTTAGTATTTATAATCACAACAAAACCAAGAATAATGGTTCATTCACACAATGGGAAGGAAATAGTGTGTAGTGGTCTAGTGAATGTTTTTTGGTAAAAACCATTGCCTTTAAATCCACAAAAACTGATCAGAAAAATCAGCAATATTAAAGACAAAATTAGACATTTATTTTTGATACTTTTATCAGTTCTGAAGTTTTTGCCTATATTTCTTCACATGCCACTACAGTGAAAGGAGACTTCAGTAATGGAATGTGCTATAATGAAATGCAGTCTAAAGAATAAACAGTCCTCTTTTCAGAACATCCAAACAACTTCTTTCTTCTTGAAGTCACTTTCTGTTCTATGAACTCTGATGTTCGGAAAATATTTTCTTCCTCGTCTTCTATTACGCAGATTCTAAATTGTTTGGAAAGTAAACATTCCTACATCTGGTCGAATAACTTTAACTAAGTGAGCACAGAATAAAGTGCTTTCAAAATATATTCTTCGATGCCTCCATTAATGCTCTGGCTTCTGCATGCCAAGTGATTGTAATACGTCCTCCGCGTACAAACATAGTACGTGTGCTTGAGTGCCTACAAATCATCTGACAAGAGTGCATACACAATGAAAGAGGCCATCTTGGAGCGCATATGAATTTCAGTAGGTCGCCTCATGAGTCGTATATATTTGCATCAATCACTGAAGCACGTGGAGAACATTCCTTCCAGTCACGAAAGTTCATCGAAAGAACAGATGAGCATCACGTACCTCATCAGACGCGACTTGTGTGAAACACAAATCATCTGAGTAGCTCTGCCTTCCCGTGATTCATACATTCTCGTTTCATTCATACATTGCGTAGGGCGCAGATTTGTAAAGAACATAATATTTTATTTAATTCAAATTGTATTTCAATCAAAATCTCCGTCTATTAACTTTAAAATTATTTCAAACATATTATTGTAACATTGTATCCATTTAACCTTTGATGTTATGTATTTATAAGTTGCTTTAAATAACGTTTGTTTTCCTCTAACTACTTACCACTTGTCGATTGTAATACAATTACGTTGCTTCTTCAGACTAATATGTATATTTGTGACATATGGTTAGGCAGAAGAGGGGACCTGAGGGACCGAGCCTCTCCATATCAATAAAGACATTATTATTATTATTATTATTATTATTATTATTATTATTATTATTATTATTATTATTATTAAGAGAAAAATAGCCTCAAAATTATTCACCTGGCTAGAAACTTCCTGAAACTTGAATCTTACCATCAGAGTAACATAAGATTTGACTCCTGCATCATGTGTCTTCAAAATATAAATAAAATTCATGGTAATGAGAATGGTAAAGTGCCGACTATTATTATTATTATTATTATTATTATTATTAATAATAATAATAATAATAATAATAATAATAATAAATACCACCCCACCACTAATTCACTCCTCCGACTGATCTACGCTATTAAGTTCAACAGATTTGCAGAGGCCTTGACAAACTGTTGTTTGTTCTTCTGTTAACTGTTATAAACAATGGTATTTGAATGAGAAATGGCACACAGCTGTTGTAGATTACGTTGTTTGTTTAATAAATGAGGATTTATTTTTGGAACCTCCAAAGCATAAAAATATTTTCCAAAAGTCAGAAATTAAGTGTTATTATTTTTGTTTTTGTTTTACGGAATGAAAGTGTATTTTTGTTAATAATACATTAAATAATTCCAAAAAAATTGTTTGAAACTAATACTGAGCATTCTCTCACTAAAATCGTCGAGAAGAAATTAAAAGCACATGTGTAAAATAAAAACATTTTTTAAACGGTGAAAAGATTTCTACAACTATAAAAGATACTGGTAAATATATTCTGGCAATTTAGCCAAATGCTCTACGATGCAAATCATTTTTCCCTTTATTTTTTTCGATTTTGGTAAGAATTATAATGGATTATACGTTGATACGCGGGCACTTAACCTTAGAAAATCCTTCCACATTGTGTTTGATTCTCAAAATATCGAAGGCTTGACATTGTACATAAATTACCCTTGCTCAGGAGTTTGCCTTATGACTCAGTATCCATAGTCATCAGCGGATAGATTCATTTAACATCAGATTTTGTGCGATGATTGTTAAAGAATTGTTGGTAAATAAAAATAGAACTATCAAAAATCAAAAGAGCTCAAAAAGGGTTTTTAATTGGTCAGAATATGTTTGTTCAGAGTTCTCTCAATGTGGCAGATTCACGTTAACATGTTTTATGGCAACCCATTTTACGTAGTGTGTTATTTACAAACATTAAAATAAATAAAGTATTCTTAAAGGAAACGCGATTTTTTAATTATTTAAGGACCAAATATTACTTGGTTCGTAATATTTTTCAATAATATTTTTTGTTATTTAAATAGAATTTAAAATAATTCACAAGAAGTCATAATTTCATTACTAACTTTGATACACTGTGTTAAGTTTTAGAAAAAAATGACTGGAAATAGCAGTATTTTTGTTTAATGTTTCACTCGCAATAAATATTGGACGTGGTTTGATCATCAGAGAACATCAAACAATTATACCATTTATAGTGGTACTTGATGTTATGCGCTTAGCTCTGTCCTTCAAGCAGGCTGAACAATAATCGTGGCTTACAAAGGATTGATCACAACATCGTTAACATTGCTAGTCGCTCTGGCGAGAAATTGCCTATTTGCTGCACAGAATGGGCATCCGTGAGGAAATCCAGAGAGTAGAGTAGGTTGCAAAAGTTAAGCAATAAGAAAATACCACACCATGGTTTTTCACATACGGTTATCACTATTACAAAACAAGATGTTTGGTTTCAGTGTTTAAAAATCGTGCTTTCATGAGGAATTCCAAGCCTTTTAAATTATGTCACACTTGTTTGAAAGTTGGACTTTATTGAGATTATCAACATAAATCTAGGCATTATATTTGTCATAGATTCGTAAGATAATAAAAAATAATAAGTGTTGTATCTTTCTTTAAATGGTAATTTTAAATATATAAACAATTATATGAAGATAATTAAGTTCTATGGTTTAACGTATCATAAATTAGACCAATCAAACAATTTTGAAACAAAATATTAGCTTCTACGCTATAAAAAGAACAAGAGTAGAACTATTCTGTAAGCACATACAATTATTAAAAGGGTGGCGACCTTTAGAGCGCTTCCATTCGCATCGATGCTTAGGGGAAGAATCCCCCCTCACTGGCTGGTGGGAAGTTCTCCAGACGTAACTTCTTGACGTGACGCAGCAGTAAGCTAGACACTGCGCGACGGTTACTCTTGGCGTGAGATGCAATCATGTTTAGTTAGCATCAGTTGTCACCGATATTGAAAGCATGACGATATCACGATGAACGACGGAGGTGAAGTTGCCCGGGACAGCCATTGGTTAACGTAGCGACACAGCGTATAGGTAGGGGAAGATATTATTCTGTTTGGTTGACCTACTGTTACAAAGCTGAAACTAGGAAACCATTTTTCTCGTACTCCATCAAACGGGCCACGGGCAGCGCGCGACCTTTCCTTCCTCTTCCGTGTCCTATTCTGAGTCCTTACACACACGCTAAGATACAGTACACTACCTCACACGCTGGTAGACCGGTCGGGAGCTTAGAACGTGTCCTGGTGGTGCCTCGCTGATGGCTGATATCTGGTTGGGGGCAATCCCGCTAGCCGACGGCAGGTCGGCGCTGGATCTCGCCACCCTGGGAAAGATCTTCGCCACCTCCCGAGGGGAATCACTCACTACGCTTACGGGCGTAATGACCTTCACCGTTGACACGCCCGGCATCACTTACAACCATCCATCCAACATATTTCGCGAATGTTTTTTATCACAAACGCATTGGGATTTTATCTAATAATTTCGGTGCGTGTCTGGGGCTCTAGATTGTGAAAGAAGAAATAACCAGAAGAGATCACAAGGTAAAAACGCAATGCGCAATGGACGGAAAAGCGGGAGAAGAGGTCGGCGGTGCTCACAAAACGGAAATTCGAAGCAGACGGATGAATGAATATTTACGAGTCGCAGATCCTCCCGCGGAAATCCTCTTTTTAAAGAGATGAAGCAAGCAATAAAACCCGCATGCGTAGAACCGCGCTAACCTTGTGCGCAACGAGAACAGCTCCCGAAACGTTCCACAAAACGCCCACGCGTTTCCGGACACGTGGGGCATCAAGTCCGCCCCGCAGCGCAGTGCGACACGTGGCGGAGGGCAGGTGGACGAAACGGAGTGGCGTTCTCCCACTGCGGAAAGAAACGAGTTTTCCGTTTTCCTCTTCATCCTCCTTCCGCCTCCCAACATTTGCGTAAACAAAGAACGAATATTGATTATTGGGCAGTAATTTTATTTTTATTCTCTCGCACTTCTAACGTGAGAAGAATAAGTATTTTAATCGTGTGCCGGACAACAGCGCATTTTCGATACGAACACTCTTATTGAGAAGAACCCTGGTAAGGAAAAAGTGGATAAATCCAATTGCTAAATATAGAAAAAAAAGTTCCTCTAACACGTGGTGTAGCCAGATTCCATGTTTTGGGCGTCCTTCGTACCGAAAAATCGATAGACGGCAAAACGTCTGTCAGTGCACAACGCTAGCGCAAGAACCATTCAGCCGATTTACTTCAAAATTGATATTCCCCAATCGTTCTAGCTGATGTCGCGAACCCTGAAATTTGAAACCGATATTTTAATCGTGGGCGGTACTTTACATGGGGCCCCTGAGACATAAAAAAAACTTAAAAAGGGTATACATTTTTTATTAAATTTTGTTGTTTAATGGTGAAAAAGACGTTTAAGAGAATAAAGCGGGTCTCTGTGACATTCGAAATTTTTCGAAAATTGGAAAAATAAAAAATAAACTTCAAAATTGGAGATATAATTTTTTGTCTCAGACAAATTCTGTTGCAGAATATTAACACTTCAGAAAAGGTCATGTACATTTTTTGAAATAACGAAGAGTTTTTGCGCATTTTTCGATTGGAATTTACAAAAAAATCTAAAATAACACTTCCATTTTTTTCTTTAAATTTTCTCAACACAAGTAATAAGGAACGGTAAGAAATATGGCGATAGCCTTATTTCCGTGTATTGCCCGTTATTTTCGAAAATTGCAAACAACTTTTCAAAACTACCAAATTAAAGATGGAGATTTTTGCTTCACCCAAAGTCTGTTGTACAAAATTACCTCTTCAGAAAAGGTCATCTACAATGTTTTAAAAAACTAGTAATTTGCGTAATTTCTACTCGTAATTAATGAAATATATATACAGGTTCCACACTAACTACGGGCCACCTTCCATTTGTGGCAAAAAATGTCGCATTTAGGAAGAGTTGATATCGGAATATTCGGCAATATTCGGCAAACGGCATTGTTCGCAGCGCCCATTCCTGCATGAGGGCTTGGTTGTCAGCGCTCATTAACTGAGATATGTTGGTAGAGACAGAAATGCAATATATCATAATATTATATAACCGTTTCTCTTATGTTTCTCTAGTTTCTCTTATGTTTTGAATAGTTCACCTCTGACCACCGTAGAGAATTTCAGGGAAATTACATTTTATCGATGGTACTTATCACATCTTTTTAAACATACGAGAAACTAGCATTAAATTGTAATTTTGAGGTTCAACAATTCATATTATAGTTCAATCAAATAGTAATAACAAAATAAATAATACGAATATGGAATTCAGGTATTTTAGTTCAATGTAGGACAACTTCAGTATATTTCAGACAGCTCTGATAAAATCAGCGCAATTCGAGATTAGATTCCTCTTTACACATGAACATTTTTAAAGGGAAATACTCTTCTTTATTACCATCCTTGTTAAATCCTCTATTTAGGCGTCATCTCTTTAAATCAGGTGCTTTATATCTACTGAAAACAAATACAGTAGATAACAATAAGTCGTAATCAATTCAAGAACTAATGTAGGGGCCAAACCTAGGTCAACTAATTTTTTAAATGATAAAATTATAATACAAAATAAATAACATTGTTACTTAGACATCTAGAAACGCAGAACATTATTTACAGATTAATATGCTACAATAATTACATTCTTGGGAGCAAAATCAAAACAAGATGTGTGTGTCACAGTCAACATAATCAAGGAAATATAATTTAACTAATAATAATAATAATAATAACTAATAATAACCACAATAACATATGCGTTCTCGCATTACATCTACTGGATACGCAATATTACTATAATACTATATGAACCTAAAAAAAGCGTTTCCAACCAGCAAACAACTTTTCTCACCGCCAAACGCAAGATGAACTCAGATCCTGGGAATTTACTCCCCATGCATTTTACTGTTACACCATGCAGGCGCTCGGACGCACTCACTTTTGCTGATGCTCATAACCATTGATCTCTTCTATTATTTCTGTCTTAGGTTATTTCCGAAAATATAGAGAAAGACGCGAAAACGCCATTTTAAGACGTGCGCCATTTTAAGCGGCGCCATTTTATGAACGGTTTAGGCGATAGCGTTGATGGCAAATAGACAGACCTACGGACACACTAACAGACTTTTTGCCGTTAATCGATTTTTTTCTATCAAGGATTCACAAAACATGGATTTTGACTACACAACATGTTATAAGAAATTTGTTACGTACAAGAACAAGAGTTATTCACTTTCTCGTTATCAGGATGGGAAATCATGCATTTTCTGCAAAAATAGAGCAATTTTTCTTAGTAAGACAAGAAAGTAAACGGAAGGAGTTCTAGGTATATCATAGATCTAAAATGAACACGTTTAATATTGCATAGTAAAACTCTGAACTGCAAACGCCCATAATCTGAAATATTAGATGACGTAGTAGGTGACCGGAAGACGTCACAAACCGAATGGGAAACGAAAGGAAGAAAAGTATAAAATCAAAAAGAAGATGAAAAATAAAATGAGCTGTATAGAATAGAATAACATTTTGCTGCCAAAATAACGTTGCTTTCTATTCTTTGATACTGGGTACCATTTTTTAAATCTATCTATCAAGGATTCGGGGCGTTATGCTGATTCCTACCCTGATTAGGCGAATTCTAAACGATGTAGACGCATCTGCAAGTTCGTGAACGGCAGGCCAAGGTGGAACTGGACTATGGGTTTTCGAACGGGAAGAGACACTTCGACTGCGTACGTCAGTTGGCCCCCTACTTTCGGAAGCTGCGCACTGCGAGCTGCGCGTCGCCGCCGCCGCACCTCCGCGGAAATGGTCCGCGCCGCGCGCAAATAAACGCGCCCCCCTCCACTCCCCCTCCCCCCCTCCCCTCCCGCCCCCGACCAAAGCCCACTCGCCGCCGGGGAAAGCTGCAGTCGCTCTCGCCACCCTGCGAGCTACCTCCCGCCAAATAGAGTGATGCCCCGGAACAGAAGGGTCTGCTGCTGGAGATGTGTTATTGTTATTTTACGAGTTAATTGATTTTTGACAACTGCTTTGGTTATTGTTACTTTAGTGTAGCTATTTCGCGGGATATGGTTGAGTTCCTCCGTGCTGGAGATCCGAATCCGACCTACCATGCGTGAGAACGTGAGATACGTTGGTTTGCATGTAGATTTCCCCCTCCAAGAATCTCCCTGGATCAGGGCACCAACTCAGCCGGGCAAGCTCTAAACTTCCGACTGGCCGCCCGACACGTGAGGTGTTGTAATGCATGTACTTGTAGGTCTATGCAAGGGAAGTAAGGCGTGAGGATAGGACAAGGAAGAAGGAAAGAAAGATCGGCCCGATTATTAAGGTACTGCTCCGGTATTCGCCTGGTATTGGCCGGATAAAATACGCAAAACTACCGATCAGAAGAGAAGGCCACTAGAATTATTTTCCAGATGCGTCTGAATTCAACCTAGGAATCTCGTTTGTGTTGACAATCCATCACCGTCAGGGCTAGAATCGTAGACCTCCCAATCCCTCCCAATCTGAGTCTCCACAGAGGCAACAATGGGTGTCCTGACCCCAGCCAGCCAGTGTTAACGTGATGATAGTGTAACAAATGAATATATGGTTTCTTCATAAGGTTGTAGTGAGTGCTGGAATGAAGGTCTCGAAGTACTCTCCCGCAATCACACACAGATAGATTAACCTCCATTCACACGTTTCAATTCCTCTCCTAGGCGATTACAGGAAGATGTCTTAAAGAGATACTCATCAGCCGAGGCATCTTTCTGTTTGATTTAGATTTATTCAGTCAAAAAACAAAAAAAAACAGTAAAAACTGTGTGTGACGTAGGGGAGAAAAGATTATCTGCGCACGTTTTCTTGAGTTCCAGAATCCCTTCCCGTCATTTAACTATAAAAGTTATAGTTGAAAGATGAGTAAACGTTTAACATTAATAAATAACAATAAATTTTAAAAACCGCAAAATTAGCAATATTTGAAAAATAGTCATTTTCGTTTTTGAGTTACAGAAAAATTATTTAAATCGGTAAATGAATTGCAAGTATGATTTTTCTGTATTGCTAACAAAATAGCAACTCGCCCTTACCTCTACTCTTACCATTACAAGCAAAAGGAGAGTTCAACAAAACGTGTGCATGTGAAGCTACATTTACGTCCAGAAGTAAAACAAGGGGACATCTCAGCATTTGCTCAATGGATCAGGGAAACTGGACAAAAACCTGATCGAGATGTTTCAAATAACTTTGCTTAAGTTTCTGTTATTAATATATTACACCACGATTTTCTGTATGTACATATACCGCAATACATATTTCTTCAAACGCATATAGCCCAATGTAACAAGTTGCCAAGTCACACACAGTTATTAAGAAATTTGAAATTTTGCAATTAAATTTGAGAACTTGGTGGAAGAATACACTAACGTAACATTACATAACTGAACAACATTACAAAATTTACAACTGTACGGTGCTTCCTGATTACTAAAAGTTTTGAACTTGATTTTTCTACCAAACGCCTTTGTGTACTGCAAACCATTTAATTACCCTCCAATTTACCTCTTCTTTTCCTTCATCTATTTTTCTGGTTTAAAGAGGTCCTTTTAGCAAGTTCAAAAAAACAAGGGATTCTTTCTGAGTAATTTCGTGTACTTTGAAAGGCCTTCTTTCACATACTATTTTAAATATATGGACCCAATCATGTGTAATGTTCAATCTAGAGGAATCACACCTGCCCAGTTGCTTTCTACAAATCTGAGCATTTAAAACGGCGCGTCGCAGAACTGCGAGGCCGTGGCCGCCCGCTCGCCTTTAAACGTCGCCAGCGCCTGGGAGACGCCCGGATGAAAAATCGGCGCCGCGTTTACGAACTTCCGTTCGCGGCCGTGGCGAAGCCCTGGACCGAATTTATCGTCCTTCGCAGAAGAGAGATGACGACCGATCTAGGTGAAAAGTATGTGGAAATGAGAAACCTGATTTATTAATAGTTTGTGTTGACTTATAGACGATCGCCAGAAAAAAAATAGTAGTGATAAAACGTTCGTGTAATGCGTCCTGTAACGAGAAAATCTTGAGAAAGTAGGACGACGACGTGAACGTTTTCGAAGCTTTTGCTGCTTGTTGATGCTATTGAGATTAATCGATCCTCGAAATTATTTTGGAAAACATTTTTCAATAATTTCGACGCTGAACAATTTGTTTTCTATTTTGCGATCAATCTAACTTTACATACTTTATGAGTTTTCTTGAATAGTGTTTATGATTCATTGATTTATGTACCTTACTGTTTATTATACGATAAATAAAGATACGATTTACGCATGATTTTTTTGTTTTAATAACCGTTTGTTTTAAATAAAAATTGGTAATAGTTTTGTTGTCATGAATTTTAAAATTTACGTTTACGTTTAAGAATAAACCAATTTGCAAAACTAACTCTTTCTACAAACTTGTCACTTTATGTTTTATTGGTTTTACCGCCAAGAATGTCGAGGCACTAAGTCACGTTCTTCCATGTTTACTCAATTATCCCTATCCCTAAATTAATATGAAAATGAAATTTACCATCTCATGACGTCATACGGCAAGTTCATTAAATATTCCAATATCATTTGTAAGCTAAAACACTAAGAAAACTATGCAACGCACCATGGTACGTGACAAACAAGACGATATACAGAGACCTCGACATCGTCCCGCTGGAGGAAGTAATCGCCACGAAGAGCCTAGCATACCAGAGAAGATTGTACAACCACCCAAATCACCTCTTAACAAGCCTTCTAGATAACAGTGAGCATGTGTATAGACTGAGGAGAGAGAGTATTTTAGATCTGCCATACCGATTTTGTAAATGAGATATTTCAATGTCATAAAACGTTCACGTCGTAAATGTATCTGTTGACACCATTTGCTTATTGTTCCGATAGGAACAGATTGTAAATTATGCAGAAAATAAAATTAAAAAAATATCATTTTTAGTGTAGCAAGCATGTGAGAATTTTATTAATTTCAGGATATGTCCATTTCATGACAATTCTGCTGACGTTAAAGCTACGTACATTCAGTTTTATTAACTCTAAATCTAAATATCATGGACATTAATTATTTTAAATGTAGTTTTAATGTTACAATGGAGTATTCTGCAATAATTATCAAAGAATCTAGTGATACGATTGTTATATGACAATTTATGATCTATTCCTGTGGCTGTGTACATTTTTTCTATAGTCATGTCATCTGAACGATTAAATTTCTACATTACTAATTCCCAATGCGCACAGAGATTGAAAGAAAACTTTGCTGCCAATCCGCTTTTGAGGTGCTTGGGGTCTTGTTAGATACCCGGGAAAGACGGGAAAAATACAAAATAATCTCCGCTTTGATTTTGGCCCAAATGGAAATATTTAGTTATGCTATTCCGTTTATTTTCATACTTCTGAAATCGACTAAAGTACGTCACTAACCGTTGTGCGATAGCAAGGCTCCCTGCAAGTTTCTTTGCGCATTTAAATATTCCCTATTCACTTTCTTAGTTATGGAACACAAACTAGTTTTATATTCTTGGTATGTAAAGAACTGTTGTACTGTGCGTATACTAAACTATGTCATTGCAGTGTTCATCTGTTTTTTTTGTAAAAATATTCCGTTTATTGCAGTGACATTCGAGGGTATTTTATTTATTGTCTTTCAGAAACTACCTTTTGGAACACCAATCGTGTGTTTTTGTTCAGCAGACTTTTACTTAAGCAGGCTGCTAATTAGTTGCAATGCACGTTTATTATCAAGGTATTTATTTCAAGATCCGCGATCTTCGTTCCCCTAGACTTTCCGCTAGGCGCCTGCGCGCAAAGAGAATCAGAGCTGCTGAGCTTCCTTGGAGCGTGTTTACGCTCGGCCCGCACGGACGAGAAGCGAGGCCGGGGGCGGGGGCGCAGATAGAGGGGCGAGGAAAGGAACCTCGAGGACCTGGTGACGTGGAATAGTGTACGTGAAACATGCGTCGTAAGCGAGAGGCGAAGAGTAGGACATGAGAGCGGGAGAGGAAGATCCAGGAGGCGCGGAACGGGAATTTCGGCAAGATACGTTGGCCTGACGACGGACGGACGACGGACGGACGGGCAACGACAGGACGACGACAGGGCGACAATGAGATGATGAGGCGCCGACAGGGCGACTATGAGGCGAAGACGCAGCGACGACGGGGCAACAGCCCGGCGCGACGAGGCGACGACAGGGCGACGACGGGGCGACGACGGGGTGACGACGGGGCGACGACGGGGCGACGACGGGGTGACGACGGGGCGACGACGGGGCGACGACGGGGCGACGACGGGGCGACGACGGGGCGACGACGGGGTGACGACGGGGCGACCACGAGCTGACGAAGAGGGCGAAGACGGGGAGACGATGGACCGACGACGGGAGACGAAGCGGCAACAACGGGGCGACGATGGGGCGGCGACTACGAGGTGACGGCTGAGGCGATCGCGACCGCAGGCACCGGCGCCGGCGCTCAGGGCGGCGAGTGCCCGATGTATATTGATGACGCGACTGAATAACCCATCACCATCTTCCGACCCTGGCCTAGACCCGCTGCCGCGCGACGCCACCACCTCAACAGCCTCCGTCCGGAGGAGGAGGCGGCGCTGAACACCTGCCTCCGAGCTGTCCTTCGTGATTCCAAACGGATTTTCCGGCTACATTCTCTACTCCGTATAATCAGCGAAGTTAAATCACACGGAGTCTTTCAAAGTTGACGGTAAGACTTTGTGAGTGAGTGTGGGACAGAATATCAGTGAGTCATGATGTGAAGAAGGGGGTCAAGTTTCAAAAAATGTTTATGGAGAACTTGACAACTAACGAAATAAATTTTCAGGGAGACAATAGATTGTGTGGTGTAATGGGTACACTTTACGCGCTAGTTTTGTCCACAGATTGGCCTAGTCTGGGCAGTCTTATTGCAATAGTCTCATGTTGGTCTATAGACAAGCGTACAAAGAATTGCAAAGACGTTTTGAAGAGAAAAAAAAAATATTGAAATTAGAGAACAGTAAAATCATATTCCATTTCTGCAAATGCGTATACTCGTTCATCCCCGAAATATATGTTCCGAATTTAATTCACAAATTAGCCAGATAACTTTCTTAGTATCCAGAATGTGTGGATAAAGTCGAAAATAGGAAGACCTTCGAAGCTTCCTTCGAACTGAAGCCGCATAATGTGCACATTATCCAACACGAGGTGACTAGGGTATAAGAAGGACCATACGGTGGAAAGTGAATCAGTCTGCTGGACGGCAGTTCTTAAGGCTAATAAGAGACAAGGTGTGTATTTTCGACTTTCATTGTAGACATAGCTGTTGTAAATTTCTCTTTAGACGATACTACCTAACCTAACCTTACTATATATATATCAGTCGACGAAATCCAGTCCTGAGCCTACGCAAAGCAGTCTAGACAACCCTGAGTTTATGCAATGCATAATTTACAACGAATTTTTATGCTAAAATACTTCTCACGAACATAAAGGTGCATCACACCAACAATCGATGTAATCAAGCGAACGCCCTGTGCTTAAAGCCAACATCAACAACAACCAACCTTGAGGGGAGTCACTCATAGAGCATTTTCCGCTTTTCCAAACCATCTTCTAATCAGCGAATGAATCGTAACGTAAGCTGTAACACGTGAGAAGTTCTGATTTATATAATATTTATATAAATTCTGTATTATGAATTAGTAATTACTCGTCTTATGCTAGTGTTAACCTTTACGAACATACCTACAATAGATAACTGAGTTGACGACAAGATGAATACGAAGTTTTGATAACAATTTGACCATGACAGAACAATGGCGAAATGTGACTAAGGTAAACAGCAGAATGTAGGGAAAACCTACAGCGGACCCGCATTTTCTACCACAAATTGATCGAAGGGATTCGAAGCTTCGTCCAAGGGGTGGAAAGCGAGCGATTGACCGCTGAACCGCGGGTCGTTCAACATCAATATTCTAGTGTTTAAGGTAACCTTCTTAGAGGAAATTGATTATATTTCCAAGGCCACATCACACATACGTACACATACTCTAATTCTCACGAACTGTCGCAATATGTACTAAACTTAACTACTAATTTGGTAATTGGGAGAAGTAAACCCAGAATGCTTTCTGAAGCTAATATGAACGATGAGACGGTGATAAAAGTGGTTTAACTATTTGCTACGAGATTAGAAGAGGAACTTAATAATACTGAAGTAATCCCAAAAAATGCATTGCGAATTACTTAAAATTGTGATCAAGCTCTACAATTACTTTCGATCTAATCCAGTATGTTTCATTACAGTTCATATTCTGAGAATAGGTATTTTAAAATGTTTTCTAACTCCCAACGAGTATTTTCTGAATGAGTCACTTTGCCATCAAGCACCTGCGGACGGCAAGGCCAACTGGTTTACTTATCACGACCTTCGAAAAACTGAAGAAAGTAACACCTAAAATACCTAAGTAATCTTCACTAGAAATGCTCAAGTATTTTTAGTTAATTGAAATAACCTTCAGAAGAAGAACAAACTATGACAATTTTATTATTTCCAGACATTTTATTGTTTTTTCTAAATTAGTTTCTATATTATTTTTAATTTCTCGCCTTACTACTGAAGTGGGAAAGAGAAAATATTGTAAACGAGCGGTAGAAATCGAAGATTTTTTCAGAGACAAAAATCTTGTTGTCGGCCCTGGTAACGCAAAAGTAAATAAAATTTGTACCTGTAAGTAGAAAGTTACATCCTCTAAAACGGTGGGTAAAGAGAATCAATGTTTTGTGGGTTCTTGACACCAAAATATCGTGTAACGTTAGTAGGTGTGTCCGCCTGTGGCCAATGTACGTGCCTAAACCGTTCAGACGATTTCCTTCAAAATTGATGTTTCCCGAACTGACAGAACTTGAGGTCCTATCAGTTTGAAACGAAAGTTTGGATTTTGGGGGGTACTTTCCATGAAGCCTCAACATTTTCAAATTTAATTTTCCATACGCCTCGAAAGTTTCTCAATAAGTGCTCCCTTTTTTATTAACCTTTTGTCTTCATAAAGCTTAAACAGATCACATTTTGTTAAAATTCCGGGTTTTTCGAAAATTGTAAAAATTTAGGCATCTTCCTACAACTACTATACTGATGATAGATATTTTTCTAAAAAAAATTGTCTCAAATCTTGTTCGAAATTAGATCTTGAAATAAGATCAGGTATACGTTTCCTAAAATATTGGTAGTATTTTTTTTGTTGTTTTTTATGGTCGCATCAACATCTAGGTCATTAGCGACCACTATAGCATTTAACGGTAGGGTAGCTGTGAAGATGTGATATGGTGATGACAGGGGGTGAAAGAACGCACACAAATACAATCGCCCCAGGCTGGTCTCGAAACCGCGATCCTTCGGTCCGAGATCGCTACGCACAACGTCCTTAACGATCTCGGCCATCCGGACCAGCAGATTAGTAGTTTGTAGCGTAATGTTGCATGAAATATCTGCAAATTGAAAAGAATATTTCCACAAAAACTGTGACAAGGATTTTCTTTAAATATTTTTCTCGTACGTATATAAGTAGAGTAAAAAATGTGCTGGACCCATTTTCACCTAATCCTCTCTAGTTTCGAAAATTGCAAAAAATGAACATTGGAAAGTACAATATTGAAGATTGTGATTTTTGCCTGAAATGAAATATGTTCTAAAGAATAAAATCTTTTAAAACATCCTGTTCCGTGTTTTGAAACGAGTAGTTTTCGGTAATTACTACTTTAGGGTAATGCAATTTATATTTTAAAAACATTTTATCACAAAAGCTCCAATTTTTTTTATTTTATTTTCACGGACCAAAGAACGCGTAAAAAATCCCTCAGATCTCATTTTCGTTGACGTCCCAAATTTTTGAAGATTAAAGGCAAAGAACGGAGGATACTCATTATTCCTTATTTTTTTCCATCAGTTTTTGCGCATCGGAAAAAGTTGGTACGGCCGAGAGACTGCCTTGAAAAGCGGTATTGGGCATATCGAGTTAAATCCATGGATCTGAGTTCGAATTTCGGTCGAGAAACATTTTAGAGAGCTCGAAAGCAAAAATGATAGATAATAATCTACGCACTCATATTTCATTAGTATTATTATCAGTAACTTTATTTTGCTTTAAAGCAGTGTTAAAATAGCACTGAAGATTTGTTTATTACAACTTTTATTTTTTCAATATTTTTCTTACAAAAAGATTTTACGGCAAAAATTGAAGGTCTTAATTCGTTTCACAAATAATACAATGTCCTGGAATTATTCGAAAACCGAATATGGGTCAAGAAAACGTTGATGAGCTCGCTGAAAGATGACACACTTTGGCAACGACCTGCAGAAATTAAAATTAGAGTTCAAAGAAGCTTATTTGTCTATTCTTCCTCTCCACTAATTGCTGTCTTCCTCTCACATTAAACGGCGTTTCTCTTTTGAAACTCAAGTCTAGCCATCGTGTTATAAGAAATGAGAAGTGAGTGTTTTATAAATACCTTTTGGAAGCTTTTTAAGGGTAGCAAGGTGCCAATGAAAAGAAGAGCAACGAGACGGGTAAAAATGGAACGAAAGCAAACCCTCGTAGACGAACATCAATTTGGCCTTTGAGCTCTAGGTGCAAGTACACAGCATCTGCGACTTGACAAGAGCGAAGAAGGAAGTAATATTTTCTTGTTATGAGCTGAGCGTAGTTCCACTTCGGTTCACCAAACTTCTCATATTTCGAGCCACTTCGAAAGCGCAATTCATCAATTCACGAAAATGCTGAAAATGTTTGAAATGTTATTTGAATGAGAAACGGCGAAAGAAAAATAGTGAAGGCATACGTTTATGTGTATTTCATGAAAAGTTCAATTTTCATATCAAAATATTTCAAATAAGGAAATGTCGGATACTTGTTTTAAAATACATTTCAGTTTCAATATGCACTTCAGTTGCCGAATGCTTTCGTGTTTATTCTCGACCGTTTTGATTACAACTAACAGGTTTCATTGTTCAAGTACTCATACTGTGTGTTTTGGCAATTTAATTGTTTTGTCTTGATAATGTTTGAAAGTATGAATACGTTTACGTCAAAAGGGTAAAACAAGCATTTGTCTACTCGTCTAATCCTGCTGCGCAATGTCCGACCTAGCTACTTTGCTGGTGTCCATGATGAAAAGACAGGGGTGCGCTATTGCACAGCCTATCCGGCTTCAGCCAATAACCTTCATGCACCTCACTATTATCGGGAATTTTAAAGGCAATCAGATACCAAAATTATCACCTGTTATAAGTCAATGAAACAGATTTATGAAGCCTTTTTTAAAAATATTGCATCTTGTATTTCAATTACACCTTAATCGTGTTCACCGTTCATCTTCACCATTCGAAATTCGTGTTCAATTACACCTTCATCGTGCTCGTTGGTCACCGTTGAAACTTGTCACATTTAAAATGTTTCTCAACACTTCTCGCTTGCCCTGCAGCACGGGGGGGTCAAAGTCTGGGCTGCCTTTTCAAACCAAGTGCCCGTGATTTGGTCCCGTGGTTGGTGACGTATCTGGCGGGCGGATGCTGGAGGACGGCCAGGCCGCAGGTGGGGCAGGTGCGCAGGTGAGGCGGCTGGAGCGGAGGGAGACGCAAATAGGGCGCGACGGCTGGCCATCAGCGCAGGCGGCGGTCGCGACACCTGCATGCGCCACCGACGCGCTGCGCCGCGGCGACTTCGTCTATCAAAACGATGTCTCCCTACCCTTATTATAATATTAAATAATAATAATAATAATAACAACAACAACAACAACAACAATAATAATAATAATAATAATAATAATAATAATAATAATAATAATAATAATAATAATAATAATAATAATAATAATAATAATTTGCGCGGCTTAAAATGGGGAGAATGAAACTAGAATCCGAAGCAATTGTAACAACTGTCCGAGTTCAGGCGTTGAGAATACGACATTACGAGTATGAAAAAGCGGTTATCAAAATTTCTCAAGTCGATAATGCCGCATTTGCAGAAACAAGTAGAAACCACTGATCATATCGTCTCAGCTTGTCAAATTCTAGCAAAGAGAATACTTGAAAAGACACGACAGTGACAGTTACTAACCAGTGAGTAGTTACCTCCACAGGCAGATCTGTGCCGCCCTCGAAGTTCCAAACACATGCCCCAAGTGGTAGCACAATCATTAAGCAAAACCGGTGACGTCTGTTGGACTGTGAACACTATTGTAGGATCAACAAATTCAAATTGATCGCACAATAGCGATAAACATATCAGATATTGTTATCTGAGATTTGGAGAAAAAATCGTGTCTACTTGTAGATGTTGCAGTGCCATGCGATCAAAATGTCGTAACCAAGGAGGCAGAGAAACGTCTTATATACAAAAGGTTTGGAAATCGAGTTCAGATGAATGTGGGGCGTAAAAGCACAGACCCGATGGTTATCCCGAGAGCTCTGGGATACTACATAATAACTTCGTATTTTCAGCCGAGATCTTGTGATATCTTGGTCTACATTGGGTCCATTACGTTCGTTTCTTTATATCAAATTAATGTCAATAGTCTTTCAACTTGTCAACGTTACCTAAACCACATTATGTTAATAGCAATTGAGGAAAGGGAAATTCTTCCCGAAACTAGTTTGAACGTGATATTGTAATATATTTTTAAAATATTATTTTCTTATTCAACTTTTATTTACAGAGTATTATACAATATAATTTACTACATACAGTATCTAGACTTTTTCATCCGAAACGACGGTTTCTGTCCGTAAAATATCCGTAAAAATTACATAACTGTGTCTTCACTATGTATGTAGTGAACAAGAATGTAAAAACAAATATATAATGCAAATAGAAAAAAAATCATAAAAACCCTCACTGGATTCTACACTTATGCTCTTGAAAACTCTCGAACGTATAACCTACAATCACCAGGGAAGAGTCACAATCACTACTACAGACATATTGTTCCAGTCACCAATAAACTTATTAACAAGCTAAATTTTAATTTTTCTGTATTTCGTGATAAAATAAACAACAATATGCCGAACTTACCCCGCGGGCGTAAAATAGGGCTGTCGCCTGGTGACGTAGTTCCACACACACACGTCCTGCCAGGAATTGAAAGCCCGCGCTTCGTTACCCAGATGTTCGGCGATATCCCATTCGAGCCAAGGAGGTGCAGTGAGGAGACGGATGGGGGCCCGATCAGCCCGTTCCGGTCCGGGTAGCCTTTGGGCTCCTGGCTTCACTGTTGCCTACACCAGGATGGCAACTCACGGAACATCGGGTAGAGACAGGTCTTAGCACGTAGTAAATGGTGTTTAAGCCGCCTCCTCGCACCCAACTCGAAAGTTGGTAGCTCTGAGCTGGCAGGACGCTCACGCGGGTAGACATTCCGCGTTCCGGCGTACCCAGATGCCACCTTGTCCGTGCAGTAGTGCGCCCCGAAGAAGGTGATTGATTGGGGTGGCTCAGGGCATCAACGGATGTCACGGCTGCGCCTCTGACCTGGAGGTTGTAGGTTTCGAGTTCCAACGGCGCCAGGATTTTCGACACTAGCTGTACAAGTAGATCGAATTCAGGCGGAGAATTATAGCGGCCGGCTGCTCTATTCGATATTTTTCCACGGTCTCTCTTATCAACACTTCGTGAGTGCCGGAGCAGTAACCCTAAGAAACGAGCCACGGACAACGCGCTCCATTCACGGCAACGGCTCCTCTACGGCTCCTCCACGGCAACTCCAACAGCTCCTCACGGCTCCTCCACGGCAACAATCTTTCCTTTCTCTTGATTAACTTAAATTCCTTTCTCTTCCTCACCCCTTACTTAAACACCCCGACATTTACTTGAATTACACTATTTGCATATATTGCACCACCCTTTACAGGAGAGCAGTCGGGAGCTCAGAGCTTGTCCCAGCTAGGGCGGTGCCTCGTTGGCAAGAGAGACATGGTTTCTACTGCATTTCCTATGACACTATGGTCTAGACCAACTGTATGACAATCCTCCGGTTATTCCTTACTGATGGAGAGAACGACACCTGATCCACTGCGTTATTACAACGAAACTGTTATCTATATAGATGTTTTACGAGAAATATAAAGAGGATTATGAAAGTGTATTAGCAAGCACAAACATGCAGTCATGCCCGAGAAAAAATCGAATACACATTCCGTCGAAAAGACCCTTAGAGGATTTAATCATGTAAATTGATAACGTTTCGTAACGTTTTGTGATCTTATCCATGGCACAAAATGGTGAAGGCCGGCCTGGATACCCGATGTCGCTAAGGCTGAAGGGGCCGTTGGCGCCTTGATTGGAAGAATCGCGGGTTCCTAAGTAACCTGCCTCGGGCATGGATGTTTATGTGTGAGCGAGTTGTCCCTACGTGTTACGTTCTTACAGTTCTTCCGACAGTTAAAGCAATAACAGTGGTCACTATATGTTCAAGTTTCTAAAAAGCGGCCTAAAAATGGTAAAGACTAAAACAAGTTATATTTTATTATATAATTTTTAAATTATATTACAAATGGTTTAGAATTCACCTGTTGTGCAGGTAATGTAAATAATACCCTAATAATTATCTATACCCCCGCACCAGATTCAAGATGAATAAGTCTGTAAATAAGTAGGTAATTCATATAAAAGGGCCATTAACAAAATAGACGTATTCTTATAATTAACTAATTCCGCTGCATGTGGAAGGAATTCGCTGCATTGCCAATCACGGCTCCCTCTCCCTCCTCACCGAGAGTTTCCATAAGGAGAACAATGGAGTTGAGGATACCCGAAATATATTTCAGAGCAAATTGTTTATTTCTATACAACTAAATAGTATATCAATGAAGTCGTATAACAAGGAAACAGTGTATCAAGTAAACAACTAAATAATAGATCAAGATAAATTGTACACTTTCAAGAATATCAGAATCACCACTCTTTTTCTAGAACGGATTTCCCCACCGCCAAGTTTTCCAGGTCATTTCCTTATTTTGCCATGACAAAATATGTGAAGTACATCAGAGAATTTAAATAAAATATTAAATAAAGCATGGCTTTGGTCAATATTGAAACACTGTTATTCACTGTGCCCTTTTCGCCTTTACATTCCAGATTCTCTTGCGCTAACATTTTGTGAGAGTGCGAGTTCTTGATGTAGATAATTGTTTAGCTCTCAGATTATACCGAAAAAAGTCAACTATAATATTTTCATAACAAAGGAATAAAGTGTTTACATTCTCTTATGTAGCACATAGTTCTGTGATGTATTTCACAAGTAGTCACAAAACGCACTTTTTTGTAAGACTGTGTACAATAACACGGTATAAAAATTTAGGACATTTGGCAGAATCGCAGAAAAATCTGGCGGTGCAGAGGGACACACGTCGATATTCAGAACATATTCGGGCATACGGATCTTTTTCGTATCTGTTTCAGGACGTATGGCAACCCCCTCCTCACCCTCTTTTCCGCCGACTTCACGTGTGCAAAGGTGGACTGCCCGACCACCCGCCGCGTCCCGCCCACAAACCACCCGACGCTTCTGCAAACCACCCGCGCGCCTCCTCACGCGCAAATAAATCGTCCACACGCGCTAAGTAAACAGCAGCGAGGTGCTGCAAGCTTAAGAGCACGAACACGTGTTTTTAGAGGCTGGGTGAAAAGTGAACGCAGAAAACAACATCAAAGGGAGATTATCGACAAACACTTTGTTGTTCGACCGAGTTCTTGGGGAGTGAAATACACGCTAGCGAGTATATATATATCCAGCTACAATTTTAAAACGAACTGAATTAATCATTCCGCGTGTTTATTATTTTCGTACTTCCCGAGCCATCTTCAAATTAAGTGCCGCGGACCGCCGCCGCTTCGCAAGAAGAGCAATATCTCATTTCCATGAAAAACGGCAGCGCGGGCCGCACAAAGGGGTACTGCGGAAAGCGATCATCTCCCAGAAAGTCAAAAGCGCGGAAGATCTGCTGGGAAGGCGTCGACCAAAGCGGAATGCAAACTACCGGCAGGTCCTGCACACTTTCAGTAATGTTATTCAAAAGGGTTGCGTTCCTTCGGAGAAATGCCTACAAAGGTGAAATGAAGAGAAGCGGTGTGTCGAAGTAAAGAGTTATGAAAAAATGCAAAGATTTTGATGGAATATGAGTAATGGATATTGATGAAATATGGGAACGGCAGAAAAAAATTACCACGCCTTTTAAAAAATCAATATTATTAACTGCAAAAGTTTTCAATTCTAATTGTTTCTTTGTTTTTATTTTTACCTTTAGTCGAAATTAAATATACGTTTGATGTCTAAAACATTAGGGTCATCAAACATCATGTGGATTACCAATGATAAGGAAAAAAAGAGGCATGAAGAGACGCAAAATGCACTTCGTACTTTACCATTTGTTTTCCGCGACCAATTACGCCAGAATGACATTCACATACGGATGCATTCCACAATCATTAAAAAATTGGTTTGTGACTGCTTCTCGCTATTGCGTTACCTTATTTGGCAGACACGACCTCTCACAGCTAAGGCTGTGTGTTCCTATGTACCCATACTGTTAACAGTTTGCAGTTGAAGTTCATTTACATGTATACTCATATCACATGCAATTCAAACTACAGGTTGTCGGAAGCATAGTCTGCGATTCTACGATGGTGCATAACATTCGGGACGCATAAACTCTGATTTTTTAGTTATTAGCCAAAAAGTTTCGGAAAATATGATAAGATCAGATTTTTGGCAAATACTTGTGACGAAACGACTAGGAGGAATTATGCAACGCAAGCCAGTAGTTGTACCGTAAGAGATCTGTTACAAAATGTAACGAGGTTGAACTCGTTTTGGAACAAAAGTCACGAAAATCAAAATCAGCCTAACCCATACTACTGCTGCTACTAATGATGACGATGAATGTCCTAGTACGCATGAGCCACGCCCTCTTTTTGACACTGTAAACAAGTATGGCTTTTTTATAGTAACTTTAAACGTATGTTGGGTTCAGTTATTTAAACATACTCTTGTTCATACGTTTAAAGCATTGGTCTTTTCCGTTAAAGAAAATATTCAAGAATGCGGAGCAGCAATTTTGTAGTAGAGCAGTGACAAGAACAGACTGTTTTCAAATGGCGTTTGCCGCAAATGTATTTATTTTATAATTAATGTACTTATAATCACACACTGTTATTAGCAATTTAATACAATTTACAGGATATATAGACAATTAATTGATATTTTTCTAAAAACATTCTTCAATAATAAAAATTATAAAAATTATGTTTGTCCAAAATTCTAAAAAATCGTGCAAAAGTTATAATTAAAAAATACTAATTATTTTAAATTGACCCAAAACACGTCAAAATAATAACAAATTTTACGTGTGCAAAATATCAACATTTTCTAGCTAACCATTTTTTAGAAAAGTTACCTCAATTGTTACAAATTTAACATAGGCAGTATACATGGTACCATCTCCCCTTAAGAAAAAGGGGAGCTTACGTTTTCAACGGTGGACAAGGAGTTGATGCATCATCCTCATGGTGCATCTTCTATTTTTGGAAGAAATGAAATATCGGGTGAGTTGCGAATACGCAGATGGTGGGATAAAGATCAGGAAGATATTAGAAAAGAAGTTTTCAACACGTCAGTGCCTACTTTATAACACAAGTACTAGATGTGCAATTCAAACATTAATTTCGTCCTCGAAGTTATTGATACTCGATCACTGTGCGCCGGCGGCGCCCGATCGAAGACGTGAATGCTTCATGCGACACCGCCCCCCCCCCTACTACGTCGCAGCCAGCGTCAGCTCCCCGATTCCTAGAGGAACCCCTCACTCCCGCTTCGCTCCGCCAATTGATCACGAAATAGCTAAACCCGCGTGTTTACATCGCGCAGAAGAGAGACCTGTAGACACGTTTCAAGAGGAAAGTACTATATATGCTGTATATGAGAACCTAAAATCTCAAAGATAACGTTCAGCAGTTGTTTTCTAAGGCTGACGTATTGAGAGGTTTACAAATTCTGGAACAATGAAAGTCTTACTCACTGAGAACAGTTACATAAACATGTGTCTGAAATTGAAATTGAAATGTTTTACATTTACCAAGACATGTGTAGTTAGTATTTTGTGGACAGTAGCAGGAAAACCTACTAACCACTGTATCTTGAAAAAAAAAAAGTAATGTATCGCATATAATTATACATTACTCAACATTTTTTGTGTCATGTCACACACATGTCAGACGATAGCTGGACATGCTTCCAAAATAACGCTGCTGGCTATAACTTTCTTAGGATTTTTAACCATCATTTCTCCTATTTTTATTAAAACCTAATTTTCGACGATAGCGTAAGTTAAACATTTTCTGGATTCCCCTTCAGGTATATTTCTGAAGACAGAGATTTATTTCCTAACGAAATATATTTTTCAATATTAGGTTGTTAAATAATTTCATTGGAGCAGTGTTTAGAAATTAATGAAGTTGTAGAGAGGAAAACGGATTCCCAACATGAACTCTTTTCTTTACCTCAGATCCCTGTTCTTAGGGAGGTCCAACTCGCATCCCATTCCCACATTAGCTTCTTCACAGGATTAATTCTGCTCTTGATGTCAATGTTCGCATTTACCATTGCAACTAACAGGGCCTCGTGGAAGTACAAGTCAGTGACAGTAGTTACACGACGTGTTTCGAAGGGCCACTAACAACAGCGTTTTTATGGACGACCCATATTCCAAGCTTGTCCTCGTGTGGCTCAGAGCGTTCAAGGCAAGGGTGAAACCTACACGCAGGGGTGTCCAGAAGGGGAGGGACACGTGGGATAACTTGTCCCAAGCGCCAACTTAATTACGGCCCGGATTGTTTTCATTCATAAGAAATGAAAAATATATTCATCACTAATCCAAACTTATCGCTATAAGTTATTTCTGATGCACGGAGAAAGGAATTCTGTTTATGATTTGGGGGAGGGGAAAATATTTTATTTGAAATAAGGAGCTCTCTTGGATCTACTGCTGCTTCAGATCCCTCGTGTTCTCTGGGCGTCCCTGTTCGTTACTTTGGCTGCGTTGGTTCCTCTTCCCCGGCCCAGAAGCCGAACGCACCCGCCGCGTGCGTGACGCGGCTGCAGGCCCAGAGGCTGCGTTATGTAACAGCTACAAAGGCCGCGCTCTTTCCGCGTGTCTGGCGTTCCGATGGAGGTTATCGAAGCGGCTGCTGTTTTGCTTATCGCCGTCGACGCTGCGGTTCGTTTCGTGGGTCATCCACATTTGACGAGGCGAGAAAATCAAGGGATTGAGAAGCGCGCTTACTGCACCGAAACTACACTTTAAGGGAACATCTACGTAGAACAAGAATCAGAATTAAGATCGCCATTTCAATTCGGATGAGAAGAAACGTCTGTCTTGTATTCCCCAGCACCAACTTTCTTCAAACGAATGTTCTTTTTTGCGGAAGTTTTTCAAAAGACACTAATATTTCTTTTTTGTTTATAGATAATAAA
Organism: Gryllus longicercus; assembly: GCA_038098605.1. NCBI lineage: Eukaryota > Metazoa > Arthropoda > Insecta > Orthoptera > Gryllidae > Gryllus > Gryllus longicercus. The sequence continues at coordinate 167,364 of JAZDUA010000932.1, forward strand.
TATATCTTTATTTCTTCAAACACATTCATTTTCTTCAGTTTATGTGTATGCTATATTATTATTATTATTATTATTATTATTATTATTATTATTATTGATGTTATTGCTACTCTAATTCAGGACTTAAGATGTTTTGAGTCGGTTAAATATAAAACATACTCCAGGTTACAACTATTTGAAATTGTTTTATAGATGTCCGAATCTGTAGAGTGTTTTTAAATCTGCCTAAATTGTCAGCTAATTTGGAAAATTTCCTGCTTAATTTGAACGTCGCATTAAAATGATCTTGTTCAAGACGAACGACTATGTCAATTTCGAAATCTTACGAACGAGTTCTTTGGTCGCTCGCACCAGTGCGTGCGTGTTCCAGGTGCATTCCGTTCATCAGTCACCTCTTTGGAAAGATGACAAGGAGAGTTGTTACGCCACCCAACAGCAGAACTCTAAGAGATGCCATCTCTGAAGACGTAGCCAGAATACAAATGACGTTAGAGGAAAGCGCTGGGACGGTCATCTACTACTGCGAGACAGAATCACTTAGAGAGTAAATATTCACAATGCGCCCTCCCCGCTGAAAACGAGACTACTAACGATTCAGTACAAAGCAAGAAATATCACACATAGTACAGCGAGGTCACTCATATTTAACACAAATCCTTTAATGCAAAAATGAGTAAACGAAATTCCTTTCATGATTCTTGAAAGTTCATGATACTTTAGATAGACATAGTGGTAAATCGACTCTGAATATATTTTTTACATCGCATTCTTATATTGTATCATAGACATCACCAGCCTGAACACGAAGGAAGTCAACTGCTTTTCTGGGTTGCCTTTTCATTGAACATTTTTGTATTTACTCATTGTGCATGTTACTAGAAAGTTTAGAGCCGTTTTTCGAAAACCATACATTTAAAACTGACTTTATTTCACTCACATTATGTGCAAATTACTTATTTTCTGAAAAAAAATGTACAGAATCTTATTTAAAGATATAAGTATGAGGAACATATTTCATTAAAAAACGTCTCTATCTTCAATACTGTAGTCAAGAAATGTAAGAATCAAACCGTATTTGTTCGATTACTACACAAGTATCAACGCGTATAGAATAAAGTAGTCTATTTAAATATGTAAAAATACAAAATTTCTATTATTGAATCATCGATAGCTTTTGCCTCCCCTTAAACATGAGACTCGCAAAACCATGATTCATCGAGATCATAAAAAGTCACAATAGAATCAATGATAAATTAGTAAAGCAAAACCTGTATTCCTCACTCGACAGGTAACTTGGCAAATTCCCAAGTCGGGGATATGAGAACATCTAGATATAATTCTTTTCACCACCAAGCACGAAAAGATACAACAACGGATTGAAAACGTTTGTCACGCTGTCTGTGTTTTCAGTGGCTCACTGCTAAGAAAAGACACATTTGAAGACGTGTGTGAGCCTTGCAAGACTTCAAAGAAACAGAAGGTGCCACGGATGATGCCATTTTCACAAAAATAAAAATTTTCGAGAAAATAGCGAAAGACTGGGATCCTGGAAGTCAAGCTGCTTGTGAAGATGGAAACATTACGCAACTTAAATTGTGGTTTATGCCCTTGATCATTAGAATCTGTTGGTTGGTTTATGTTATGAGAATACCGAGGAATAATGGCAAGAAACAAATCTTTCTTTGACTCGTCGGATAGACGAGGCAAAAAATGTGTTTTCAGTACAAACTAAAGCATAAACTAGCTTTGTTTCTAAGTACATGAATTACACATTACAATTTTAACAACATGCTAGTTCATTTATCGCTCAGCCGAAGGTAGTCTTTGGTCAATGTAGTGCACAACTATTCTAAAGAAATATTCATATTTAACGTTTATTTAAATGTTTTTTTACTGTTTCCTTTTGGGAAATAAATTACTATATATAAAATAGGCTTCATAAATAAATTTACGGTTTTGTAAGCGTGCGTGAGCATAGTGGGGTAATGGGGCAAGGTAAGGTTAGGTGAAACGAGGGGGCGGGGCGTAAGGGGGTAGGGCGGAAGAGGGCAGGGCGTAAGGTGGCGGGGATTAAGGTGGCGGGGCGTAAGGTGTCGGGGATTAAGGTGTCGGGGATTAAGGTGGCGGGGCGTAAGGTGGCGGGGATTAAGGTGGCGGGGATTAAGGTGGCGGGGATTAAGGTGGCGGGGATTAAGGTGGCGGGGATTAAGGTGGCGGGGATTAAGGTGGCGGGGATTAAGGTGGCGGGGATTAAGGTGGCGGGGATTAAGGTGGCGGGGATTAAGGTGGCGGGGATTAAGGTGGCGAGGATTAAGGTGGCGGGGATTAAGGTGGCGGGGATTAAGGTGGCGGGGCGTAAGGTGGCGGGGCGTAAGGTGGCAGGGCGTAAGGTGGCGAGGCGTAAGGTAGCGGGGCGTAAGGGTACAGAGCGTAAAGAGTGAGGCGTAAGGCGGTGGGGCGTAAAGGGGTGGGGCGTGAAGGGGCAGGGCATAAAGAGCTGGGCGTAAAGAGCAGGGCGTAAGGGGGCAGGGCGTAAAGGACAGGGCGTAAAGGGCAGGGCGTAAGTGGCGGGGCGTAAGGGGGCATGGCGTGAGGGGGTGGGCGTAAGGGGGGCATGGCGTAAGGGGGTGGGCGTAAGGGGGGGCATGGCGTAAGGAGGGGGGCATGGCGTAAGGGGGTGGGGGGCATGGCGTAAGGTGGAGTGATCCGGGGCGCGGAGGGGCGCGGAGGAGCGCGGCGGAGGTTGGCGGAGAGCGCCAGAGCGGAGCGCCAGAGGTGGCGAAATGGCGCCGACGTTTACTGCCCCCCGCGCTCGTAAAGGCGACGGCGGCGGACGCTGCGCAGAAGGCTCCTGAGAGCGAGGAGGAGGAGGACTATGGCATCGAGAACGTGACGATAAGAGAGGCGTACGGAATAATGAGGGAAATGCTGGGGGAAAATAATGGAAAGTTATGATGAACTGACCAAAGAAGATGTGAAAGTGATAAAGGTGAAAAACAAGAAGAAAATACTCACAAATACGAGGTGAAAAAAGTAGATTAAACCCAAGTATGAGAAGAAGAAAGTGAAAGACAATGTGGAGCAAAATAAATGGATAGAAGAGAGAAGAAGTGACACGTAATATTTAAGAAAATTAATTATGAAATTGATCTATTATTTTTTTTGTGTTTATTCAGATATTAAATTAGAGCGTATTAATGTATGCTTTATTGACTTTCAATTCATTATATTACATAATAGAAGTATTTGTATACGATTTGCCCCTGCTTGTAGATTCTTAAATATACGACACCCTGTTATTAAAATATTATTTTCGAATGAGAATGTTACATTGAGTGTTTAGCATTGTTTCCTTCCTTATATGATGACTTGTACGCCGTTCGTACATGTCAAACAGTTCCGCAATGTATTTATAATTCATAAAATATGATTAGGAAAAACACTAGAAAAATATGTTATTTAAGTACATGGTAAATCGCAGCCTTTCGTGTTCTACGGAAATGATAATTGAATTGATATTTTAGAAATACATTGAAACCTGCCGACCAGAATGCCTCAACAATGCGGTTCGCTTCATTAATATTAAGATTATTGTTTCTGATTGATTTTCCTTTACATGTAAATATTTCCTCGCGGCGATTAGCTAGCACATTATGTGGATTAAACTGTATTGGACATTCACATTTTTCTGTCGAATATGGTGCAATTTTATCTGTAACGTTATACTCGCAAGAAGCGGGGACTCGTGACTCTTAGTGCTTGTTCAGTATCTTCTAGCAATACGAACACATTGTATCCAGGTCCGTCTTTCCACTATGGATTGCTTCCAGTAAAATTATCATTCAGATTTTTTAAATGAAGTATTTGATAGAGCCATATTAGTTAGCCATGTTTTTTTTTAATATCATTTGAGAATAGTAGGAAATATCTAAGTCAGGAATGTACAGATGAACAGCCGCATACGTCTGCAGTATACACATGTCGAATATTGACAGAATTGAACTTATTGACAGAAATAACAACACTTATTAAAAATTGTAGAAGAACGGATAATATTTAGATTAGTGCATAAGGAAAAATGCACATCTAAACGTTCATTGAAAGTTTTAGTAATGGCGGGTAGTGTTCTCAGAAATCTTTTCCCTTTTCAAACAAATTTGGACGCTTACAGCTTAATTTGAGGACAATCAGCTACAGCTTAATTTGAGTGAGTGTAATCAACATAGAAATACCGTGTGTGATGTTGAATTCATCATGTTACGCAAATTAAATAGGATTCTTATTACAAGGTTAAAATTGTAGCTTGATTAATGTTCGTAGAATAACAATTTGGCGAGAAACAGTTAAACGATGGCATTTTATACCGCGTAAATGAAACAACGACCCAGTAACATTCTCAAATTTGTAGTACAATGCGAAAATTGAAATATAATTGAAGACCTTAGCGCCGTGCCACATCCAGTTTATTCGGAGAAATAAAAGATTACAACTCGACGTCCCTGATTTGAGCATAAATGTTGTAGTGCATCATATAGCTCCAGAACACTTTACTTGCTCAAAATACAGCAATATTTATGAAGATTACGTTAGTACAATTATCTTAATGTTACACGTGAATGTGTCATTTTAGAGCTGAGTTCCTCAACTGATAACCCTACTGAAACACTTTCAAAACTCTCTCTCACTTGGGACCACACAGGCTCTGAGAGCTTTTAGGGGGCGCCGCGCCGCAGGAATATCTGTTATGGCTCTCCACTTGATGCGTAGCTTCTCTGGGTGCCTCGCGGGTTGGGACTTCCGAGTGACCACTGAAGCGAGCGGAAACTTCTGCGAGCGAATTGGCTGATGTTACGAGCGCGCCCGCCGTGAATCGGGGCCGCTGGGCACCTTGCACTCGAGCACCGCCTCGGGCGCCTCTCAAGAGCTCCTCTTCGCCGCACCGCTCGCTTCGCCCGCTGTGGGCGTCCGCCTCGGAGGAGCGGTCTTAACGGACGTTGAGGGAGATGGCCATGTTTCTCTTGTTGAATTGAATTGAAGTAATGCCTTATTTTACGTGGTGAGACTCAGGCCATCAATCTCGGGCTCTTCCGACTGACCACGCAAATTTCTCTACGCTCCTTTCACCAACTAGCAGAAAATGAGGTATTTCTTGGGCGAGAAACAGGCGATTTTTGAATTTAGCTCAGAGGTGTCATTTAGGCTTGAGGATTTTTTACATGCAAGTAAATCTACTAACATGGGTCTGCCGGCTTTACTTCCCTTCCGAAGGAAGGCGTACGAAGGATTTTTTCGCCCTTAAAAATTCACTGCATCGATGGGGTTTGAACCCGCCAACGAATGATTGGGCAGCCACGAATAAAACGGATTTCCAAACTGAGTTGGGGGGGGGGCGCTGCGCAGTGCGATTACAAAAAACCGTTGATCTATCACACCGATATAACTCGAAAAATAAGAATTTGGAATGATGATCGTTGTTATAATTTTTACAAGAATTATTATTTTCAACGGAACTTGAATGAGGTCTTTTGGTAATTCTTACTCCTTAATTCATAAATTATTAACATGTTTATTAAAGAACTAGCGATAACTTTAAACGCATTTCGAAATATAATTTTTAGAAATTTGTCAGTTGTCGATACAGTATAATAGATTTTGAACCGAAAGACTTCTGCAAAATTGTTTGGTCATTAAAAACCATAAAAACATAAACAAGAGTATTTCCACCGGCGTACGTATGACGCGAGAAACATTTCTTGGCTCATATATTTGAATGATTTTGTAAGGAAATTAATAATTATTTTTTATTTTTACTTTATTAGCTTTTAGAAAGTGAGAAATGCCTACACTTTGGTTTCTAAATAGCACTGGATTTGTCAACATGAAGTTATTCAAAGTAGAATGTTAGGAAAAGACAAACTGATTTTCCGAACTTCTAGTAAGTCACAAAAATTATTTTACGACAATTCTTGTAAATCATGATACTTTCCATCATTAACTGTGTCTGCGTGACAGATCAATTGCCTTCATATTTTTACCACGAAACCAAATCAACATCATTCTGTTCCTAACCACAAAATAGCCTGGTGCAATGGCCTGCACTGACGAGCTTCTCAGTGCAGATTACAGCGCCTCAAGTGCACCCTGGTTTCGTGTCATCGTGCAAATGGAGCATGCACTTCTTTGCACTGGTGTGCCCTAGTGGTCAAATGCAACACGAAAGCTGCCCTGAGCGCGCTCTGAGTGCTCACCAGTGCGGCGAATAGAAAACGCTATTAGTTTGGCGCATTCATCAGTCTCAAATATTTCACTTGTCCTTTGCAATTTCACAACAAAAATAAATGTTGAACATATTACAGTTGTCTGGTTAGTCCATTTAGGTCTTAGTAAGTTACAAGAAAAAATGTCGTTTGAAATACTTATTTCAATTTTTGTTTCATTACAAAATTAAGTTTAACTATCATTAGTCTGATGCATTAAATCGTTATGACTCATGTAAATGTCAGAAGGAGAGTACAAGTACATAGTTCACAGCGTTGCACCAATGCACTCGTAGGTGCATTGAAAACATAAACGCACACTTTTTTTAAATTATTCCAGATTATGCCAGAAATGCAATGTAAAATTCACTTTTATTAAAGATTGACTTGTTGCACTTCTTAGTCGACATTTTTTAAGGTATCCGTATTTCATGATTAAAGTTCCAAGATTATAGCAACCACAACCACTCAAACAATAATTTGTGTTTTCACTTTTTTTAAATTGGACCTAGTGTATCATGAGACGACAATATTAAGTCCTGTTGTATCATTTCTGAAGCCAAAGGATAAAATAAGGAAAATTGTAACTCTGACGTCAACTCTCTGGCATTCACCTTGTAGGCGGAAAACATGCGCGAGTGTTTCCCTTTCCGCTTTTCTGTCAGGAAAGGTCACTTGAGGGTAGCTCCGGACAAGTCCGCATTTACCTCTGTGGATACATCAACTCACCGTTCCATGTTTAATATGTCTGCACGTCCCCATTTCACACATGAAATGCAGAGTACGATAATCACATCTTGCGATTCTATATGGGTCAACATGGACGCATTTAGGAACGGATTTTGCTTTCTGTGAGCTGTTTATCGTGCATACATTTAGAAAAACGTAATATTAGTTCACTAATGGGTTGAGTAAGAGAAGAAGTAAAATAAGTATTCCGATTTTTCAAAGCTTTTACGATATAAGAACGATTCTGGAAACGAAACATGCCGACCAACATCACTGCTACGAAACAATTTTAATATCGATAGTCGGAATTCATCGATATAATAATGTTCAAAGCTGACGAAGAAAGTTACTTGCTTAGCAAGGCAAGGGATGTGTGTAAACGCCAGGGAGTAAGTGGACACTGCTCGTGCGTGGCGAAGGCAGCGTGTTTCGAAGTCACCCAATTCGGCAGAGCCCAGCTGTGCGTTATCTGTTTTTCCTCTGCGAACCAGGAAACGCAGCGGTGGGCGGGGCAGAGCGAGCGGGTCGCTGACCGTTGGGCGGGCGGGGGCGGAGGGGTAGGCTATCATCCCATCGCGCCCGCACGCCGACTGACACCCGCGCCGGCTATCGAGCTTCTCTCCCCCCCCCCACCTCCCGCCCACTCGCTTGTCTAGATGCGCCCCGCGGGGATTCCGGTGACTAACACCGAGCGGCTCTTCGAACAAGGCCGCAGCCGGACTACACTTCGATTTAAACAGAGTGCGTCGACGTTTAATCAGCTGTTACGATGTCGTCCACTTTCGGTAGGGTCGTTTAAGCCCCCGACCGGATCACACCGTTACAGTTGATTAAACGTCTGCGGACTCTATGTTCAAATCGAAGTATAGCTAGCGGAAGGGCTTGCAATTTAGCAATAGACATAAGAGAAGATGAAGGGGGAATTTTCCGTCTTGCTTAACCAAGACCTTCTAGTATATCCATGGTTTTATTACTAAAATAGCTAATTCTAACCTACAAAACAGTGCTGTTTAATATTATAGTTCTGAGAGAATTTCCTCTGATCAACAACATGAATTTCATGTGTAAAATTGTATTGTTGGAAAATGTTTGGGTTTTGTTCAGGACCATTTTTGCTGCTGCATAGTATTAGTTGTTTCATATATTTCAAACTTAACACTATATTGAGTTAACTAAAGTTAATAACATTAAGCGCCGTATTTCCCTTCAGATAAATAGAGGTTCCGATTAGTAAATCATGTTTGTTTTTTTTGTTTATCAGTCTATTTCGCAACTTAGGCGGTGCTCGCGATATTTCTAATCTCTTATGACTGTACAACTTAAACTTTCTTTCACTTCAAGGCCATGATTAGTAGTTTAGTCGAAGTGACATGTGGGAATGCGATTATCTCATAATTAACTTCATTTTCCCTGTAATATCGTGTTACATAATGCTTTATCTTCCTTTGAGAAAAAATGCACTAATAAACACTGTGATGAAATGGGTGGTGAGGGGAAAATCCTTCAATTCAACATACACATTCAACGTCTGTCTGTTATCATTAAACAACAATACGAAATTTAAGTACGATGCTGTAGTGAACTCTTTGATATACACCAACACAAGAACTGTGATACAAATTACACCCTGTGAGTGCAAGACCTGATCTAAAAATATTCAGGTCTGAAGTACTACTCTACAGGTGACTGATCTGCATCAAAGAGTTTCCAATGCAATAGGTGAATGTATTTCTAAAATTTAACATTAGGAAATGAGATTTCGATTGGGTGTGCTTCTCCTCGGGATTGAAAAATTTCCAAAGTGGATCTAGAAATACTTGAAAGTTCTGAATACTCTCAAGACAAGCAAACAACTTGAAACAGCATCCTATTCCACAATGTAATTAAATATTCCACAAACGAAAAGAATTTACAATCAAAGGTAAGGTTTGCAACGAATGAGAAAACAACGTCATTCAGAAACCGGTTCAGTGTTTTCAATTTCGTTCTTTACAAAAGAAAATAGTAATGGTGAAAAGTGGTAATAAATTGAAGAAACTCGACTACATTCGAATAAATTCTACCTCCCTCAGCATCGAATCAATAAATTAATGGAGAAAGCTGAAGAGCCTTGACCCAGAATTCGTATTTACGATAATGCCATTTTTTCAGTTTTTTAGGCGTTTAATTACTGTATCTAGATTTACGATATAATTATCCATAATATATATAGTTACTAGTGTATCCCTGCAAAAACTCTCACATGTTAAACTCCAATCTTTATCCTTCCATTCCTCATTAAGGAGGAAAGTTGTTAACAAAACGTGTTTATTTTTTTTTTAAATATAAAGATAACTTCAAATATACTCACAGAATATGAAATAAAAATAAAAAGCAATGATGTTGATATTTGAAATACATTTGCAATAAAGGTTTACTCAATATTATAGACATGCTTTTGCAGCATGGAGTCATTTAGGAATCCCTAACACTTCCTTAAAAACAATATTTGAAATAATTACACAATCTTCCTTTCGTCTTCCATGATAGTCACAAAAATATTAGAAAATATTTTTAGTTACGAGAAAGCTTCGTTAAGGTGTCCATACAAAAATTCAGGATCGGGCAAGTTCACCCCTACTTCCCTGTCATTAAAGTTGAAATGCAATGAAGTATATAGAAGCGCCGAATTAGCAAAAATGTAATAGAATGTCCAAGAAGATATCATCCTGTAGATTACAGCACAAGCGACGTTCTTTTGAAGTCTTTGGTCACAAAATTCCAGAATTTAAGGCCCTAGAATGCGTTTTAAGTTATATAACTATAGATTTTAAAACTACTTGCTGAGTGTTGCGGGTTGCATTTGGCAAGAATATTTATAAACCTATGTTTAACAAATACTTTATTTTTTTACAGTTAAATTGTAATTTTTCAAGTCATTGTAAAATCCTCTTTTTTAAGATACCTAATTTATAAAGATTAGTTACACATGAGAGCTGAAAAATCTACCCATACGCCTGAAAATACAGAAGATTTTTTGTATTACTATTCAATGTATTAAACCATCAGTTATTCTGACGTCTACAAATTAATGTTGTAGATAATGTAAATGGTGGGATACTTCACCTCTATATTAGAGCTGCAATCCTTCATATACAAATTAAAATAGTCTATATGAAATAAAAGCTCTATTACAACAAAAACTTTTATTTAATATTTTCATTTTATCTTTCAGCAATAGTCATAGCTGCCATTTTCCCAAGTAATTTAAAACTATTTATAGGTTCATTTGTTGCTTTCTTTCCGAGAAAGAGATCTTTCTTGTTAAAGTGTCTCTGCAAACGCACTTGAATTACTTGAAATGAAAACTTGCTAAACTGAAAAGATAGAAAAAGTATGCTAAAAACAGTGATCAAAAAATCAGGTAGTGACAAAAATGACATAAAATCGCTGGTTTACAAAAAAACATTTTGAGTGCCAAATTATCATGCACACAGTCTCCAAATTAATCAATTACCGGATGTCGCTGTTACTGCAAATTATCTCACTGGAAGGGAAGTAGAAATGCCAACTCAGTCTTATCATACAGCGAATGCTGATTCGACCGTCCTCATATCCAATATTTTCCGCATAAAATAAAGTGTATAATCAAGTTGAAACCTTGGTTTGAAAACGCAAACGTTATCTGAGTTAAAATTAAGAGATAGAGTAGAACAGGCAGAAACAAAAGGAAATCGAGATATTAAATTAAAGGATATATTGCGTCACTACGTGAGAGAACACTTCACTAAGAGCTAGATGGCCACATTTGCGCCTTTCTTGACTGTCCCGTTTTCGGTGAAAGGCACGCAACGCACTCTATGGCCTTACGTAATGTGAACAAATATTTGAGACTTAACCAATCGGTATAATGTTTGTGAAAGATGAAATTAAATATTTGAGCTGTAGATCTGTGTTCCGTAGTCACGACAAGTAGAACAGTGGGTATTATCATCACTGTTAAACACCATTCGTAGTGAAATGCTATAAGATGAAAAATCTGTGACCCCAGAGATCCCTGACATTTTTTTTTTAATTTTTAAAGTTACATATATGCCATTTACTATTATGCGCATTATTACGTGGGCTGTGTGAGTACGAACTACTTGGTAGCAGTGATGTACTTTCAACGTTTTGTAACTGAAAAGTTCCTCCTCCCCACTTACATTAGATAGGAAAATATTCAAAAGGTACAGCACTCCCAGCGCAATCTAGCCCGCCCCTCCAGCGGGGTCGTCAACGACCCTGTTGACATCGCCACGGCAAAGGGCACGAAGGTGGCGTGCCGCAGGGACGAGTGTAGAATCCCCTTGGGGAGATAACACTCGTAGGCGCCGAGCCTAGCTTTAAAAGCCGGAGGACGAGGAGCAGCCGTCGACGCGACGTCTTGGGGGCGGGACGGGGAAGGCAGCGCGTGCCAAGTCAGGCAGACCCCCCGCGCGCTCTGCCACTGACCCACATAGCGGCGCGGGTAAACAAACGCAGGCGCCTCTGCCGCCCGACTCTGCTTCCTGTCCGCCCGAATGCCTCGCACTCCACCGCCCGCCCTGCGTCGCATTCCCTTCCCTACGTCATATGCTCTTGCAGGAACTTCATCCCCCTCCTCATCCGAATAGGTCTGTCTACTTGACAGCTGGTAGGTTGCCACTGACTCGTTTGTTGGTAGTTAGTGATTCCGGGCCCGTCAACTGCTGAGGTCATTACTTCCGTAAGTTTAGTACATGTTTTCCTCGGGATGTGGCGATGATCTTCTACCGCTGGATGGCAAGATCCGGCGCTGACTTTCACAGACTTGGGAAGCATTCACGTGGTCGTGGGGTGGTTCTTGGTTCAGATCAGGATTTAGACATGCACGTCCTAAGTGCGTCAGCATAAATAAAGCCTACAGTACTTGCGTTGTTCGCAATATTAAACTGAATTTGAAATTTAGAAAGTTCAGGCAAAAGTCATCGCAATTTTTTTTTCTTTTAGAAAGAAGTATTATCAAATCACATAATTTAATTTGTGGCGTGAAATAAATGCTGCAGTAGGGTGTGTTCACATCAACAGATGGCTCTGTGTGTGTCTGTATTAGCTCAGGGAACAATGTAAAATCAGTAGTCCGACTACCGCCGCGCGAGATGAATGTAATTCGTTCCGGATCATCGCTCATTCTCCAAAACCACCATTCTCCACGGCATAAATGCCCCAGAATGTCACGAGGAATTGGCGGAAGCTCTTGCGAATTGGCGGAAGCCCTTCCATACCAAACAGCCGCGATATGGACAGGATATTTTCCTTGTACAATTTCTTTTTACATATTTTCTACAGGATTCCGTGAAGACGTTTTTACGATGCGTTTCTAATAGACAGTAAAATTCTGAACCAATCCGGAGTGTTTGTTTCGACAGGTGCCTTTGTTGAGAATATTCAACGAGTAAATGCATGATAGCGTAACACGTTGCGAACTGCAGAGCGGGGTATGTCGGCTCCTCGGGGCCATCGAGGATGAAGTTCGTCGCGGGAAGCGTAAAATGCGAGCGTGGAGCGTGGAGTGTGGCGCAACGCGCAGCTCAGCTCGCGAAGCGATGCACAGTGGGTCCAAACGGAGCCAATTCGCACCTTCCGAACATTCTGCAAGATTCCCAAGCAAGGATAACAACTCGTCCGCAAATCAGGAAATGCCACCGTGTAAAGAGTATAGGAATAAATTATGATTTCATGACCGTAATGAATAAAAAATTGAATTCAGTGCTGCGAATTTTGATTCACTTATAATATAATTTACGTACATGTGTGACTATTTTTTCATATTACTTTGACATCAAACGTTTAAAAAATATATATTTTCCCTATAAACAACATAAATAATTGGGATAATGTTCATACAAGCACTACAAGCACTCAAGAAGATAATCACCAGACAGAGGCTGACATTGCACCGGAAATGAAACGAAGAGCTATGGACAACTTCCGGAAAAGGCATCGTCAATGTGCCAAAAGTAGAAGACGCCATTTACCGGACATAATGTTTAAAAGTAAGTAATCTTTACTGGATCTTCCTTTCTTTCTTTTTCTTTCTAACTTCCTTACCAGGGGTCTTTTTGCCGGATCCTGCACTAATGCGTTTTGTCTTAACAGCCGCTCCTCAACACCTCTATTTGGCGTTATTATTTCTTTCCGGGCTCGTTCCGACCCACTGTGGGCTGCACGCAGAAATAGTCAAGGCCGGGCGGGTGGCAGCGCGGAGTGTCGCCGGCCTATTTATTAGGCGCGTGGCCCAGGGAAGCTGCAAGATGAGCGCGGATGTCCGCGTTCGCGATCGCGTACGCGCAGCTGGAACCACGCCCACTGCCACGCCTCACGCCCACGCACCCCACGCGTCGCGCCAAACGACAGAGGTGGCTCAGGGCATCAAATGATGTCACTGCAGACTCTCTGTCCGGGAAGTCCTCGAGTTCCACTCGCCAAGGAGGCAGGCTTTTCGGAGTTCAGCCGTTATCTGGAGAAGAATTCTAGTGAAGTAAAGTAAGTAATCTTAACAACATTACCAGATATTAATAGGCTGCTCTGACCGGCAGTTTTCCGTGGTTTCTTCGATCACCACCCGGCGAATGCCGACGCCGTGCCCTAACAATGGGGCCGCGGAACAAACCCGATCTTTCGTTCTTATTGCTAGTCCTATCCTCCCCTCTTATTTTACACACACTTTACACCCACTTACACATGCACTACTCTCCTTCACCTATCTGGCAAGCAGTCGCAATCGCAGAGCTTGTCTCGTTGGGGCTCCCGCTGACGGGAGGTACCTGGTTAGAGAGCCGCTATCCAACGGAAAGTCGGCGCCACATTTCGCCATCCACCGCCGCCACCTAACGTCAAAAAGCCTGCACTACACTAACGGGACTAATCATAAACGAAAACACGAAACAATCAACCAACCCTACGCGGCCAAGTGGCCCTCAAATTAAGGAGGAAGAGGTCAAAGCGGAGGTGAACACTCGCATCCTCCGACGCCCAAAATTCCGACAGTGAATGAGTGATGAATGAGGGGTTTTTGAATATTTCCGAACAATTCAATTTAATGATGAAGTATTAACGTTTTTTGTTTAATTCTGAAACAGCTACAGACACCTGCCCTAACTATTAGAATGTATTTAATTTCCATATTTTTATTACAATCATTTAGCATCGATAAGAGCATCTGAGAATGGTCAATTTTGTTGATTCTAATGAATTCAATAGCTACCCACAACACCCACTACCAATGGTCCGCACGCAGCCCGTGCTACGTGTTTCGACGCAATCTACAAAATGAGAATTATTCTGTCCTCCTGCTACTTTCAGGGTTGGGCTCTTTTGCACATTGCCTCCTCCACAGCAGAGGTGGTCAGAAACGTGCAGAAATATGCGTAAAATTCATTTGACTGCCATATGAGAGTCAGTCCAATGAAATCGCAGGGAATAATCAAGAAGTTTCCTATTGGTTAAATAACGCTTAGCAACATTGAAATATGTACTCTCGCATAATACCAGCCCTTCGGAATGTATCGTAGTTTTCTGAGTATGGCCATTTGATGTTTCGTTCCAATACGAAGCTCTTTTCAAATTTACAACAATGATGTGATAAGTACACAATATTATTTTGTTCTTTGCCTCACACACTGGAACGTTTATTTAAATGTTGTGAATGCGTCCTGTAAAACTAATTTGGGATGAGTGTTATCAGGTGATTACAAATATGTTGTTAGATGAGAAAGAATGTAGTACGATGCTACATAACGTAAAAGGAGACAAGAAAAGAGATGAGACAGCTGCGTCGAAAATCGTCACAAGACTGTTTAAATTTTACAAATTCCTGATGAAGTCACGGTCTGCAGTTCATACTCTTGAAACGCAGGAAGAACAATAGTGCACTGGCAGCTGCAGTGTCCTTGAATGCCTCAGTGCATCGCCCGGCCTTGGTAACCGATTGTTTCCTAGTAACACATTTGAAAACGTTTGCTGTTGCAACCGGAGGGCAATTAACGCGAACAAAAAATCATCATTTCCTCCTCGCCGACATTCAAACTCGTCTTTACTTTTGCTCGGTGGAAATCGACGTGTTCGCCAGTTAGGTAGTCTCTTTGAGACCGTGCCAGAGCATCGCACTTAATGCCAGTGCCAGCGAGCAAAAAAAAAAAAGCAATGAAACAGCGAGCTGCGCCTAGCTATTTGTACCCAATCGCAAAATCTAACTCTCAAAAGTTGGGTAAGTCATTAAGTGAGTTTGATGTTACTGAAGTAAGAGTTTTAAAACACATATTCTTTACCCAAATCAAGAAGGACATGATGAAGAGAGTTAGGACCTCGTTCTCCAATTTTCTGGTTTAAATTGAGATGTTTTCTTACCTATTGACAAGATGATGTACACGTAATGAGCATGGAAAATGCACAAAAGGACTCGACACTAAGTGCTCGTTGGCACGAGTTAACTTTGTTTAACCACTCTCGACAAAATTTGAATAGCCTGCGTGCTGAAAATCTGCACCAATATGAGGTTTCAACAAATCACTGTTCATGGCTCTTTGCCGGTACCTCTTATAGCTGACGTTTCCCTGCAAACGCCAACACTATGACTCATGGAACTCCAAGTACAATGCTTAAAATTCCGTTCCACGGCAATAGTTTTATACCATCAGGGAATAAGAAAAGGGACACATCTAACAGTTGAGATATTACATACGAAAACTGCCCAGAAAATATTTACTAGGAAAATGACATAAAGTTATTTTACAACACAGTCGATGCAAAGTGTCAAATAATATGTTTGGGCGTGAATTAATTTTAATTAAAACTAATCTCAACCGCTCAAGTTTTAATTAAAAATTTTCTCTATCAAAGTGCCAACGTTTCTCATTTTCATTTTTCTTATTGTTATGATTTGTTGCCAACATAGGGAAGCGCATTATCAGCATTGAATGAAGTGCCGGGATGTCATTGAAAATAAATAAATTTTGTGAATTGAAGTTGGATAAGTTTTGAACCGCCGCGAAGGAAACTCCTGTCTTGTGTAATCAAGGTGTGACATGCCAGATAATCGCGATCCTTCTGCAATGTTACACTGCAGTGTCGTGTTTGATCCCAGAATTGGGACACGCAACACATACAAGCTCAGAGATAAGATAAATTCGTGATAAACAGTTTAATAACATTTTGGGTGAAATTCATCGATCATTTTATCCCAACTGGTTTTCGATTATCGCATGTTTCACTAATCAGTGTGTGAAGTACCCTATCGACTGGTTAGAATGCTTATATCTCCGTTATTTAACAGAAGAACAAAAAAGAAAAAGTAAGGCTTATTAAATGAAGGATATGAAGTCGCACAGGGCAAGAAGAACTCTTCACGTACATCGTGCAACTGTCGCCGGTAGTTTAAAATTCACTGTACGACCCGAGTACATGAAGTGTGCGTATGATACATATCTACGGAGCACGAGCGCAAGGCCAAGGCATGCTTTACACTCCATTGCTGTGGTGCAGATAGAGAAGATAGAGTGAATAAATTCAACCCGCAGACTGAAAGCGGTGGGTAAAATACAAGTTTCCTGTAGAAGTTCCTTCGAGAAAACAAATTTCCTGCTTTTCTTCGGGTTCTCATTCTGATAGAAATCCTTATTCGCGTTATAAAATTGTCTAGAAAACTAGAACAGTTGGTATTGTTTTAGAAATTATTTATTTGATTAGTTTTCCCGGGCACATCAATTTCTGTGGTAATGACATCCGTTTGTGCAGGGAAAGTTTTATCCCAGGAGGTGACGAAGTTCCTCCCCGGAAGATAGTGAGATCCAGCGCCGACCTACACGCGGAGGATCTCTCTCCCCAGCCATCCAGAGGCAGTGGAGATGTGGTATTGCGATGGAGAGGGTATGCAAGAGGTAGTAACTGTGGCGGAGGTGGTGGCGATGATGTTAGTGTTGGTAACGTCAGTGGGCTATCGCCATGGTCACGACAGCTCTGCCTCGTTTGCGGCGTCAGCGGAACAGCGAGAATTCGTTAATGATAGCAGCTGCGCCCACGGCGTACTCGCAGCCAGAGAGGCGCCGTGAGCGAGATTACGGCCAGAAATAGAGCTCGCCTCAGCCCTCGCGCTCGTCATTAGGTCGGTTCCCTCGCCCCAGAGCGAGCGTCCGCGCGCAGCGGTCTACCGCAGGCAGAGGAACACCTGCCTGGAACACCACGGGCACCACAAACGCCAAAAGGAAATTGCGTTAAATAGACGGAAATGCGGATTTTGTATTCTGGAGAACCGGAACACTAAAGTATACACAGTCGGACCTTCATATATCTAGTATACATCGAAATTCTCTATAAATCGAATCCGCTTTTTGTCCCTTGAAATTTCCACTTAAAAACGTTTCTATATATAGAAAATTATTTTTCTATGTCGAACGCATTTTTTGGCTTTATTTTTTTCTGTGAAAAAATGTACAGCACACCTTTTTGCAAATTGCGAAAGCAAAGAACCTCGCCGATAAGCAATAAAACCACAAACGAAGGTATTTTTTCAAACATGTAACTCGGGACAAACTGATCCACCACAAACATTAAAACATGGATACATACAATGGATTATTATTACTTCGATGTTGAAAATAAGCAAAACACTGAAAAATGTCCATTTATAAAACATTAGGAAACAGCGCATCAGCTAACCCTAAGAATACGAATAAGGATAGAATGGAAAATAATAGTAGCCCGTCCTTCGCACATATTTTATGGTTAACATACGGCATCGACGTGAAACGGATTGAGGGAAACCACAGACACGACCACTCAGATCAGCTGGCCTCTAGAATTTTGCAGGTGCCATCGTGGTATTTTCTCTTCACTGAACATCTCCCAGTAGTTCCTCCCGTCCATTGTTTCCTACAGCTTCTGCAGTGAGTCTTATCACCACTGCCGGTTCACGCTGCACGCTGCAGTGCAGCTTGCATCGCGTGTATGCACGACGTACAACTCCGTGGGTAAACGAATTCAAGAACAGCGGACCCATAATGTATTTCTTAGAACGTAGGGTTCCGCAGAAGCATCGCATGGAATCCGCGAAGAATCTAAAATGCAAATATGTAAAAGAGTTTTAAAACATTATCATCTTCAACTAAACATTCTCATATTTACAGGACGAAAAATGTCGTAAGTAGAGCCCTCAAATCTATGTGTACATCACAAGTAGCGTTTCGATTGTCGACTGAGCTATTCTTCAAAGGTTGATCACTAACACCTCTATCACCTGTTTTCGCTGGCTGACTCGAAAGAACTACAAATTCCGATGCTTCAGATCGAATGGATGTTGAAGCCACGTAGGAGTGGGGGATCCTGAGAACCCTGAGAAAAACTCCTGCGCAGTCGCGTTGCCCACCACAAATTCTACATCGAACAAGATTTGAACCCCAAACCACAGAGCTACGTCTCTTCAGGGATACGCCTGCGAAGGCCTAACAAGAAGGGGTCTAAACCTCGTGGCAAAGACGCAATATGTGCATGACGTATCGATGATTCCGTCTGCAGAAGCTAGCAACGACAACAAATCTTCGTGTGCACGGAACGCCCCGTTTAATGGCTTGGGGTCTATAGGTCTAACTTTTCAGTTGGATGTGAAAATAAGCTAACTAAGTGCATTAACACCATCTCGTTATAAATATTCTCACTGGCTAATTTTATTTTTTGTATTAAAAAGACAATTTTGTTGTTAAACAATTGTACACCAACTGAAAGCACATAACTATTTTCACTCACATTTTAAAATCGGGATAATTTGCTTGACCTTATAAAAACAACAGACAATAAATTCCGTGGTAAATTCCGTGGTGGTCGTCATTCCCGAAAGTTAACTATGGAAAATTGTTAATAAAACTATTAAAAACTTTTGTGGAGATTATTTCCTTTACAACACCAACAGACAATAGTATGGAGACACATTCGAAAGAAACCGACACAACCAATCCACCCCGCACAAATGCAATGTCCAGTAGAACCGTACAAAATACATGCTATTGTCGATCGTTGTCGCTGGCTTGGTTTGCAATCTCGGAGGGCTCTTTATCTGCAGGCAGACTGTGAAATCTATATGCCTCTGGCAAGGATTGGAACAATTCATTCACGGCTGTTCGCGGCAGTATCGGCAGGAAACGTTCTGTTTGTTACAACAGTTTGTAAATAGATTTCGGTATTTCGCTCGAAATAATCACCACCACTTCTCTAACAAAATAGAAAATAATTAAATACAGAAATTATATTATTTTAATTAAACCTGGACGCAACAACAGCATATACTTTCTAGATTTTTTTGTTACGAGATAAATATGTTTAAAATTGTTGTTGACAAACGAAATGCAGAAATCGCGTTATTAATAATTCTTGAGTTAAAGAATAAGCTTTACTGAAAGGTTTCGTAAAATTAAGTTTTTTTTAATAACTATTTAAAATGCTACAAAATAGAATTGAAACGTGCCTTGAGCGATCAAAACAGTTTTCACCCTAGAAGAGTATTCCTCACTATTTTGTATACATTCTTCACTTACCCCAATCAGTGAAATTGGAATAAATAATCCGTTTAAGGATGTAATACAAACGTTTGAGCGACAACCGATTTCGAGAGAGCCGATGACGTTTCCAGCATTCGTTGCCTTTTCGTTGGCCACCGCAAATGCATAACCCAAGAACAGGCCTATCGGCATCGTTCGTTCTGGATAACGGCAGTGCCGGAATCAGCATCCTCGAGCCCCGGCGCCGAGGACGATCAGAGCTGAGCGCCTTCGTGTGCGAGGACGATCTCGAGCCCACTGCGCGGCGCTGCGTCGGATTCCTCGCCGGTCGAAGGGCATGCGGCCGCGAACACGCCCCCGCCCCCGCCCCCACCCTCGGCGCGAGTGGAAGGCAGCTGCGCCGACGGAAACACTCGGGTGGCTCGTTTACGGCCGTCGCCTCAACGGATTCTTCACTTCATTGGCTCGGAAAAGGCACAGACTGCGTCGGGCGGCACAGACGTGTTTCACAAAGGGGCCTTTTTGATTTCTGGAAGCTCTCTTTGGAGACGTGTGTGTAATTTATCTCAAGAGTCAACAACAATTTAATGTCCTTAAATAGATACAGACCCATAATCAGATTCGATTATGGAATAGCAGTTATTAAACACGTGTATTAATATTAAGTGAAACACAATCTCTCCTTTCAGCTTCTTGGCACATTTGGAATTCGAGAACGTGAATCTCATTGCGACAATTTTGTCTTCTTCCTTCTCTCCTATTCATGATGTCGAACATTCATTGTAAGAATATTTTCATCATTGTTTCTAACCAGTGTTGAAGATTTGATAATGATGGCCACACGTTGTAGTGGCTGTGCTATGAATTTAGATTTTATGCATGTCACTTGAATACTGGTTTGGAGCATCTCCTGCAGGGTAATTATCTATTGTTTTATGTCTAACAAACAAAATAGTACATAGTGGACCAAAATGAATTTGCCTAGTTTTGAAAAGTAATTGTAAACCTTTGAATAATAATGAGAAGAGCACAATTTAGATGAAACTATATACGTGCGTGGAAATTGTGCAGAACTCATTAATTCATAGTTCATTAATTCATAGAACTCAATATTCGTAGTTCTTTCGGCAGTAACACAAGCAAAACGAAAAGTACAATTCTAATTTAAAAACCAACTTACATTTATAATTGTACGAACACATACATTCCAAATTGTAATTTTCCATTTTATAAAGTGAGAACAAGGTAATCACAGCGAGGTACCTGTTGCACGAAAGCTGGACAAGGAGATCTTAAAATATCATTCTGATTTCGACAAACAAAACATATTTGATATTTATGGAACACTCTAATTGGCTGTTGATTTAATACCTGATGTTTATTTGCTTTCCTCTCGCATTCGGTTCTCATACACATTCGGCAAAACTGGCACTAGTATTAGGATTACATTATATCAACATAAACAGAAAACGTTGGTTAAAGCGACAAACCGAACAACAATAATGATAATGTAAACGACAAACAACAATAACTCAACTATACAAATTTAACAATAACATACTTATTAATCGCAAGTAGCTGATTAAATTGAAGGACATGAAAATTCACTCTCTTAAATATCTCTTGTTGGAATCTCTCCCTAAGCAACGATATACAGCATTATTTACTTCGGAACACCAAGTGGTAAGATATGTAACACTCCAAAAATATATAAAACATGCAACGTAGAAAGTAATATTTAATATTCAACAAACTTAATTCAAAGATGTTTACACTAAACAAAACCAAATGTGTTATAATACCGTAGAGAAACCTTCCAATTAAGGTAAAATTCATAGTATACAAATTTAAGAATGTCACTGTAGCGGATTAAAATGGATGTGAGTTTGCGATTGATCTATTACAAAAAATAAGAAACATGTATATTAACTTCTATAAAAATGTTATAATATTATTTCTATAAAATTATAATAGTTGGATATAATTTATGGATTGATAATAATGGCATAGAAGAAGAAAACCTCTCACTAAGAGGTTAGATTGATGAACATAATTTTTACTTTTCAAAGCAAGGGTGCAAGAATAAAGTTTTCACAAAAATAGGAATTGTCTTATAATATTCTTTATCTTTCAGTGCACATCCAAATTCACATAAACAAATGTAAGCGAATGTAATAGAATTCACGTAACCGAATAAAACAGTTTTTTGGGGAAGTTCGCAAACAGTAAAGTATTGGGGAAGTTGAAATTCGAATAGTATGTCTTGTACGTCCAAAGCCGTACCCAAACCTGTTGTGGACACGCAAACACATTATGCGAGCAACCTCTTTAGTATGGGTGATAGAAGTCTAGTCTAGCTAGCAGAGTCGCCCTATTCTGTGCTTCCGCTTAGAAATATCTTCCATTTTGTGATCTGGCGCGACACGAATCAACATGGCTGCCGCCTTGCAGATTGAGAACGAGGCTCAGAGTACATACTTGTAAGCTTTTGTTAAGAAAATAAAAATGTACGAGTTGTATGAACATATAGCAAAGAAAAATTGAAGAATGTAGCGTCGCTTTTTGGGGGCGTGGGTTCTGTTGGGTTCAAATGGGGAAATTCGAATTTTGTCGAGTCCGCTAGAGATTGGACACCTGAATGTAGACCAGAAATATTAATGAGAAATTTTGGTAATAAAATGCAAGCAGTAGCGATTTCAGAATATTGGAAGTATTGCGAAACCTTGTGGTAGGTATTTCAGCAAGTTAATTGTTGGTTCAAGAATCAGGATTTCCGCGGAAGCGAAGAAAGTAACATTTGCCGATTGATTCTAGTTTTCTATGGGTTCTCCGATCAACACCAGGCGAATACCAGAGCAGTGCCCTAAGAAACACGGCACGGACCGCGCGATCTTTTCTTCCTCTTCCTTGTCTTATCATCACCCCTTACTTTCACACACACTTACATGCACTTCACCGCCACACATACCGAAAGAGCGGTTGGGAGCTTAGAACGTCTCCCGGCTGAGGCGGTGCCCTGCTGGAGAGAGATACCTGGTTGGGGTAAAAGCCGCTAGCCAACGTGTCGTCTCCGGATCTCACCATTCAGTGAGGGAAGATCACCACCACCATAAAACATGCACTAGGACATGTAGGTCGGTGCCGGATATGGAGGAAAACATGCACTACATTTACGGGATTAATGACCTTAGCAGTTGATGCGCCTGGAATCACTGATCCGTCATTTGGGACTACACCCCAGGCGCGCACCGGGCTTGTTTTTTTTTGGGGGGGGGGCGTGGCGCGCGCGTCCACGCGCGTGCGAGCCGTCCGTCGCTGCGGCCGTGTGCGAGTGCCACGCGGGGCCATTCGTCTCGTTGATTTAGCGCACGCGCGGGGCGACGCCGCTCAAAGGGCTCCCGGCCACTCGCGCAGCGTTTGCCGCAGGCGCGATGCCATTTCCCTTGTTGCGGTGGCGCAGACTCAAAGCGTGCGAGCGAGGTGTCGCGTCCCGCAGTTTGCAGCCCTTTTTAAAACTTTTGACTTCGGTCATGCAACGAGAAAGCATGCGCTGTGTTGTAGCGCCAGTAATTTATTTCGCACACCGCGCGTCTCTCTTCAGAACTCACTTTTTCTCCTTTTCCCACTATAGCTGAAGGTGTTCCCAAAATGTAGCTGGATGGATTTTTTCATTATATTCATTTTAAATCGTCGACTCAAAAGGCGTGAGGAACTTTGTGTCAAGTTGAAGTACCACTACTTCTTATCGAGAATTCTTATTACTTTCAGCACTGTTTTCTACGTGTCTTGGTATTGAAAAGTTTTTCGAGAGAAAGAAGGAATTCTTGAGCTCACTTTTACGTAAGTGTTGTAAATGCGTCAAGAAATGACAAGTTATGCTGCGCACCAGTAGCTTGGAGAGTGCCTTCTTCACGCCATTTCCTGCAGCCAGCATAATTCGCTTGCTTCCGGACAACTGTATTTTGGGTTGAAGTAACACAATCATTTGATCTTAAATATTTTTATTGCCCAAATACAGAAACTGCAGAAAGAGTGAAGTTTCCAACCTGTGAAGTGTCCAAGTCCAGTGAAGAGTCCAACATGATGTGGGATCCTGAATATGATATATCTTGCAACAATTGTAATTAACAATAAAAATAGAAATAGAATAATGGTTATCTTAGTTTATATATATATATATATATATATATATATATATATATATATATATATACATACATACATACATACATACATATATAACTTAATATTTATTCCAATAAAAAAAATAAAAAATGAACAGTATAGAATGTGTAATACACGAGCACAAGAAAAAAATAACAAGAAAACGTACGAAACGTCATTCCTATATTGGCGTGAATCATACGTCGAATTAGTCGTGAAGATATCGCAAAAGGACCTAATAAGAAAACGCACATTGGTCTAATTCACAAGATGATGCGATGAAAGCAGAGCTCTACTGGGTACTGACCTGTGACAAAGCGCATGGGCGACAACTTATGACTCGTGCGATAAGTAGCGATCCACGCACCACAAACGTCTCTCAAACTCTGACCCAGACCTTCCAGTCGTATTTCCCCGAGGAATAAGATGCGATATGTTAAGTTCGTTGGTTCAAATACCTCCAAGATAACAATTAATCCTCACCGGCTTGAACTCCAATAACATAACCAATGGTGCAGTCGAATATGACGTAAGAGAATATTACATCAGCGCAGTCAGCACTCCATGATTTATTTGTGCGCGTCATGAAACAAATGTGACAAACAAAGTTTAACCCCGAGAATAGTAGTATTCTCAGTTAGCTTGTTCAACATTATCAAAATGCAAAATAAATACAATCAGGGACTTTTTTTTAGAAAATTTTTGAAGAATACAGTAGTCTGACAAGAAAATCTTGAAAATTGTACGTCAAATCAAGAACACGTTCCCAAGATATTGGTCTTACCTTGAAAACAATTAAACACTAGGTAAATAGTTTACCTAAGTAAATATAAAACTTGGTAAACTCTCAAAAACTGATAATTATATTACGTTCCATTGACGATGGTATAGCCGGACCCTGTTTTATGTAATATATTCAGGTAAAACGGAAATTTTTCCTCTCTAAGGCACTCAACCATGGAATCTTGACGTGGACACCATCCAGAATTTATTAAGTAATAAATGTACTTTTCATTACAGAGATGTGTCAGCTGTCTCATTAATAAATAATAAATACCAATAAAAATAATCACTACAACTCTTTTGGCGAATGAAATGCAGAAATAACCTTGGGACCCTGAGAAATACTGGGGAGTGTTGTACTCCCAATTATTTTGTTAGTTTGCCAACCAGAGAAGGATCCTCAGGGCATTAGTCCCGCTAGTGTAGGTAATGTGTCTCGGCGGGAGGCTGCGCTTCTCCCTCGCTGGATACTGATATCCGGTGTCCACCTACACATCGGCTTACGGAGGGTTTCCCTCTCCAAGTATCTCCTCTAGCAAGGCCCGCCCCTACTGGGCCAAGCTGGAAGCTCCGAATGATCCCCGTAAACATGTGGTTGTGTAGTGCACATGTGTGTGTGTGTGTGTGTGTGTGTACGGGGAGAGAATAAGACGAAGAGGAAGGAAATATCATATCGATGGCCCGTTTGTTAGAGTTCTACTCCGTCATTCGCTCGGTACTGTACGGAGACACTGCAGTGATGCTAACGATAGTGCTTGCTCGAAATAAATTAGCCGGTCCATAAATTCGTGAAGTAGTCTGAACGAAGCAAACAGTAAGAAGATGGTACAACAAAGCAGCGAAGTCAAGCGCTATACCTTGGTACCTCGTGGAAATGGCGTCTTCCCGTGAGGTAAACATGGCATTGTGGAGCACAAGAAAGAAAATGGGGGGAAAATGAAGAGGTATCTTTACGACCATTGATAACTACTTCATTTTGTACGTCGAGCTTCTACGGTTCACGTATTTATCTACACTGTTTACATGTAGATAAATTCGCTACGGTTCGGGAGATTTCCACTACGCTTTTGAACCTCTAGTTTCAAACAGTTTAAGTCCCTTTAGTACTCGATGAGTAGCTGAGGGAAATGTGAGAAATTGAACGACATTTTGAACAATATTGGGATGAAAGTAGACGAATGTCAAGATTGTTGATTGTATGAATGAGCGAGTGAATGCATTCATGAAATATTGAGAAGCCAGTGTACAAATAAACAAATGCATTAGTGCATGAATGAGAGTGAGTGATTTAATGGAATTGTAATTAATAATGTATAGGACAATGGTTAAGCGATTTCATGTGATTTACAATTCGAAAAGCGAATTTTCAATAGCTTAAAATCTCCTAACTAATATCACGTCCTAGAGTAGACGCTAAGCAAAAATATTCATTTAACAAAATATATGTAATTAATTAATTAATTATTAATGACTTATGAATTCGGAATCACTTTCATTGCATTTTTCCAATTTCATTCACCGTTATATAAACTACACTTAGTATAAAGACGATTACATCTACTGTGTATGAATTTTTACAACGAGAGATGAATATCGGTGTCGAAAATTGTTCGTACCGATGAGTCCCTAGGTGGGATCAAAGTAAAAAAAAACATTTACACTACACCACGTGTGGGGAATGAACAATGGACGAGTTCACATAGCTATTAGACATAATTATCGTTAACAGCTGTCTGAGCAAGTGTACTGATAAGTAAATTGTGTGTGTGTAGTGAAGTGTTTTTTCGTATTTATTAAAAAGTGCAGTAATTCTACAGCAAGAAACGCGATTTTTTAAATATTAAAACTACTTTTGTGGGTGCGGAAAAAGTGGATAATTATTTTTTCTTATATGTAGTAAAAAATTTCCGATATATTGTGCAGTAATAATCCACGTTTTTGGGGTTTTGATATCGAAAAATTGATACACGGCAAAAGTCTGACAACCTATTTGTGAACTACCCTAGCAGCTAAACCGAACGCACAATTTTCACCAAAATTCATTTTCCATGATCTTTCTAGCTGATATCGTGACCCCTTTAATTTTAACGGATACTCATTTCGGGGGTTTCTTATTAACAGGTTCAGGGACATTTTCAAAAATTTATCAATTTTGCCTTTCAATTTTTTTCTCAAATGAATTCCAAATTATACTTTTAATTTAAGTCATGTACAATATTTTCAAGTTTGGGATAGTTTTTGCATTTTGCGTGAAATAAAGGCATTTTGAAAAACAAAATTGTCTTAAAAACCGCTCCACTTTTTTCTTTAGTTTTGTTTTCTAGGATAGTGCAAATAGTATATACTTAGTATATTATACGTATATCCAAGTTTCGCTGGAAGTGTAAAATTTAAATTCGTTCCAAGTTTCAAAGTATCTAAAATTTCTAAAATCGCGAAAGCTACAAATAATGCGAGGAAGCATAAGTGGGAGCAGCAGTACCAGTATAATTGATATTATGTTGCTACATGCTTCTGGGAGCGACAGTATTGCATCGGTATAAGAAAAGGGGTACCACAGTATTTTTCCTAGCCACCTGATCCTCACATTACAAGAAAAAAGAAATGGTTTTTACACACCACTCTGCTATTGAAACTATTGAACACAATGGAGAATTAACCAATAATCAAAATTATGAAAAAATGCAAAACTAATAAAAAATGTGCAACCATACTTGTAGCTCCCTACACAAGAGCCATATGTGGTTCAGAAAACGTAACAGTGGATGGTTTTAATACGTCCGTGAGCCACATGTGAGTCACACATGTTTACAACTTCTATGACAATATCTCAACGTGCCATCGCTGCCCAGATTTTGATTTGGACTTGCTAGGACTGTCATAGAATTTTGACATACGCCCGGACGTGCAGGAAAGAATTTTTTTATTTTTGAGAAAATTAGAATAAAATTATCATTATAAAGTCATTTGGACGTGCGGATATATTTTGAAGTTGTTATAGGGACAGGGCATGTTAGTACGCATACGAGTCTATTGAATTTTGTCCGTCCGCATCTTGACGGAAGCCACTGTGCGGCGCGGGGCAGACATGGTACCAGTCGCGCCGCCTCCGCCGATAAGCGCGTTTGCCCTGCGATAAGCGACGCTAACGCCAGACACACGGCGACTTCGCGCCGCGTTGCTAACGCCGCGTAAATACCTCTCGCCCACGCGCCCAGCCCCTGCCGCGCCGCCGCTCTGGCAGTGCGACGCGCCGGCCCAGCAGAGGGACGCCTCTTCGGACCCCCACGGAGGAGGATGTTACGCAACTCGTTCATTACGTTAAGCGTTATTGCTTTGTACATGTTTTGGAAACGAGTGATGTTAAGAGCGACTTTTCAAAATAGTCTGCATGCAATAAAAGCAACATTATCAGAGTTGCACACACTATTATTTGTAATGCAGCACTATATATTTACAAGAGATTCGGAATTAATTTTTGGAAACAAATGTATAAAGACGTCACACATATATGACATTTGTGCAAAAAAAATGTTTTCGGCTGGGTAGTTTACCGTCACCCCACACGACCCGCTCGCTCCGATTGGCTGAAGGTAATTTTATTGAGCTAGTTTCATCATCCTCCAAATTACGTTCGATTTTCGGTACCATAAAATATTGTTTATATTGTTGGCATACAAAAACAATAATTTGTTCCTGCCAGGATCACTAATGTCATAATCCATTTCTCGCTGATCAATTTATGAGATCCAGTGTATTGGGAATAGTTTCTGGCCCATTTTGAATTGGACATAAGTTCTACTCTTAAGTACTGGTGGTCTCTTGGAACCAAATGAAGAGGTCATCAGTAGGGACAATTAGAAGGTACAAATGTGCATTCTACATACTATTATTCAAATGTATAGTAATTAAAAAATAAAAACGCTGTATTTGTTATTATATCCCTGATTGTTCGCCTTTTTCCTTAAATTTACTAACGCCTCTTCCCGGAAAAAGTGTTTAATTCTTACTCTGCAGTTCAGTATATCTATGATATGTATCGAGCCTCACACGGTGTTTCAGTGTGCGAAGGGTCTTGCATGCTGCACGAGAACGTGTGAGATGATCCGCAAATGCTGAGCCAGTGGGAGTGAGAGGAGCCAGAAATAGAGCACCAGTGGCAGTAAGACTCGTTTCTCAATGTACATCTGTAGGAGCGAGACAGCCCCTGAGAGATGCACCTGTTAGGGCGATAAGAGCTCCGCATGACGTAACCGAACGAGCGGGAGCGAAACGCTCGCCGGGACTTGCGTGGTAGGCTTGCTAGATGGCGCGGCTGGCGCGGGACGGGCTTCGTGCACCAACGAGAACGCGACGGCCTTCGGATGAGGATGCGCGAGCGATGAGTAGGTATGTCAAACCGCGCCCGCCCGAAGAAGGTGCCCCCTTGGATATCCTGGCTTCTAGGGAGGTATGCAACGTCCCCAGACTCCGCTCGCTTTTCACCTCCAAATCCAGAAAGGAGAAACAGAGGCATCGGTACACTTACTAAAGAGTTCTTTTGAAAAGCAATAGAAATTAAAAGACTGCTGTAAGTTTTTGTTACACTTATTCAATATCTAAGCCTTATTTAATAGAATCATAAAATCATATTACCACACAGAGAAAGTACCGAAACAATCCATGAGGTCTATTAACTTGTGTTGTAACTACTATGGAAAAAACAAACAAGATGTGACACAAGAACTGAGTTCAGAAGTAAGAAATAATTGTAACAAATTATTAAGAGAAATAAAAAACCATACATTAAAGGTATTTTTAAAATTACATTTAAAGAAGAAGCAAAAACACGTGACTGGGTCAACAAAACAAACGGTAAAGAAACAGCAAAATAAAGCAGCATAAGAGTTTACGGACGTACAAAAATCACACGAAGAGGATGTAGCTGTCGGGGCACGTCGTCTGACACCACACCCGCGAACGGACTGCGTCTAATTACAGACATCAAAGTGGAAAACATCCAGCCGCCCCTCGGATCCGCCTTCAGGGCGCGGCGCGGCGGCTGATACATTCCCGCTGCTGGCGCGTGGACACGGGATACGTCGCAGCCGGTAAGGCGCGGCGGGCGGCGACGGCGGGAGGCAACGGCGAGGGCGGCGAGGGTGGCGAGGGCGGCGAGGGCGGCGAGGGCGGCGCGGGCGGCGCGGGCGGCGAGGGCGGCGAGGGCGGCGAGGGCGGCGCGGGCGGCGCGGGCGGCGCGGGCGGCGCGGGCGGCGATGGCGGCGATGGCGGCGAGGGCGGCGAGGGCGGCGAGGGCGGCGAGGGCGGCGCGGGCGGCGAGGGCGGCGAGGGCGGCAAGGGCGGCGCGGGCGGCGCGGGCGGCGATGGCGGCGATGGCGGCGATGGCGGCGATGGCGGCGAGGGCGGCGAGGGCGGCGCGGGCGGTGAGGGCGGCGCGAGCGGCGAGGGCGGCGCGGGCGGCGCGGGCGGCGCGGGCGGCGATGGCGGCGAGGGCGGCGAGGGCGGCGAGGGCGGCGAGGGCGGCGAGGGCGGCGAGGGCGGCGAGGGCGGCGCGGGCGGCGAGGGCGGCGAGGGCGGCGAGGGCGGCGCGGGCGCCGCGGGCGGCGCGGGCGGCGCGGGCGGCGCGGGCGGCGCGGGCGGCGCGGGCGACGAGGGCGGCGAGGGCGGCGAGGGCGGCGAGGGCTGCGCGGGCGGCGAGGGCGGCGAGGGCGGCGAGGGCGGCGAGGGCGGCGAGGGCGGCGAGGGCGGCGAGGGCGGCGCGGGCGGCGCGGGCGGCGAGGGCGGCGAGGGCGGCGAGGGCGGCGCGGGCGGCGCGGGCGGCGCGGGCGACGAGGGCGGCGAGGGCGGCGAGGGCGGCGCGGGCGGCGCGGGCGGCGAGGGCGGCGAGGGCGGCGCGGAGTAGGCGGCGGGAGCGGCTAGCCTGGCGAGGTTGTAGTGAGAGGAAACAGGCGGAAGAGTGGGGGTAGGGGAGATTGCGAGCAGGGAGATGCATGGCGGTGGGTGGTGGGTGCGGGCGATGGGCGGTTGACAGTGGGTGGTGGGCAGTGGGTGGTGAGCGGTGGGTGGAGGGCGTTGAGTGGTTGGCAGTGGGCGGTGAACAATGAGCAGTGGGCGGAGGACGGCGAGCGGCGGGCGACGGACGAAGGGCGGCGGGCGACGGACGAAGGGCGGTGGGTGATGGACAAAGGGCGGTAGGCGATGGGCGAAGGAATGAGGAGGCTGGTTGGCGGTGGGCGGTGGGCGCTTGGCTTCCCCTGTGCATACCTACGGCAGTGTTTCGTTTTACGAGCGTAAACGTAGGATCGTCTGCGCTTTTCCTCGCCGCACGCTGTCTCGCAGGTTGTGTGGGCTGCAGCACTTGGGGTCGTTAAGCGTCTGGAAACACAGGTGATTTAAGGGGCGTCTGCTGGCGCGCGCTACGCACTTACGCGCACACGTTCGTCCCTCGTGGCCTTCTGCACCTTCGAGACGCTGCTAACACCGGACCCCCCCCCCCCCCCGCACTTTCCATTCCCAGTGCCCGCCATCGCCCTGTCCTCGCCCCCGTCCCCGTCCCCGCGCCCAACATTCCATCGCTTCGCAGACGGAGTCGGTGCCGCCCCACCAATTCGCGTATTCACTTCTCCGCCACTTCCGACACCCACACCACCTTCTACATTGTCGTCGTATCATCCATGCCTCCGCCATCTTCTCTCCCGCTGCCTCCTACCTGCCACCGC
Organism: Gryllus longicercus; assembly: GCA_038098605.1. NCBI lineage: Eukaryota > Metazoa > Arthropoda > Insecta > Orthoptera > Gryllidae > Gryllus > Gryllus longicercus. The sequence goes on from JAZDUA010000932.1 coordinate 198,543, forward strand.
GCCCCGTACTTTCATAACCACCTTTTCATCCACAACAAGGCCTCGCCTTTCTCCGCTCCCGTCTCCACCCCTCTCCCTTTAATCACCCGCACCAATCTCGTCTCTATCGCAGCCGCTGAAGTAACTCGTTTTCCTCGCTTCAAACCTAAGGAGTGGAGTGGCTCGCTGGCTGCTACTTCAATAAGTTCAAATTCACGAGAACACTATGATATTTCAGGGATTATGGCAACACCTGCATATCTGTCAATATCGTAATGACATTACTAAAATTCATTCAAGGAGAAAATTCTTCCCCCAATGTCTTTTTTCTACATCAAAACCTCTAAAGAAAGTCTAATTTCCGAAGAGTGAGTGAGGGGGTGAGAAAGATAGGTGAGGGAGGGAGGAAGGGAAAGAGAGGAAGAGGGGGGAGGCGGAAGGAGGGAGGGACGGATGAAGTAGTATCACGTACCCTACACCAAATGCGCGCGTATATAATGTGTGTTACTACTGGGGCCTGCTTTCTAAGCCTGACTAATGAGAAATTAGAGATGAACAAAGCAAGGAATTTTTCAGGGTTGTCCTCTTTTCCCTGCATCTCATTCCACCATTTCAACATCGGCGTTCCCTTCGTCTTCATTATCGCCATCATCTATTCAACAGATCATCACTCATGTGCCTCAATTCCCTCATCAGTTAAAGGATTCTAAACCCTGATAAATAAAAATATACCAAACCCGCCTTCGTGGCGGTACTTCGTGCACCATTGCGTCTTGTGAGGAGCAATATTTATACTTCGTCAAGGGAGGCAATGCCACAAAGGCCAGAATTAAAAGCTGGACATACTTCTACTATCAGATAATGTTATCTACTTAGTCTGACGTAGTGGAAGGAGACGGGCCTTGACAGCTGTCATCTTTTAACAGTGTTTAATCGTAGTACACTAGTTATAGAGTCACGTATAGCCGGAAAAAACTTGTTTGCATATCCAAATACTAGTTCATAAAAAGAAGGACGGCGGCCACTAATCAATTGATATCTTGCAGCTCTAAGACACACCAGTGCCTTAAAATATAGAATATCTATTTGCATCATTGCAGAATATTCAATTTGTTGTGAATAGTTAATCTACGCAATTATTTAGTCAGAAATTATTTCATAGAATGAAATAATTTCCTTGGCAATCATTATTTCATTATAAAATATACAATTTATCCACAGTAGTAAGAGATTATTTTAGCTGATAAAAATCAGCGATTCATAAAATCAATAGGATAACGTAAAATCCCAAGCAGGAAGTTCTCTGGGGAATTAAGCAGAATAGCCTTTATGTACACCATATTGCCTCTGACTTCCGGGGAGTAGGAGTGAAGCTACATTTGTGTGTGTGTGTGCGCTCCTGTTCACGGGCCGGCCGGCATCTCGTTCCATGAGTGTTCATAGGGGGGGGGGGGGGGAGAGGAGCCACTGACCGCCTGACGTCGGCGCTGGAAATACGCGCACCTCCGCAGTGCGACGCGGCGTCAATTGCGCGCCCCCCCTCCCCTTCCCCTCCCCCTCGCGGGCGACGCGGCGGGCCAAGGAGCGAAGGCGGACCAGGACGCTCTCTCTTTCTCTTGCTCTCTCCATCATCCTCTCACTCTGCCCACTCCTTTTGTCCACCTCCCCATTCGCTCTCTTTGTCCTTCTCTCCCTCTGTCCCTCTGTCGAACTCTCTCTCTCTCAATCACTCTCTCTCTCCATTTGTTGTGTCCTCTCTCATCTCTCTCTTTGATGTAACGTCTCTATGTCTGTCCCTCTCCCTCTGCCTGTCCCTCCCACCGCCCGTATTTTCTCCTTAGCTCTGAGTCCGTCTCTCTCCCTTTATCGACCGTCTGTCTGCCCCCCCTCTCTCTCTCTCTGTCATTCACTCCCTATCCATGGCTCTTAACTCAAGATCAGGCACTGCCTTGACATCAGCTTAAAGGCTATACCGGAAACAGCAGTCAATCAATCGTACATAATAAACGTTCAACCTGCTGTTTCAGATGATGAGCTCAATTAAATCAGTGCGTTTAATTGCATTCTAGAAATTACCTGGAATTTTTTAAACCGTAATTGAAAACTGAAAAATTTTGGACATTTCTGGTTAAAAAATAAGACACTTGCCTTGGTGGAGCATATGGTGGCGCATATACTTTTCACTGGCAGGTGAAAACGGACGTGGTTGGTCTCGCGAATCCCAACTGATAGTCAGTACCATCCATAGTCATTTATCTGTCATTACTTACCCTTCATTACACTACCATCCTTCTTACAGAAAGACAAGTCAACAAAGTCTGTGACAAACTTCCCAAGAATTGGAAGGAAATGAAAAAGTACTCGTCAAAGTCGTACCCTTAGAAAGAGAAAGACACTCATTTCTTACACACAACAATTTCGTGATTTTAAAGAGAGATCACTTCAAGTCCTAATAACATTTTTTTATTGTACACTAATCTTTAAAAGCACCCATTTCTGTACTGATTGCCCGGACTAGAATGTTGAGATTATTCGGATTAAGCCGAACAAAAGTTTTGGTTGTCTTGTGAGCTAAAAATGAGCAGACATGTTGCACAATAACGCGTAGAGAACACTGAAACACACTACGACAACCAATAATACCTGTAGACAGATTAACTTGGCAAACAATGGATAAACTACTATCAATATTTATATTACAAAACGATATAAAATGAGTTGAAATACGAATATGTAAGTCGCGGATCCAGAAAGACATCTTTTATTCTTTTTTTTTATAGCACAGAAATAGAACACTACTTACTATCTTCATCAAACAACTTCCATAACAGAAATGAGTGTAGTTGCTTTATCAATATTTTTTACACGGTACATGTAAAATTTCTGGTCCATTACGAGGATGCCAATCATACCCAAGACAGGACGACTCGCCTTCATCTTAAATAACCTACCCGCATTTCAGAAGAACTTCGAGAACTAAGTAATATCTTTCCAGCATCAAAGCCAATGACCGTGCTTCAAGACTCTTCAACGTTCTTGTTTTGTCTCATCTTCCGATAATTGCATTCGAAAGGAACAAAGAAAAACGATAGCAAACGGATTGAAGTGGAGAACGCTAAGATTAAACGGATTTCAATTTATTGGATAACAAAAAAGTTTGCCTTTCGGCGTCTGTACAAAGCACAGTCGGAAGGTCGGTCGTTTAATTTTCATGATGTAATTACACGAGCGGAATAAACAGTTGTCAACAAATACTAGTACTTTCCAATTCATGTACAAGTACCATTAACAACATCCCGTAAAACTCACCACAACAAGGCAAGCTGGGTACGGTAATATCAGCGTCAACGTACCTGTAACAGAAAAATATTAATTAATGAGGTCTTCAAAGAAAACACTAAAATTGGTTTGTATTTAAACGTGGAGTCTGATGATGCATACTAGCTATTTTAATTATATTGCATGCTTTACTGACATTAATGGTATGGTTAAAAAGAAGTGAAAAACTTAAATTAATGACGTTACGGTGGTGATGATGGGGGTGACAGCAATGGAAACGGCCATGGCGATGGCAGTGACAATGACAATGACGATGGACCTTCGATGAAGTTAGCAAAAGCGATGACGAAAACGGTAACCATGAAGGTTCAATAATAATGGTGGTGATGGGAATTATGACGGTAATGGTGATAGAAATTGTTACAATGACGAAGGAAATTGTGACGGGGTGCGTGTCAATGATGACGGTGGCGATGGAAATGATGATGGGGCGCAGTGGCAATGACGATAGGATGTAATAGCAATGATGATTCGGTGAATGGTGATGGTGACGAAGGCAGTGATGGCGGAGGCAATTGCAAAGATGGCAATGAGGTCGGGGGCAATAACGAAGACACTCACTGTACACTGCATACAAGTGACAGTACGGATGACGGTGGCAGTGAAGAGTGGCAGTAGTGGCAGCGGTGAATGCAACAACCCGCTTGGGGGCAGTTTCCACATTCGCAGCGTGTGCATGTTCGGAAGTGGTTGAGGCAGTGGGAGTGGGATGGCAATGAGAATGAGATGGTGATGTGAATGAGATAGCAATGGAAGTTAGATGGCAATGGGAGTGGGGTATCAGTGGGAGTGGGATAGCGATGGGTGTGGGATGGTGATGGGAGTGTGATAGCAATAGGAGTGGGGTATCGGTGGGAATGTGATAGCGATGGGTGTGGGATGGCTACGATAGTGGGATGGCGATGGGAAGGAGATGGCGAATGGGAGTGGCTGAGGTGATGGGAGGGGGATGGCGCTAACGGTGGCCTTGGGGAGTCATTGGGCCCATTGAGGTCGCAGGCGGGCGCTGCCGCCGCCGCCGCCACAACAGCTTCTGCCCGCCGCCCCGCGCCGCCCCGCGCCGCCCCGCGCCGCCCCGCGCCGCCCCGCGCCGCCCCGCGCCGCCCCGCGCCGCCCCGCGCCGCCCCGCGCCGCCCCGCGCCGCCCCGCGCCGCCCCGCGCCGCCCCGCGCCGCCCCGCGCCGCCCCGCGCCGCCCCGCGCCGCCCCGCGCCGCCCCGCGCCGCCCCGCGCCGCCCCGCGCCGCCCCGCGCCGCCCCGCGCCGCCCCGCGCCGCCCCGCGCCGCCCCGCGCCGCCCCGCGCCGCCTGCTACGCCGTGCGACGGGGAGCCATTATGGCGCACGTGGCTCTTGCCGCAGCAGTAGCTCTTGCGCATGCCGAAGTGGCTGAATGGACGACTGCTTTTTTGAGTACAGGAAATACCGAATGTGTGCACTGAATTGCAAGGGTCGCTTCATCAACATTTATTTCCAACACAACTGCATCGAAATTTACTTTCTTGTATGTGACTTTGAAACGTTATTCAAATTAAGATTCGGCGTTTTCTCGAGGTTGACCAGTCTAATGCATCGCCATAAGCGGTGCGTCAAGTGTTGCAAGATAAAATTACTTATAGTACATAACCCCGTTCAAATTATCGTCGTTGTATTGTCAGATATAATTCACTAAAATTTTATCATGACTCTATTAAAAAACTGCCATTTTATTATTTATTTATTTATTTAATATCAAAAACAGACAAAAATGTGACGTACTATGGGGAGAAGTGCAAACTGTGCCCCGTTTCTTGAGCACTGGGATCTCTCTTCCAACTCGTATGCATATTAAGATGAATTAGGAATACAGGTAGCAATGTTTCTGTCAAGAATTGGTATGCAAATTTTCGCTCCGGTTTGCAAAAGCAATTCAGCTAGGTACAAATTTCGTCTATTATCCCTAGTGTGCAACGTGACGACGGCGGATTTACTACGGCGTGTTCATAGCATGTGATCAAACATTTCTCGCCCAAGCATTTTTCCTTCATTCACAACTTGTCCCAGTCTTATTGTTACGTGCAGTCAGCATCGCTTACTAATTTCCACTTTAATTATAATTACTTTCTTTGATATACAACACAAGTAATAAAAATAAAAATTGTTTTTACTGTGCTGTAATTTATTTCCACTTCTTGCATTTACAAAGGAGGGGGGGTTCCAAGAACGCGTAACGTGTGCGTTACATGGGGGAGAGGGGGGATTGAAAATACTGCAAACTTGCATTACGTAATTTATGGACGGCCCTTATTGAAACGGGTGCCATTGATTTCAGATACATTTGTTACAAGTATATTTAATATTTAAGAATCCGGGTTAATTTTCCATATGATTTTTATTTACAGTCTATTTTTCCAAATTTTAACAAATACAATAAATAACATTGTTAAAACCAACATTATTTTATTTTTTTATGCTTTTCGTATAGTCGCTATTGTACAGAAACCCAGTACTGTAACCCAGTAGAATAGAATTTAGTTGACAATTAAACTTGTGTATCGAGTTTAACGTTTAAAGTCATCTGGCGGTGTGTTGTAAAATCATGTGCATGTATTGTATGTGAATTTTTTGTAATGAGCTGTTGATACTAATACCTAATGAATGTGATCACTACGTCGAAATGTATACAGTAGTATAAATCTGTATTGGTTGAAAGTATGTTTCCGCTCTTGTGTAAGTCAATTTTTACAAAAACCACTGATTCGTAAAACAAGAGGCTCCAGTTGTAGCTTAATGAAGCGAGGCTTACAAGAATCACGTGGGAGGGATATGTTTCATTAACTACAATTCTTTAACCTGGGAGCTATAGAATGTGTGTTCCCAGAATATTCTGCCGTATTTAATGCAGAAATGAACATCGGCGAATACACACAACGAGCAGTATGAAGGCTGACTGAATTTGAAAGAATTCTGAACGCGTAGCAAACTGAACTGAATGTTGTGTCATTTAATGGATATTTCCTTTGAGGTTTGACTGAATGGAGACAAGCAAAGACATTGTTACCTTAACATCAGTCAATGGCACATCGTCCATATTCAATGGGGTTTACAGTTGGATTTTTGAAACGGGAATTTGCATTGAGACCGCCTTCCCTTCGTTAAATTTTTTTTATTACGGAATCAGTTTAAAAAATCTGCTGTTGTAATAGTTACTGTTTCTGTTGTGCAAAGAATATTCGTACTATCAGCGAAAAATACTGTTCCTCCCTACACAATTGACGAGGGTTAAAAACGCACCTTGTGGGACCTCATGTGCAATTGGCAATGAATCGGAAAGGTGAGTAAATAATGTCTCTTTATTCCAGTACGGTATATCGTTGATATCGTTGTTTAAGGAAAGAACATTAACTAATCTACACCAAATACTACGAATTCCTAAAAATGTAATTTTGATAGGGAAATATTTTGAGCAATAAAGTCAAATGGTTCTGAGAGATCTAAAGACATTCCTTAATTGCTTCGTTTTGGTCCACTGATGAAGCGGCGTGTTTAAGAAATGAAATATGGCTGTTTCTGTAGATTCTCTACATTGATTTTGGCATCAGAAATCGCTTCGAACGCTTTCTGAGAAAGTTTTGCGCTTTTACATAGAGCAGTCTCTAATTTTTTTGAGAAAACTGCAGAAGTAAAAATTGGGCAACATTTGAATTTCTATTTGTTGCCTTTTATGAAAAGAGAATTAATCTTAAAAAAGATTGGGGGAATTTCTGTAAATGTTATTAAAGATTCATTAAAGATGTGTGTTAAACGTTATATAAAATGGTAGACGCAGAAGTCTAAAAAAATCTGGAAATTAATCTAATTCTTGGAATGATAATATTGTTAATTTACCATTCTTTACCATTTCACAGGAAGAAGTTTCGGAAACACACATCGTATCCAAACTTTTTGGGAGAAAATTTGCTTTTGAAACATTGTGGCTTTAGACCCGTTGTGAAATCAATGGCAATTCTCTATAAATATTGGTTGAAGAGGCAGGCCACAGTGGCCGGATCGTACCCGATCTCCACATTATCTGTAACTTTTCTAGTAGATATGAACGTATTTGTTGCTACATTCCACATTGCTTTTGTTTCTTTGTTAAAAATATCATCGTTTTTCGTGATTTGAACTTGACTTAATGGTTGGTATTTATGAAATTAGGGGTGGAAATCATAATATAAGTTATGTTTACGTATTACGCTGAATTCCAGAGTGCTTTTGAGCTATCTCAATAAGAAAGTTGCACACCATGGCGTAAATATCAACCACAAATCAAAAAAGAAGTTTTTGGTTCCGAGTTTTACAATATTAACCAATACTACTTTCTACAGTAAAACATTCCAGTTCAAAAAATAGAAATACGATATATCACGTCAGACTTTGCAGCACTTTTCAAACAAAACGAATAGACCCAGTACCCGTCGAAGGTGACGCACCCAATACAAATTCCTATCCCGAGAGACTGCGCCAATGAACCCCCTGGCATCGTTACGGCGTCTGCCGCCGCCGCCGCCGCCGCCGCACCAGAGTTCGTTGGCGCCGGTGCTTTTCCTTTCGCCCTGGACTTGACCTCGGGGCGTCGCGGCGCGACGTCACGCGGCGGCGCGGGTCAGCAGGTCACTCGCCCACGCGCTGCCCTCGCCCGCCCCCCGCCCGCCCCTCGCCCCGTCGCCCCGCGCCGCTCAGAATAGACGCTCGGGCACAGGCGCTCCGGGCGCTGTTGGCGGGCGGACGGGCGCTGCCTGGCTGCTGGGCTTTACTTGGAGTAACCTCCCGTTAGATCCCTGGGTTTCATTACTGGTATTTAATTGTAATTTCTACTACAATGTGATAAAGACTCATACTACTATGACTCTTATTACAATGACTTTAAGTGGTCTCTAATGGTGCGGCCGTTTTTTCAGGTGGTCCCTAAATGGCAATTACGAGAGTATGGAAAGGAAACGAGAACTGACTTCACTATATTAGCAATGAAGTGAAATAGGTATGATATTACTTTGTTTGCAACTACGTCACAAAATACCGAAAACTTTATTCGTGCGCATTTACGCTTATCGCATTCACAATCATTAAATTCTCAATTTTTTCTCTAATTTGGACAACTACCTTTTCGCGTTCCTAGATTTGATTTTCAACTACATTTGAAGTGACAAACACCATCGTGAGGAAAATTAGAAGTTTGTCTGAGAAACATTTACTTATTATATTTAATTGTATACATCGTCTTGTATCTATCTTCCAATTACAAAACACGGTGTGGTGGCAATCATCATAATTATCTAATCAGAATTGTTACAATCAGCAGAAGATTACCACCACCTCCCGAGGAAAATACATGCACTATATTTACAGGACTGATGAACTTAGCAGTTGACGCGCCCGGAATCACTAAGAACCAATCAATCAATCAATCAATCGAAAAATCAAAACTTCTCTGCGAAAATTAGCTCTGAATTGCGCATTTTCAGACTCGTTCAAACGACATTATCCCAAGAAGGGCTTTAATTTTTGCAATGAAAATTTGCATATATGACTGTTTTACTCTTCTTTAATATACTTAACGTCGTATTTCAATCTAGTATAAGAGGGCGGAAAACATTGACCTATCAGCGCCAAATTTCGTTTTGGCGCTGATAGGCAGCAGCTGGGAAGAGGGTGGGTCAACACCGGAAAGCTAGCCTAGATTAAAAATTTTAGAAAACTGACTAGTGCGAGAAAGTCTATGCCATTTGTAGCACCGTCAGTTTATATTTTGATTTTTCCGGTCCACTTCCAGTTTTATTCTTTTCTTCCTTTCTTCCAGTTCTATTCCCCTATTTCCTTCTCCTATTTCACCCATCACTCCAACCGCAACTTGAATCGAATTGAATTCAAATAATGCCTTATTTTACGGGGGCGAGACTGAGGCCATGAGGCCTGCTCTTCCGTCTGACCACGCAAATTTACCTACTACCTACGTCTTACCTACTCTCCTTTCACCAACTAGCAGAGAAAGGAGGTATTTCTTGGGCGAGAAATAGGCGATTTCAATTTAGCTCAGAGGCTTAACTCATTTAGGCTTGAGGATCTTTTACATGTGTACCTAATCTACTAACATGGGACAGCCGTCTTTACTTCCCCTCTGGCAGGCGTACGAAGGATTTTTTCGCCGCTTCGATCGGGTTTGAACCCGCCAACTTTGGTACAACAGTCCGGTACGCTAACCGTTACACCATCGCCGCGCGCCAACTTGGTGTCTCATACATGGCTATCGTCCGTTCCCACACGCCCCGTGCTGCAGGCGGGGCATTGGCGTGTGCACAGTCTCTGGCCGAGGGAAAGGCCCGCAGCGCCCCGCGCGCCGCTTCCTGACAGCTTCTCGAGACGCCGCGCCGAGGCGCCGGCCAGGAGCCCCAGGGGCCTGGCGCTGTGCGTGAAGGGTACTGCCCACACGGCTGGCCACACGGCTGGCCACACGGCTGGCCACACGGCTGGCCACACGGCTGGCCACACGGCTGGCCACACGGCTGGCCACACGGCTGGCCACACGGCTGGCCACACGGCTGGCCACACGGCTGGCCACACGGCTGGCCACACGGCTGGCCACACGGCTGGCCACACGGCTGGCCACACGGCTGGCCACACGGCTGGCCACACGGCTGGCCACACGGCTGGCCACACGGCTGGCCACACGGCTGGCCGCACGGCTGGCCGCACGGCTGGCCACACGGCTGGCCGCACGGCTGGCCGCACGGCTGGCCACACGGCTGGCCGCACGGCTGGCCACACGGCTGGCCACACGGCTGGCCGCACGGCTGGCCACACGGCTGGCCACACGGCTGGCCACACGGCTGGCCACACGGCTGGCCACACGGCTGGCCACACGGCTGGCCACACGGCTGGCCACACGGCTGGCCACACGGCTGGCCACACGGCTGGCCACACGGCTGGCCACACGGCTGGCCACACGGCTGGCCGCACGGCTGGCCGCACGGCTGGCCACACGGCTGGCCACACGGCTGGCCACACGGCTGGCCACACGGCTGGCCGCACGGCTGGCCGCACGCGTCGAGGGCAGGGAGTTGCAATGCCGGAGCTACACAATTTGGGGCCCGGGGCGATGCTGGAACGTAGCCCTCGCCCCCCCCCCCGCCCCCGGCCGAAAACTTAAAAATGTGACAGGTGAATTAAGAAACTATTCGAGTTGTTTTATTTCAACAAATGACGAAAAGTACAATGATTAAGTTACAAAACATTTTCGGAAAATACTTTAAATATTAGTTTTAAGAATTTTTTAAAAAAATAATTCTAAAGTTTCTAGAATTGTCAGACATTTTTCACTTCACAGATTTTTCATTTCACCTGATAAGAAATGACTATAACTAAATATTTAAGGTAAAACATTAATTGAAAATGTTATGAAATATCAGACTACTGTACCGCGACTTATAAAATTACAATAACGATTTTCCCAATCTCTAATTTCTTTTTCAATTTTTTACTCTTTTACATTTTTTTTTCTTTTTTAATTTTTACCCCATCCGTCCCAGTACCCCTTTCACCGGGGCCCCGGGCGGTCGCCCGGTCTGCCCGTGCATGGCGCCCGCATCGAGGAGCGCTATACGCATTACGTAAACACGTGATTCGCGCACTAGTCGAGTTTGCCGCCCGAGCGTATGCCCCGAAATATATGACAACTCTGATCGATTGCCACAACTGATACTGTAAAATCCCCTTCCCAAGTAAAGACTGAGAGGTGGCTCAACAAGATGAGGTTCCTTCACAGATTACGAAACAGTCCATGCTTGGCAAGGCTGACAAGATGCTCTCTCAGGAGTAAAGTATCTCATCCAAACAGAACGTGACATTTGTGGAATTTAGAGATCTGGATATAATGTATATAACATAAGTGAAAAAAATAGGAAACCTAAAACTCTTGTATTCAAGGATGGACGATGCAAGAATCGGTCCCTTCTTGCCCTGGCTCTACCAATCAGACGGGTGGTGAACCGTCACAGAAGGCCAGAAATTGATACGCGCAAAAAGAAAATTGTGAATACGAAACAGGCATCCACATCTAATCCTTCGCAAACTGCTTACTTGAGAAGCATAGAGCAAATTTGTGACTGAATACTCTTTAACAATATACAATTGTAATATTTTGTAACTCATTCCGTGACGCGAAACGAACATTTGGTGAAGGAATTTAATAATTAATAAAAAATAGAGTAGATGCATTACAATTAGTTCTGGGTATGGCTTGGGTTGCGATAAGATTTTCAGATAACCACGTTTCATATTCTGATCATTCCTGAAACTATAAAAATTCATTTTTTATTATTGACTCCTTCACAACCCCCCCCTCGAACCACGTACGCCAATCGAAAGTCAACGGAAAGCCAGCACTGTGTTTATCAGCCCAGAAGAGAGATAGAGAGAGAACACAAATGCGTAAGAATCCTTCCTCAGCCACCTTCAAAGTTAACTAGCTATTTGCCCGCAGTTGTTTACGTATTCATTTATTTTCCAGTCTGCTCTGCTCCCCCTCCTCGTCGGCTCTGCCCGCCCCGCCTGTTCTCTCCGACATTCCCGGCCCCGTGCGCAGCGCAGGTCTCGCCATACCCGTCAACACTGTCAACATGCCCGGGAACATCATTCCCATGTAGAGATGGTTGACTCTATTAATGAAGCACTTTGAGAGGTCAGGAAACAATGAACGTCGTGCAGGGCGAAGAAATAGCAAGAGATAGTGGTGAACCCATTTACAAAGCTATTTGTAAACGAACGCACTGACAAAATCAGTGCTCTTGCTGCAGTTACGTTGCTAACAGTGGCCAAACACTAGTTGTCAAAGCGGTGCCTTCTTATAGTATCTCTCTTTAGCTGGCTTCTAGCAACCATATTTGGAGACCAACCATATTTCGGGAAAAAGTGTGAATCCCTCCAATCGGTAGCTGGTTGAAGTGAACTTCTGAGGACTGACATTTTTGGATCACCGTATCAGAAGTTCACTATATTCCATGATCTCAAAATTAAGTACAATTATTTATTTCATTAATATACTAAAGATGCAGCAAAATACATTAACAGCAAAAATTGAAATTTTAAGTATCAAACCCTTCTGCAGAATTCGTGCTCTCTCCATACTCGATTCGGCATTGTCCTCTGTCTAAGTATCGTAATACAATCTTGACCCCCGTCAAAGTCTCTTGGACTGTTGAAACACCATTCCACCCTCTGAAGTCCTTTATACTCGAATAATTAACTCGCTTAATAATTGAGATAATTTCAAGATCATTTCGGTATCTTTACGACGCAAGGTGCTAATGAAACTGATCGCTTTTCTGCACGGCTCGGCGGGTGTCGCTAGGCTGTAGAGCTATGGCAGTCGCGCGCTTCCAGTCGCCTACGCAGAACACCACGCGCTTTTTCTCGCGGAATCTCAAGTACACAAGTTTGAAACTGAAGCAAGCAGAAACTGAAACAAGTTTTTTTTTTCCGCAGTGAAACTGAGCGGCACAAGGTCATCAGTAAGATCCCCAGTCCGGGTCTGCTACCTCTATTTCAGGTGAGACTTCAATTATGACCTTTGGCCGACGTCCTTTTCCAAAGATGCCCAGTGTTGGAATTGGTGTTAAGTACAGTCGAGGTTCTGAGTTCACTACAACCAATATTCTTGAGCTCATTGGTAAAGAAATTGAAAGGAAACAAGTGACTTTCTTTCACTATAACCGAGAGATCACTATATCCGTGTACGGATACACTATAACAGCTGACGGCTGTATACAAATTTACTTCGCACATATCACACCCATCATCTCGTTATCGAACAGAAGCCTGTTGGACTTCTACATGTTAGGGCCCTGAACTGCCGCTTGCGGCTTCTCTCCTCAACAGAAGCCTTCATCGGCGGCCGGCAGGGGGCAACCGATGGGGGACGTCCTCTCCTCGCCCCTCCCGCCCCATAAATACAACTTCATCTCGCCTAATCCCACGTCTGCCGCGATAAAAATTGACGAAGGGACACCGCATGGGGCACCAGCGCCCCGTCCCCCTCTCGGCGGGACGGCCCGCTCTAATTGAATAGGGGCAGCGGGGGCGGGGGGGAGGGAGTGGGTAGCAGAGGCGCGAGCAGCCGGCTTCTGTCAGCGAGGCGCAGCCCCGCAGGGGCTTTGCGCGCAGCCACGCGCGATACTGCGGCGAGCGCCCGGCTCTGGGAGGCTTAGCGATAAGCGGCTGGTTACAGCCGAGCCCAGCCGATAAGCCCCACGAGATGGAAGGTGGGCTTAACGAAGGTTAAAAATGCAATGCCTTACGTAGATGAATATGTTGTGGAGATGAGTACTTAACAAACAAATAGTTTCACAGGAATGTTTTTGACAGTCAATAGATCAGTTGTCACCCTCTTTACCAGAATGTTTAGTCGGCTGCACCTTTAACTAGTGGTCAGCTTTACTTATTTTGGTTTTTTTACACGTAAGAGAGACGTGCTTTCTTCGCCAATTTTCACTGCGTTGAGGGAAGCAAATCTATCGTTACGAAACGGAAGTAGAATATTATATGTAATTTAGTCTACATTTTACATTCTCTCTTGTTTTTTAATTCACTACACTGTAATTACATAGAATAAAGCATTCATATGAGACGATCAAGCAGAAAAATTGACTTTTCAATTAAATTAAATGTAGTATCAGTGTGGTCAAATATAACGATGCACAAGCAGTGGAATTATAATATCTCATTTTGTTGATTTCCGCAGAAATGTTGAGAATTTTCATGATGTAAAGAAGAAAATTTTCTCTAAACGTTCATTTTTAGTAATTTGATTTAAGATTCATTGTGTTTGTTAAAATTATCTCCTCTTAGCCGATCTCTGTTTAATTTAAATTTGAAAAATGTTTAAGTCACTCAAGATGGGAAAATAATCCCTAAAACGTGGTTTGCCTTCTGTGAAGAAAATATACAAAATTATTCACATTGAAGTAGATAATTGCATTATTCTCTCATTTTAATTTGTAATAACACTACGTTTAAGTAACTGGAAACATTGGCTTCACTTCGCTAATTTGCATTCAGTCACTTATTTATTTGATCATTTGTAAGTTAGTATGATAGTAAATGACTTGTCTGGATTACTTTTTTATGTGCCCTTGGTTTATATATCTGTATCAAGTATTCTAAACACAGAAGCTGTATTAAACGAATAAATTAACAAATAATATCAGTGTTGGAATACCTCTAAGCCCATAGAAAGTATTATTATTTTATTAATCTTATTATTATTATTATTAATAATAATAATAATAATAATAATAATAATAATAATAATAATAATAATAACACGGTTTTCTATCTTATATCATTACTTTCAAAGCACAAAACCAATCATATTGTTTACAATTAAGACCGCATTAAGATTTAATAATATAGCACATTGAACATAGTGCATACCGTGGAATGGTGGACAAAATTCATGCTAAAGAGATTAATGACCATGTATGATAAATATAGTGGTATAAAGGAATCAAGTACATCGTGTGAATTACTTTAATTTCTTTCAAAAATCGCTGATGAAAAACATTAATAATTTGATTCTTAATAAAATTATATCAAATATAAATAAATTGTAACAATAGTTTGTTTTAATAAATGTAACAATAACAATTGTGGCCACACGTAAAGAAGTAAATCTGTAGTTTCTAAAAAGTTTAGAAAGTCAAAAATTGTGGAAAATCAATTCAAGCACTCACGCTGCAATTATTAGTACAAATAAATCATAAACTCATTAGATTATCCTTTTTTCTTCAAGGAAATTCTTTTTCCGCACAAAATGTTCAGTGGATTTCGCGAGAATTTTACATTTATCGCGAAAATACGTCAATTTTACTTTAAAGCACTTGTCACGAAAATTTACGAAAAAAAAGTTGGAATTCTGAACCCAATTAATTCGTCAGCATGGCTGGGACACGCTTTAAAAATTGTAATTTTAATCGTTAAAACGCACAAATCATGGCTGTTACATTATTGTGGAGACAAATAGAGGAGTAGAACTGAAGTTTCTGAAACGTATAGTAAGACCAAAATTGTGGTAAATGAAATTAATCAAACTCCTTAGATTGTCATTTTTTCAGAATCATGTAATTGTTTTTAAATGTTCAGTAGCTTTCGTGAGAATTTTGTATTTATCTCGAAAATATGTCAATTTTGCTTCAACGCACTTGTCGCGAAAAATCACGAAAAAACATGAAATTCCGAATCCAATGAATTCATCACGATTACAGGGAGTCCCTTTGGAAGTTCCCACTTTAATCGTCAAAAGGCGCAAATCGTGGCTGTATCGGCCGCGTCGCGCTCTCGAAATAGGGCGGCGGGCGGGATCCGCAGCTGGCGCGGGCGGACGCGCAGATGGCGGCGGCGCGTAAAAAAGCGCCCGCCGGACGCTTGCGCAACGCGCTTGTCAACAGCGCCGCGCGCTCCTCCCGGAGCAGCTTCCTCGCGCGCGACGCAGGCGTGGGTTGGTTGAGGTTTGATTGGTTGATTGGTTCATTGATTGACTGGTTGATTGGTTGACTGGTTCATTGGTTGACTGGTTGATTGATTGACTGGTTGGTTGATTGATTACGGGCGAGTCAACTACTGAGGTCATTGGACCCGTAAGTGTAGTGTATTTTTCTCTCCTTCGGTTTTCCCCAACCAGGAATCTCCAACGTCGGGGCATCGCCCCAGCAGGTACACGCCCTAAGCTCCCGACCGGTCTCCCGGCGCGTGTGGCAGTGTAGTGCGTGTTAGCGCAAGTGGGTTTAGGATAGAAGAAGGAAACTGCAGGAAAGATCGCGCGCGGTCCATGGCCCGTTTGTTATGGTTCTGCACCACCATTTACCTGGTGTTCACCTAGCTGACAAGCTAGTGTCGCAAATCATGCCACTGTCGGGAAGCGAACCTACGACTCCCAATCAGAGGGACTGCAGTGACACCAGTTGATGGCTTGAGCCATCTCGCCCGGTACGAGAAGTGGGGCTCACAATAGTTTTTTTCTTTCTTTTTTTTACTTTCTTAGCTCTTACTTCATAAGAACAAGAAGTACCGTAATCGTGATCAGGAAAACGGCGAATTTTCGACAGAAAATCTCGTATTGCGGAACCCTGGCAAAAACAAAGTGTATAAATCTATAAATATTTTTGAATTTACTTAAATATTTGATCAATTTTTCACAATAATTTTTACACTATTACAGAATTAAAGAAAATATTTTTATCATTTCGCTTTTTAAGAAATTTCTAGCCAAAACTGATTATTACGACTTCCCAAAATTCCGTAGTAAACTGACAGCTTGGCAACCGATGGTCAGGCACAGTTCGTGTATCTCCTGGGGCGTCTTTATTAAGCTTCAAAGTACTGCTTCTTCATAGTAAAATTGAGTTCTTTCTCGTCTTTATTTATTCAGTGTTAGAAGAAATTAAATTTAGTCGTTACATTATTGAAAGGCGACCAATAAACTCCAAAAATACTGATTTTAAATTCAAGAAATGTAATGTTTCTAATTTACAAATCAATTATTGAACTTACTTAGATATTATAATTTTTACATAAAATAAAACAGAACTAATTCAATTGTTCAGTTACATATATATATTTTTTCCTTTTTATAAGAGGGGAAGGGTTTGAAGCAAGTGTTAGGAATTTTGATTTGTTGGGGTCAAATTCTCGTTACCTGTATTGTCCAACATGCTCGTTTCGCAATTTATGAGCAATCCCCTACGAAGTTTCCCTAACGATCACCTGGAGAGAACCATGATCCCTTACGCTTAGAACCATGAGCCCTTATGCTTAGGACGGTGAGCCCT
Source organism: Gryllus longicercus (assembly GCA_038098605.1). Classification (NCBI taxonomy): domain Eukaryota; kingdom Metazoa; phylum Arthropoda; class Insecta; order Orthoptera; family Gryllidae; genus Gryllus; species Gryllus longicercus. The sequence continues at coordinate 215,697 of JAZDUA010000932.1, forward strand.
TATGCTTAGGACCGTGAGCCCTTCAGAATGCTTAGGACCGTGAACCCGTATTCTTGATAAACACAAGAAGCAAAGCTCGTGTGTCCTTATCGGTTTGAGTGGATATTAGCGGATTAGGCTGCATATGGCTGCGTCTAAGCAGCGCCAGCTGCGGTCTGGTAGCGCTGCTTGGCGACACTGGCCCCATACAATGTGACGTAGTAGCTCCCACGCAAATTCCAAACTATGAAGTTCATTTTTAACATTTGTCCGATAGGACTGACATGAACGCGAAACAGTATACTTTTCACTTATGTATTATTCTACAAAGTTACAATGATCGCGAGCAGAAAGCATAAAAGGCTACTTCAGTAGATGTCGCAGAGTTCATGTCGGGAGCACAAACATTTCTTGACGCGAAATATGCTTTGAAGATGTTTCTACTTTGAACTTTATCCGTCCATTTTCGAAAACGTATATATTAACTGGCTAATTCACGATTTGAATGCCATAGTTGAGCGCTGTGTAACGGAAGATAGACAACAGTTGGCTTCTCAGCTTAATTTTCAAAATCTCAATCTCGAAATAGAGGGCAGGTTTGTTCGCATTGTAATTGAATAAAGCTCTTATTTAGTTATAACTTAAATAATTAATATTTGATTTCCCTATAAAGAAAATATTAGACACTTGAAAGTGTAGGAAAGGCATGGCATGGCAATAAAATTGTAGAAGTAATATTCCTTATATAAGGGGCCTTTGTGCACTTTCCAACTTAATCTTAGAGTAACAAATTCTAGTTTTTTAGTCCCACCGTTGACTCGATTCTACATTTTTTGACACCAGCCAAATAGTGGATCGGATGATGTCATTCCTTGGATTAGAATTTCGGGAGATCCAGCAGTTGTTAGTTGTCTTATCTGTGATTTCTCGCAATCAATTTCAGACTAATGACGTGGGTCATCTCAAATAACGGGACACACAAGCCGCGCACAATCCTACTTTTTCCATCTATCCTCGTTTTCTTCTCAGAGCAGAGTGATCGTCCGTATCATCCTATTAAGAAAGGTCCCAGCCGTGTTGTACGTGGATGGCAGAAGAATCGTGATATGGACTCGAACGTGATTCTCTTTGCTTTGCGACGACAGTCCCCATCGCCAGCGGTTTCTGCGGCCAACGACCCACTGCGCTGACGGAAGAGCTCCCGCTTGCGCGAGGACACGAGCGGAGCACGTGGCGGGATAAGAATCGCCACCTGTGCGCGCAGCCCCTGCGCCGCGGCCTGCTCTGTGAGGTGGAGACGGCCCCGCCAGATGGCGAGAGCCCCGTTCCCCACCCCTGCTGCCCCCGGCCCCCCTGACCCCTGCCACCCCCGACCCCTTGCCCCCCACCCCCTGGCAGCATAGGGTCCCGCTTCTCAGCCAATTTGGGTCATAGCGCCATAGAGCGTTGGCGGAAGTCGCACAGGCAGACGCCCACCGCATGCCGCGACGCCGCGTCGTTCGCTGCCCCGTCCGCTCGACTGCCCTCGGCCACGCAAATTTTGCCAGAGCGCCTGAGAATAGTCAGGACTCGTTGGGTGATGGAGTGGGGGACCTGGAAGTTGAGCTCGTAGCAGGTGGCGGGGGCATGGTTGTAAACGACCACCTGTGCTGGGGTTCCGCCCAGACCCCAAGCTGTTGGGAAGTAAACATGCCTGCATCTAATGCATCCAAACAAGGACATTATAATGCGGTAAACTTATTTTCATGTGGCCCAAGCGGAAGCAGTCGTTATTCTCGAGCGGAAAATACTGGTTTGAAACGAATGCCACCCGCCACCGTGGGGAGTGATGTTGCATGACCTCCCGGTCACAGGGACTGCAGTGACTTCAGTTGATGCCCTGAACCATTTCTCTCGGTACGCACGTGCAGCAGACGTAAGGTGTCACCTTCCTCCCACATCCTTCTACGTCGAACCGAGGAAGCGCTGAGTTCTTGAGATCACACTGAGAGTTCAGGCTATCGGGATCACTTTCTTTAAATGTTTTAATTATCTTTTTAGTTTGTCTTGTCAGTTAAATCCTAATATAAATATAAATTAATCCTAAATATAAATTAATAAACACGGTCTCTATCAAATTGAATTCTTCACCGAACGGAAACGTTATGAAATTGGTAATTTAACTATCATTCAACCGTTGTTTTAATTTTGAACATGGAAGTTTTGATACATCGATGGTATGAAGTCGATGTTGCATCCCTAGCTGAGCTGCGAGATTCTTGTAAATTTGTTTCTTTTTTTGCCTGAGAACCAGCGACGCACTGGTGGCAGGACAACGTACCGGCGCGGTTTTTGGAGTTCGATTGATCGCGTTTTTAGGGCGCTTCAACTCCATTAGCAATCAAGATTTCGCAAGTGAAGAGATTGGGCAGAAAATATGGCACGTTGTCCCTACGACGCTGTATGAAGTGCTCAATGGTAGATTGTAGGCTGGGAGCCATGAAGAAAATTCATGTGCGACAAATTCAAAGCTAAAACATTAGCGAACTAAAAGGTATGGCGGAATGTAGTTGTCGGCGTTGCGCAGCACAATTTTTTGTGTGTCGAAAAACTAAGCCCATGGGCAGGGAATGAGTACACTGTTAATTCCTGTTATATATTGTTCATTACATATCCGAAGTGTAAAGAAGTTGTATGCCATACCGATGTGGGGTCTCAAACTCTCTGCAATATTGAATTCAACGTGTCACTTTTTGATATCCTCTTCGATTACAAGTTCAAAGCTAATTTTTGTCTAATGATGGAAATTGGGTTTTTCATTGCCGATTATGACCATGCCATACCGTTTGGACGTCTCTAAGTAGTCACCACACTGAATTAAAGATGTCAAATTTGTCACTAGGCCATGTATCAAACGTACAAGTGTTGCAGTAAGGGTTTAGGACACTTGTAGATCGCCGCACTTGTGTTCCCACGTTAATCATAACAATAGCTAACTTCTCAAAGCGTTTTAGCTTTAAGTTAACCATACGTGAATTTTCTTGCTGGCTCCCGGCTACAATCTACTGTTCCAGCAGACGGAGCCCATGCGCAGAGACTCGCCGGACAGAAGCCACCGACAGCTCTGAACTGCGGATCCTAATCTGCAGGCACTTAAATGAAGTAGTACGCCCTGACTCTTTCCCACATCCATTTGCCTGCACTTTCTCCGAAGCTTTCTCCAGACTCATCTCGATGCTGCATCTGGTTTCGGCGACAGTAAACACAAGAGTATGACAATACCCCAGCAATTTGGTACGGAGCTCCTGGCTTCCTTTCAGCCAACTACTCACAGCGAAGTCCTGTGACGTGGTAGATGGCGCAGATAAAGTGGCTAAAGAAAGCAATGTTGATGCAGAAAATCAAAGGTAGGTGTCCGCACGGAAGCGACGTGTGGAACGAATTGAGCACGTAGCTGACAGCCAAAAGAAAGGAAGACGGAGTTCAGGGACCACGGAAAGTTCCGTCAAACTATTTAGTTCAGAGAGCAAGGCGTAGATGTCTCTAAGCTATGTAAAACATAAAATATATTGTTTTGGTGACCGATAAGTAAATTTTCAACTTCTATCTTCGGTGCGTGAAAACACAAAACCATTGATAAACAAACATTCTTGGTGATTCCCCAAAAATATTAGAAGTGATCGTTTGTAAATTTTCTCAACCATTCCGCGTTCATATTTCGCCATTCCTATCCCATTCCTTCACCAATCCCCATTCCGTTTTACACACTCCACACACTTTGAAGTACGAATATACAGTTCTATACACAAGCCCATAACGGCTATTTGACACGCCACAAACGGATCAGGACTTTCATGAATCAGTTTCGATTTCTGAATGACAAATCACAAGTTTTGTAAACGGGAACCATATCATTTAGTTAACATACAGAATAAATAGCTCATGTGCCTACCCCATGTCGAAAGTTCTCGTCATTATGTAGACAAATACAATTTAATTAACATAAGTGCACTATAATTCAACAATACGTGCTCTATTTCACTTAAACTGATCGACATCAAGTATTTTGGGCAGGTAAAAAAATAACCTCTTAGTACATTAAAAAACTCGGGAACATTTGTCTACAATAATTGTACGAGTCTGGATATGAGTAAAACCCGATTGAAATGTCCTTTTATATCTGAGACCAAATGATAGATCCTTTATTATTCCTTATTCCTTGATCAGTAAGTAAAGATGCACAAAGGACAAAGGAGAAGCTACGGTTCAAATTGATTGATTGTTAGTGATTCCTGGCGCGTCTACTACTAGGGCGTTGGTTCCGTAAATGTAGTGCATATTTTTGCTCGGGAGGTGGCGATCTACCGTCGGGCGGCACTTCTCCCCAACCAGGTATCTCCCACTGTGGGACAAGCCCTAAGCCCCCGACCGGCTCTCGACACGTGTGCTTGTGTAGTGCGTGTTAGACTAAGTGTGTGTGTGTGTGTGTGTGTGTGTGTAAAGGGAGAGGATAAGAGAAGGAAGCGGTGGGAAAGAGAGCGCGCGGCCCGTGGCCGGTTTGTTAGAGTACAGCTCCGGTATTCGCCTGGTGTTGATCAGAGAAACCATGGAAGAGAATTCTCCTCCAGACAGCGACTGAATCCGACCTAGCTGACAAGCTACTGTCGCTTACTTCTAGTCTGTCCGGGTGACATTTGACGCAGCGTCGTTGGCAGATAGGCTGACGTTTCGCCCGTCCTGTTGCAGGCTTCTTCAGGGTAGTGACACAATAAAGTTCCTCCTCCGGTGTTGTATCTTTTTCAGCTTAGGGGTCGGGTAACGCGAGTGCGCCGTGATTGGCGGAGAGGTCCCTCTGATTGGCTGGCGGTCTGGGCCAACCCGGGCCTCGCACCCGCCGTCCTAGAGATCGGACGGTGGAGAACAGTCCCCGCGCCGTCAGAAATCGGTGGAAAAAAGCCGCGGAAGCGTACGTGTACATTTTTGTGTCACTACCCTGAAGAAGCCTGCGACATGACAGGCGATACGTCGGCCTATCTGCCAACGACGCGGCGTCACCCGGACAGCCTAGAAGTAATGGACTCGAGGCGCGGAAGCGTACGTGTACAAAGCTACTGTCGAACATCCTGACACCGTCAGAACTCGAACCCAGGACCTCCCGGTCGGAGGGACTGCAGTGACATCAGTTGTTGTACTCTCCCGCTCTATCGTTGAGCCTTCTTAAACGCCGTATAGTTGTCATGATTTCTGTCAATTAAATACACATACATGTGGTACAAGTGTTCCGACTCGAAGCGAAAACGAGCGTCGTCTTCGCCGTCGCGGCATGACGCACTGCGTGGGCCGAGCGCTGGCGCGACGCGGAGGGCGGCGGCGGTATCAATTGAGGACAGCCACCACAACGCGTTCCTGGAAACGCCGCAGGCCGGCGGAGTTAGCCCAGAGCCAGTATTGCTGCTCTGCACCCACTCTCACCGGGAGGTCCCCACTCATCCGTCCCTCCTTTTCCTCACCTTCGACATCCAAAATCTTAATAAAACAACCCTTCTTCTCGTGAACAAAATAACCTGTCTACCCACAACCCAGTCCCAATACCCATCCCCTTCCCCGTACGGGGAGAGGAGTCCAAAACACTAAGCAAGAACCCATCACAAGCTCGCAGTTTGAGCTTGACCCCAGGGGTCAGGCAAAGATGAACACCGCTGATTCATTCGTGCGTTCCAGTCCTGGCGGTGATCGATTTTCGGCATTAGTTACCAAGCTAAATCGCTTAATTATTTCTTGCTTACGGACACGCCAACTGCTACGGGCATTAGTTCCGTAAGTGAAAAGAATGTTTTGTTTTGCCCGGGAGGTGGCAATGATATTACCTCACTGCATGGAGAGATTCGATGCCGACCTACAGCGGTGGTGACCCGCCCGGATTCCTTAACAAGATATCTTCCACTAGCGAGACACCGCCCCTGCCAGGACTAGCTCTCAGCCCTCGAATTGTCTCCCGACTTGGGTCGTGTGAGTCACACACGATAAATGACAACTCGAATACGAATCAATGAAATTCACATGCTGACAAATTTATTTCCATTACTGGAGCTGGCTGGACTTGAAATTCCTTTTCAAGTTCAATGATTGGCCAACACGTGTTGACTTGATAGAGCATTAAGTGCAAGTATATGTGTAAGTTCGTTGTGAGGATAGGACAAAGAAGACGAAGGAAAGATCGCGCGCGATTCGGGGCCCGTTTGTCAGGATAGTTAGGTAAGGTTTGTTAGGATAGCTAGGGCCATGTTTGTTAGGATAGTGGTAGGCTACGGCATTCGCCTGATGTTGATTACAGAAACTACGTGAAAATACTAATCAGATCAATCGGACGCAAAAATTATTCTTCAGACAGCGACTGAAATCGACATAGTTATCTAGCAGGTGCTAAAAAATGCTGCCACCATCGGCTCTCAAATACTAGGATCTCCCGTTCGAAAGCAATACAGTGCCAGTTGATGCTCTGGTCCACCTAAACCGTTAGCTAAGTTGAACTCAGCTGGTGTCTGCACACGACGTTTAGCAGCTGGCTGCTCTGATCGGTAACTTTTAATGAACGCTATGCGAGTGCCCGAGCAGAACTCTGGCCAAGGCTTACGGACCGCGCGCGATCTTTCTTACCTCTCGATTGACTACTCCCTCCCCTCTCATACACACACATGTACTATACCAGACACATGTCGGGAGATCAGTTGGAGAGTTAGCGCTTGTTCCGCGTGGGGCGATGCCCTTCTGGTGGGAGATACCTGACAACGGAAAATGTATTCTTGGCTTTCCGGGATGAGCCGCGTCTCAGTTGATTGGACTGACGTTTCGGCCATCTTGCTGTGGCCTTCTTCAGAGCTATACTGCTCAGCATACTGCCTCATCCCGGATAGCCAAGAATACATTGACTCCGGCCGCGGAAGCCTACGAACCCATGATGACGGAAAACCCCACTAGTCGACGTGTAGGTCGCCATCGGATCTCAACGTCCTGTGAGGGAAGATCCCTGCCATCTCCCGAGGAAAAACCATGCGCTACAATTACGAGGGCTAATGACATTAGCCGCTGACGTGCGCGACAACACGAAATAATCAGTAGAACACTGCCCGCTGCGGGAAAACAGCTGGAGGGAAATCCCTCGTAAGTCAACGAGTGGGTTGAATTGAATTGAATTGAATTGAATTAATGCCTTATTTTACGTGGCGAGACTCAGGCCATTAGGCCTGCTCTTCCGTCTGAACACGTAAATTTCGCTACGCTCCTTTCACCAACTAGCAGAGAAAGGAGGTATTTCTTGGTCGAGAAACAGGCGATTTGAATTTAGCTCAGAGGCGTCATTTAGGCTTGAGGATCTATTACATGCAAGTAAATCTACTAGCATGGGACAGCCGGCTTTACTTCCCCTCCGAAGGAAGGCGAACGAAGGATTTTTTCGCCCTGAAAAATCCACAGCTTTGATCGGGTTTAAACCCGCCAACTTGGGTACAACAGTCCGAAACGCTAACCGTTACACCATCGCCGCCGCGTAAAGTGGGTTGGCACCCGATTTCACCATTCAGCAGCAGAGGAACACCTCCAACTCCCGGCATAGTAACATTTGCCACAACTAAGCAACTGATGGCCATAGCAGTTGCAATAGCATTTGCAATTGAAGGGTTGAGTAGTACGAGCGCCAGCTGCGTTTTTGCCATTTTACAGCATAATTAAACAAAATTTTAAACTCACGGAATTTCATTGATTCGTTTTGTAGCTGTCATTTTTCGGTGTGACAGCGGGAAGAAATCTGTGTGATTTTGTCTGCAAATACTCAATGAAATAATCTTTGAGTGTGTCCCACTCAAGTTGAAGTTTTAAATGGTGTTTAACAGTTGGTTTTGGACACTTTCAGATATGGCGCGTTATAACGGCCACAATTCTCGACAGTCTCGACTTATAAGAATGTTTATAGTCTATAGGATCATGGAATTGGAGTGTTGAACCAAAAAATTGATTGACAACCAGCTGTCCATATTGCTGGTAATCCGATTATTTCTTAAAAAGTACATTTTCGTTCACATGTTTCTTGCTAAGTTTCTTTCAGTTTCTGGGTGCACTTTTAGGTCAAAAACATTATTATTATTATTATTATTATTATACCCAAAATACCACACAAATGTTCGAGCTATCAGTGATAAAAAGCTTTCTCCATCTTGAAGAGAATTGAACAACACAAAAGTTGCAATAAACTTATCCCCCCGATACTTGCCACCAACAAGAGTTGGTCCTCGGGCAACTTCGTTTTCTACTGCGTTGGGGAGCACGCGATTTCACGGTCGCCGGTGGATCGTTGGCAACTGTCGTCGCCGGCTGCCACGGCGAGGCGGCGAACGCTATCCCGATCTCCGCGGCAGTTCCTGCCCGCGCTGGCAGCGACGCCTTTTGGCCGCTCTCTCCGCCTCCCCCGCCGCCGCCCCGCCGCCGCGACGCACCGCTGGCCAACGCTCGCCCCACCCCGTGAGACTCTTGTATGATGTGCGCCTTCTAACCATAGGATGCGTGGACGCTGCAAACTACGTGAATGCATCTGCAGTACCTCCGAGGCTCTGCGCAATACTCTCCCGAAAAAATCACATAAAATTGTTTTTTACGAATACATTAATTTCTTAGTAATTTCATTAAAAGTCAACTCTTATTGTTGAATAAATGTTTATTTATTTAAATAACTATTAATATGGCTTCACAAGCACCGCATTTTCATTAACATATTAGAATCAAATTTGAGGACCTACCGATACAACTTCTGAGAATTTTTACTTTGCCAATGACTAAAATGAAAATAGAAAGATAGAATAAAGACTACTCGGAGGCCAAGCTATCATAAATGCAGCTGTGAAGTGAAAAAACGAAATAATACGCTAGGAGCTACATATGTATCCTGCCCCTGTAACACGGTCGTTTTTTCAGTATTGTTCATCGATTCAGAAAAGTGTCGGACCAGACGGGATGTAATTTGTACAGAAAAATTAAGCATGCCTCGTTTCTCGGGTCAGATTTCAACGAATGTGACTACCGCTCTCAAGGCGTCACTTCACTTTTCGAAACCTCTAGTTTTATATGCAACTGGTACAATTTTTTTCTCGAGATTCGAGAGCGTTCGAATATGTTGAAATGTAATGGGAAGTGATTAGTGTGGTAAGATACGTAACGTGTAGTACTGCATTACGTCTTGTTCCGTGCAAAATCGTAATATAACCTAACTTAATTTGTTGCAATTGATGCTGTTGTTCAACTGTTTGATCTTCAGCTTTTTTCTGATGTCCAGGGAATCATCATGATTACGTGCAGAAAACGATTTGCCCGTGTAAAACGCTCCAGTTTGTTCATCCAGTGACGATACACCAACACAACCGCGTAGATATGAACGTTCCTTTTCCATCTATTTTCGGAACAGAAAACACAAAAACTGACCTTGTGAAGTGGAGTTTACACATTCTCGAAATAAATAGAAAATTATGGAATTATGAGCATTTTTTATATTTTGGGGACAACCTACTCTTGCAAGTCTTGTATTAACTTATTAATTTTATAAATCTTATAACATCGTACAGTTACTTCAAATGTACAACTTACTTGGGTGAACTTACTTTACTAGCCTTTATTAGTCAGGTATCAAGCACTAACTAATCCTTAGTCAGGTAGCAGACAAACTTGACAGTTGGTCAAGTTCATGTGAAAAAAGTGTTTGTATTTTAAATGTGTTGTGATGTTTCATTATTACAGAAAAAATGTTTTAAACAATGTTTACCATTCAGCTTTTTATTTGCAGTACATACTTCTTAAAACGTAATGTGATTAATCTTTGTAAAATAAGAGCGGCTCTTTCGAAACTATTTCCTCAAGATTGTGGCTTTCAACTCTCTGATAAATGCAGCCCTGCCTTGTTGCGACTTCTTATTCACCCTCAGTCCGGATCTGCGCACGACACTGGCAGCCGTTAAGTCCCCATGGCCCATCAGAGTGTTGTTGAAAAACAGATAAAATAAATGGGTAACTGGATCACTCATTGGATGCGCTGTGCAAAGGCTGGTGATTCAAATAGATTTACGTGTTCTGGTAGTTGCATTACGTTAGCATAAACACTATTAATTTGATTAGAATCTCTCACGCACATCCAATTTTAAGGCGAGACCATCGGCGTCTGCAAATAACTTCACATACGTATGTCCTGCCAATGCAATATTTGCAAAACATTTTACGTTAAAATACAGATCCAACTTATCTTCACTCACTATCTTGAAGTAACTACTAAAGAATTTCTACCTAATTAAATAAGCACAATTCGCACGTGTTGAATTTATCCACAAGCTTCAAGTGTTTGTAAACACAATACCCGGGCAGCCAGCCTTGCTAATGTTACCAGCACATGACGTCATTCGAGTTCTGTCGTCACTGATACGCTCCAACTTTCCTGCCGTTTCATCGTAGAACGCTCGTTGCCGTTCCCCGCTTTTTCCGCTTCGCCATCATTCCTCCTGATTCCCTTCCTCAACCCATTCACGACTCCTCCCCCAGGTCATCCAGTTCCCTCTCCTCCTCCTCCTTCATCGCCTCCAGCTCCCCTAGCATTCTTCGTCGCCTTCTCCTCACGCCTCCAACCGCACTCTGTCCTCGGTCGCGGTTACTCCGCCTGCTGTCGGCCTCTCCGTTCCCGCCTTCTAATCCCCCGCCGCCCCCGACTCTCCCGCCTCGGCCCCGCCCTCGCCGTCTCCGCCGCCCGAGTCGCCAACGCTACCCCAACCGTCCCCGCCGCCTCCGCCGCCTCCGCCGCCCCCGCCGCCCCCGCCGCCTCCGCCGCCTCCGCCGGGCCCTGCCGACCCCGCCGCCTCCGCCGCCCCTGCCGCCCACGCCGCCCACGCCGCTCCAACGCCGCCACCTCACCGTCTCCACCGCCGGCCCCACCGCCGGCCGCGGGCGGTTCGCAGAAGTGATTTTTATCAGTCGCGTCTCGGCCCCTTCGCCGCAGACTGGCGCTTTTATGTTGTCCCACTCCATTCGAAGTCTTCTCGGGCCCCAGCGCACCACTTAGCGGCGTCTTCGCCTGTCCTCTTTGTTATCTTGTTTCTTCTGGCTTTTTAATCCAGAGTGCCCTTCGTGACATTCAGGACTTTTATATGAAAGTTATGGCCACACGTGATCGGTTTTTCCTTTTTTTCGTACCAAGTTCTCCCGAAACGATTACGCTTCAGAAGCTTCTGCTACGATAATTTGCGCCTTTAGTGGTTATAAAGGGTTGTTTAATGAATGGATCCCACATTTTGAGACTTTCATTACTTGTTTTCGTTTAACTACACGCCAGCCATATGTAAAAGATAAAATGGCTATGTCACTTCTACTGAGTCGCTGAATGCAAATGGAGTCGCACGGAAATGGAAATTCAAGAAACCGTTGATTTGAGTTACTTTTTGAAATAAAGTGAGTATGGCATTTGAAATGTACAATTTGGCGAAGTCGATTAAAACGTTCTATATAACATTAGCACATTTAACATCGTTCACCATATGTTGTACTAATACGTAACAACCAGTAATGTTCTTTTTTTAAAGAAAAATACTGTTAAGTTTACTGTATACGTTAAGAGATATGGTCGGTTAATTGTAAATACGAGTTCGACCGGTCCAATCACTAAAGGCATATCCATTTCAGTCAATACAAAACACTTTGTGGCGTTACCAAAACGCTACCAGAACTGGTATTTAAATATGGTCCATCAGAGGAGTTGTAATCTATATTAGAACGTAGGCACATAAAACACGCTAAGAGCGTTCTGAAACTTCTGCAAGTCGTGCGCTGGTCGTTGCAACTGTCAGACCCCTAAATTAAGATCAGCCGAATAAAATATCCCAATCTGCACCCAACGGAACTGCAAGTCAAATTGCAGCACCAGGTGTCTTTCAACAGATTTGCTTATCCAATCAGCAATCTAGTAAAGTCAATAAACCCAATCGACAAATGTCAATATATGAGACCATATAAAAATAAAAATACTCTTGAAGGCGGAAATCAATTTTTTTGTGTTTTTTTCTCGATTATTTCAAAACGCCGGGTTTTGAAAGATATGAATTAATATGTCAAATTATTAAAATTTAGTTTTAAGTACTGTCCGTTTTCGAACAAAATCAAAGCTTAAACGTTCAGAACAGGGCGTTAATCACTGAGGCAAGAAATAGTTGTCAGACCCAAACACATGACACATGTTTCTCGTCGACGCGCTAAATTCGAATCTGAAGTCACCATTGCACTACCACCCTTCAGTCTTTTTTAAATGACAATAAAACACCGTATATTGTATATTGTAAATTTCACAAGTTTTTTTATTAAAAAACTGGAGGATGATCTCTGGCTTTAAATTGGGATTCAGCGCATCGACATACATAGAGAAAAATGAGTCAAGCCTTTGGGTCTAACAATTTTGTGTGTGTGTGTGTGCCTGTTTCCTTAACCATTAATATTCCATACGATCTCGCAGCTTGTATTATTTGTTGCTGTGTGTGTGTGTGTTGTGCCAACTTTAGATTACTCAGCCGTCCGTCCGTCCGTCCATCGCGATGAGCGCTCCCCGGCGCGCACCGCTGCACCTTGCGCCGCTCCCCCTATAAAGCGCGTCCCCGCAGATAAGTGGCCGGGGGCGAATTGGCGGCGGGTAAATATGCAGTAATTAGGAGCGCCTCGCCATTACCGAGCCCCATAAACGGCGCGCCCGCCGCGGCGCGGGGGGCGGAGGGGGGCGGAGGGGCGGGGTGGGATCGCGATGTGCGCGGGACCGGCAGGAGGAGTTTCGCCGCTTGCGGCCGCGCTCACGTCTCCGCCCGGCAGCCGCTCCCAGACGCCTGTCGCCGGGCGGCGACGCGATTGCGGGAGGTCGCTGGGCGGCTGCGCTGTCGCAGCAAATTACTTCGTGCAATAAAAACAGCATTCGCGTTGTCGAGCTGGGAACGAAAGCTATCTTTCTGCGCGCGTTCATCGTACTTGAATAACGGGGCTTATTTTATTTGTCTATTTTCCTGTGACGTCTCTGCCATTCCCAAGGTTTTGCGGGGAAGGCTTGATTTACGTATACGAAAATATTAATGATTCGTTGTCTGCCTATCAGCACTACTATCGCCGTTTAACGAAAGCAACATTTTCTAACGGATTAGTGTGTTGCCGCAACTTCCAATTCGTCCTGGTCCTGTTGAGACGTCAATAAAGTATGAAGACGGACAAAACTTTCCGGTGTGTTAAGAAAACTAGGAATATTACGAGCATTATTCTTTCAAACAGTTACCGAGGCAGTCTTGAAGTTTTTATAGCAAAATAATTATTAGGAGTGACTGTCGGTTTTTGAAATGGCGAATTGCAAATCTTATATTCTTGGGGTTTGGGAGTTCCATTGGCATATTTGAAGTATGATTCTTAACCATGCAAATATTTTTCCGATATCTGGTATTTCTATATGTACGGCTGCCGGATGCCTGTTGGGTTCTACAGGTCGTTAAAATAATCCCAGCGATTATATACATAAATATTATCAAACGCTGTTTCTTATTTTCCTTTCTTTGAAATACAACGTAATTTAGCATCCTGGATCTACAATCCTCTGCAAACATTTTCAAATGGAGCAAATAAGCAACTTCTGAAATGTCTGCATGCTAGAAGTCGATTGAGCAGAAATCGCTAAAGTCCGCCGTTGCTCACTGTATTATTGATTTGCGAAGGTTCAAATATTCTAAAGCCTGATTAGCTGCTATTTGATTCCAATAAGGTAAAGGTAAGGGAAAGGTTGGTGTAAAGGACACGAGAGCCGTTTGCATCGAAGTTGAGCGAATATATGAAGCTAAAGTCCAACGGTTTTTTATCACCTTTACTCTTAATTACAAGGATGCGTTCAGAAATGCTCATCTGCAACTTCGAAACTTTGGCATGCGGAAATGATTTCGGCAATTCACACACCCAAATGTATTATTAGAGTTAAAAATTAGTGAATAATATTGTCGAATGTTCATTTTCGAGAAATCTGTAGAAACTTGGCTTTCGTTCTTCCTCTGAGGTCTGGATAGTGTTTTGATGCAGCGAAGATTTTTTAATTAAAACAGGGAATACTATATTTTAATGATGATCTTGGAGAATTTCCTTCGAAGATCAGAGGGCATTAACTCTGTAGTACAGGCACGTCACAACGCCCCCGTACGAGGTACTTGCCTATCTCGGAAGTCCGTCGCTCTTCTGGGCTCTGGCAACTTCCCCTCATTTCCCTCTCGTTTCGCCTTAAAGTCCAGAAAAGCGAGTACGCACGCGAGCTGAAGCGAGCGAGGCAGCGAATAGTGGCTTCATACGAAAATATATTGGGCAGATTTTTTCTATCAAATAACCACGAATTGTATTATATTTATATTCTTCACTACTTATTACTATTTGATATTTATTTTCGTATTAAATACTCCCTTGTATCACATCTTTATAACATGCATTTAATTTCTTTGTAAATGTCGTGGAGTTTGGGACTTTTCCTTACATTATGGATGCGTTTTCTTTGATGGTATTTTTGATGTTCTTGGGTGAGTGCTTTCCTTAGGGTAATGTTGGGAGGGTACATCTATTGCAATAGTAGAGATGAGGTTGTACTTATGTCAGTATTTTTTACTACGTCGACAATTCTTTCTTTAGCAGTATTGAAAAATTCAGTAGTCAGTGGTGTCATGTAGTTTTTCCTAATGTCAGCTAATTTTTGTCCTCGTCCTGGTTCGATTAGTCTCGTTATCATGTTGTCAAATGTTCTCATTGATTCGATGGACAAGTTGTCATCTAAATTTCAGAAGCATAAGTCACGGTCGGTTTAATGTAGGTTTCATATATGTACATTTTGGTTTAATAATCAATCACTGAGAGGGTAAATATTGGAATGAATGGATTAGTCGGTAAATTCTTCTAGTCTCGTCGGCAATGTCGTTTGTCCACAACAATTTTCTCTTAAACGTAAGGCGGCTATATTTTGTCCGGTGTCCATTTCATTTCGCTATTCAGTATTTTAATAGGGGAGGCCTAAATTTTGGTTTTGCAACTATTTCCAGAAACAAATGTGGATTGGCACTTCTAAAGATATATATTTGTGTGAATTGGGTGGCCGAGTCAGTCAATAGTTCAACAGTTTGCCTAATTTGATATAGCTTTACTCAAGAATATTTCGAAAATTAAAGATTACTCACGATCTTGTCTCAATAGAACAGGTCCGAATTGTCCTAAGCACATCTGTTTTCAGTGGAGATCGAATTACAAGTTGACAAATATATGTATCATGCATCCACTTGTATATTTACCGTACATCAAGGAATACATGCAATAAAAATACATCCGTTCATATGGGGTGTCCGGGGAGGAAATAACGAGGCTTCGAAAATAAGCTCCTAAGACAAGTTTTAATCATATTTTGTCTAATAAACTCTTTAGATGTTCCGATTGGTTGAGCCGCAATAAGCACTCAAAAGTTGGTTTGAAATTATATATATGCAAAACTTTGCATTTAAGAAACATATAAACACACCAGAAATATGTAAATTGTTTCTTATTTACAAAATAAATTAATATATTTGTTCAAAAAGAAAAATTAACACAGATGTAAAAACAAGTTGAATTGTGTAAATTGGGTATTCTGTTTTCAAACCAATATTTGAGTGCTTATTGCAGCTCAACCATTCGGATTATCCAAAGAGTTTATTACAAAAAATATGCTTAAAATTGTCTTAAAAGCTTATTTCGAAGTTTCGATGTTTCCTGTCAGGACACCTGTGTTTCCTTTCCTCCCTGATACATGCTCGTAATATTGTTCACACATTGTTTCCATTCTCTCAGGAAAAGTGCACGTAATATCATTTAAGTAACATTGTTACTTTAATCTCGCAGAGAATGCATGTCACAGCTCAATTCCCCCCACATCTCGCGACGCAGGTGGAGCAAATGCCCCACTAGCAGCTTTTCCTCATTCGCTTCCCCGAAGAGCTGTACAATGTAGCGAGTGGCATTCTCTATGGAACAGAAGTAAATAAAAAATATCCCACGGGATGTCGCATTTCCTTCATGTTTTCTCCGTCCGTAGGAACTAATCTCCAATCATTATATAATGTGGAGTCAGTAAAATCACGTCAGTGAAATAGTTACGAAATATTTCAAATAGATGCTTATAAACTGTTCACAGATGTATATCGCCAGTTGCAATGCAAATTCATACCAATCGTAAAGGATCTTGAATTACGGCGGCTGTTTTCGAAGAATTGTCAATTCCTCCGACTGTAGAGAGTCCTCCCAAGATCTATTTCAGCAATCGAAAATCAAAATAATTATATACTCTTGATTTCTAACCAAAACCAAGGTTCTCTGATTTCTTCTTATTTTTTATTTAATAGGTAATTATTACATTTATAAATTAAATTACATGGTACTAAGTGGCTAGGCCGAAGGTCTTTAAGCCATTACAATTCGTATATCCAATCGTGTTCTAAGCTTTCGAATTCTGGTATTCTTCTCAAATGGTCTCTCCATCACTTCTTAATTACTCCATTTCTTCTTAATTACAAGACCATTTGCCACTCGGCATTTACATTTACATTTTATTACGCATCAAATTGACCAAATGATTGGTAAGAAAACTAACCACTATCGTTGTCTCTCAATCGTGGCAAACACGACAGAAACTTCAGGAAATTCAAGGCGTACTAATAAACATATCAAACAAGTTCTTCCAGTTCAGCTCGAGCAGACAACAAAGCACGATTTCTCTGCGCACAAATCGAAAAGACAATATTCGCACGCTTTTTCGTGGTACAGGTTTTTTAAAGCCATTCGAGAAACAGGATCCATCATTTCTCCAGCGCTGGTACCTGCTGACTGCTGCGAGCCACCCCACCCAGTCACAGGCTCAGTCACAGGTCACCACCACCACCACCACCACCACCACCACCACCACCACCACCACCACCACCCACATCTGTCTATCCCTTCTTCTGATCATTCCTAACACTCACCAAACTACCGATTCTCCCTAAATTCGACAAACGTCAATCATTCACTTGTCGACCTGACCGCCGTCCGTTAGTTCCATTGCATTTCACTCTAACCACAACCACACACCTACTCACACCTACGACTACCCATATTCGACTACTTGTCGCTGATCATCATTCTAACCACAGTGCTCACTCACACACCCACATTACTCACTCGTTCATTTCACTCCTCAGACGCTCAACCACTAGTCCTCACATTCTCAAACCCTACTCCTCACGCGCTAATTCCCCACTCGCTCATTCCCCTCTACCTACTCGCTGACTCCTCCCTTATTAAGTCCTTTATTTCCCACACTCACTCGCTCATCGGCCGCTTTTCACTCACATCTCGCCCGCTGTCAGTTCGCCCTGCCTGCCTTCGCTCTGCCCTCGCATCCCCGCCCTCCTGCGCCCCCGCGCACCGGCCTCGGCAGCGCGCGCGCGCTCCGGAGCGAGTCACGTCTCAGGGCCCTTATCGCGCGCGCCTTCCCAGCCACCGCAGCCGCCGCCGCCGCCGCCAGGACGGTCACGTCCGCGCTGTTTGGCGACCGCCCGCCCGCGCCGCGCGCTTCTTGCGGCGCGGCGGCGGAGAGCGGCTCTGCAGGCGGCGCGGAGGCGACTACACATCCACCTTCCCACACATCACTCTTCGAAGTTACCATCAATATTAGTGTTGAGGGTCGATGGATTGTTAGTGATTCCAGGTTCGTCAACTACTAGCATCACTAGTCCCGTAACTGTAGTGCATGTCTATCCTCGGAAGGTGGTAGTGGTCTTCTCTCACTGGATGGCGAGATCCGGCGTCGACCTACCGTCGGCTAGCGGTGTTTTCCCCAAGCAGGTATCTCCCAAGGGAGGGCACCGTCCCAGTCGGGACAAGCTCTAAATTACCGACCGGTCTCCCGGCATGTGTGCTTGTGTAGTGCGTGTTTGTGTGTGTGTAAGGGGAGAGGATAGGACAAGGAAGAGGGAAAGGAAAGATCGCGCGCGCTTCATGTCCCATTTGGGAGGATACTCCTCCGCCATTCGCTTGGTGTTGATCGGAAAAACCACGGAAAACTACCGATCAGAGCAGCCGGCCGCTAGAATTCTCCTGCGACTGCGACTCAATTCGACCAAGCTGACGAACTACTGTCGAAAATCCTGTCACGTTGTGGGGACTCGAACCTGGGACTTCCCTGTCAGAGGCACTGTAGTGACATCAACTGATGTATTGAAGTACCCCTCCCGGTCTAAATATCGATTATCAAAATTAAAATATCGATATTCGTAAAAAAATACATCGGCCAAAACCATAGATGTTTCTAAAGCTGGTTTATTAATCTCTAACATTAAATTCGTGTGCAACAATATTTAGTTTGACAGTAGCCGTATTTACTAATTATCGTGTAATTAGTATTTAAGTGAAAACGATGAAACGAAGAACTCCTGTCCATATTCGAAATACTAGGCAAACTAAATACAAGAGCATTTGGTTCAACACGAGTGATGTCTGCTCGATGTCCGGGGCCCTCTACTTGCGCGTAAAGATACAGCGTTTTACTCCATACACCAACTTTCTTTTGACCATTGTAAACGTGTTTATTGGAACAATAAAAAATTAGATTCTTGGCATGTTTAGCTGTTTTTGGGCACCGAGACTCACGATGTAAAATTTTGTTATTGTTTAAAATAACATATTTCTTGAAATATTAGTAGAAATTTAAACACTATGTTGCAAAATGAAAGTAATGAGAGAAACCGCTGTAAAATTGAACTTTGCGAATAAGGCCAAAACTGACGAAATATTATCTAATAGTAGTCCACACTCACAATTAATTAGTCAAACGTGAGGTAAGAAGTGAAAGATAACGATTTAGAAAACGAGGGTGACTTATGACAAGAAATAATTCCTGATGCAACATTAGCAGTAGAGCTGCAGTGAAAGGTTTGAAGAGATGGCAGCAAAGGAGTCAGTCTCAGCACCGATCGAGAAGAAACACCAGTGAAAATCGACTGAAGAGGAGGAAAGAAACTACAACAGCGATGGAGAGCAACGAAAACAAAGTAATGACAAAAGAAAACCAACCGTAGAAACTGTGGTGGAGGCGGTGTAAGACTCGAGGCAAGAAGAAGCGGTAGAACTAGAGGCTGAGGCAATAACTTCAGATTTGGTGGAAAAAGTCAAAACACTGGACTTCACGATGCAAGGTAACCTATAGGCTACCATGGACTACACATGTCGAGAATTAACACGAACTTTTAATAATAGCCGCAGTGAATATTCCACTGTGATTTAGATGCAAAATTAAAATACAAAATTTGGGACGTTATTTTAAATTACCTTTTTTTCGTTATTACATTATTTTTTACACACAATTATTTTCCTCAACGACTTGCTTTTCATCCTGATCTGTTCATTTCAAGCCGTCAATTTAGTAATGTCGCTGATTGGTAACTGAATGAAGCGAAAATTCATCACGATGTGGCGGCGGCAAAGGCAATGACGAAGGGGCAATCGACGATGACGATGAAAACGACAACGACGACGAAGTCAAAAACAATGACGACAACGACAACAACTAAAACGAAGTCAAACAAAACGACGACGAAAACGAAGTGAATGACGACATTGACAATTACAACAACGAAGTAAAAGACAACAATGAAGACGACAGCGAGGTGGTAACGGCAGTGGAGATGGCAGAGGCAACACGGAGGTGGAGACGGAGGAGGAGGAGGAGGAGGAGGAGTAGGAGGAGGTGGAGACGGAGGAGGAGGAGGAGGAGGAGGTGGGTAAGACGGTAGCTGCGCCACCCGCCACGAGGAGACAAGTCGCGAAGCCGCGGCCTTGCATTGCTCCACGAGAGGTGTACCGCTATTCATTGTAAACAAGGCGGGGACGCGAAAAAGCGATATTTATGGATTCAAGGCTGTCGGCCGTCTGCAACATTGTGGCCTGCTGGGCTAAATGAGGCTGGTCACCACCAGGTTGATGTGAAGAAATGGGGCGTTAAGTGCAATACGGTTACTGAGTGGAAGAGATGGCAATGATTTATTAAGTAAAGTTACGGACTTAATAGTTGTAATAACCAATTATTCATATAAGTCGCGCCAATAACGTAGTATGCTACGTAAGGAAATATGTCTATAGTAAGAAGATAATGTTACAATACACATGGTTTAATTCGCGTGCATGGTTATTCACGACATGGCATAACATAACATAGAGAAGAAGAGTCTCACGATGTAGAAATCGTACTTTTCTAATTAAGTGAGGATATATGTAAATAATATATTTTTACCTCTGATTGCATATGCCACTTTTCTTATGCACGAAACATATCTAAATTTTCCTTTTTTAGTTAAACGCTTATTTTTCTAATTTTAGTTATAATAAGGGATCTATTTAACGAAATTTGTCAATTATGAACAAAGAAACAATTAGTTTACCAACTTTTCGGATTTTTTTAACTCCTTCATCAGGACTTACTAATAATTGTTGAAGTCAAGCTTTCTATCTAACCTCAGAACCCAACGCCACAGGGCGTTGTTGCAGCACATGGGTCCATACCGCGACACGTCTGAATCGGGTCAAGGTCAGAGCACAAAAATGGCCACCATTTCGCGGGAGTATTAGTATGGTCAATAGCCAGTTAAAATAGTTAACATCTTGCTCAAATTACGTACACTGCTCTAGAAAATACATAAATATATTTGTATGTGTACATACGTGTTTAATTTCCAAAACACCTAAGCCTCTGAAACAATCGTTCTGAAATTTTTCACAAATATTTTGAGATACAAATGGTTCGAAACCCCAAAATGTTACCTCCAACGGGATTACATCTGAAATGTTAATAAAATCCCTCAATTATTGGCGAGTGGCAACACTGATGCCCGGCGTTACCAAGCAAAGCGTAAAGAAATACCACAGCGCTGCCTACTTAAACTAGGTTTCCAAAAAGAGTCTGAGAAACAAAGAGAAAATCATTTTTCTCGGAGTGAAAAAAATTCTTACGAAACTAATGTAATACTCACAAATTGCAGATATGAAAACTGAGAGACTCAAATCCAGGCCTTACCTGAAACAAAACAAAGACGGAGTCAAAATTTGCATTGCAACATTAATTAAATGCATCTACTATTCTAGTAGAGGCTGCAGAAAAGAAGTGTTGTGATGAAACGTCCGTGTGATGGGAGAAATAAAGAGTAATTGAATACAAAATGTTTGTTATTTACTTTATTTATTACTCTTCTTTCATAATTATATTTTATCTTGAAGTAAACAAAAAATATGGGAGGGAATATGGAGTTACAAGGTTTGCTAAATATGGTGATATAGTAATGACCGCTGTCGGCAACATTCCTTAGTTGCTAATATAAACTGCAGGAACGAGATACAAATTTGATTTTATAGTACATACAACGAAATAACGAAACTTGTCCACGCCTCTTCTATCTAGCAAAATCTCAAGAAAGTCGACAAAACAACTGTATGTAGTAATTACGACAGCTTTGCTTAGAACTTTTCCCCAACGAGAAAGAGCGTGGTTTAAGCGAGCGATCCTCCTCGTCTGCGAGTAAACCTGACGCAACAGCGCACAGCGGGCGGGCACAGGAGAAAGCGTAAACAGCGTCGGCTGACGACCCGTCGCATCCCGTCTCGTCGCGTCGCGTCGCGTCGCGTCGCATTGCGTGGCGCCGCGCCCGTAGCCAAACATCTCAGCCGTCGGCCCTCAGCCTTCTGTGTCAGTCGGCCGCCGCCGTCGCCTGTAGATACCTTCGCATAGCTGACACCACGGTAAATAATGGGCGTGTGAAAGTAATCGACTCTGTGGATGTTGGCAATAGATTTGTAGGTCATCGCGTCAACATTTGATTTTGAGAAAGGAACGCACCTTTTATAATTTATTGGCGTGGCTTGCACTCTCATGTTTTTTCTTAGAATTGCAACCACCTATTGTGTTTCGACATTACTACAGTAATGTGCATACTTTTGAAAAGAATAATAGCAATGATGATAATAAATAATAATATATTGATTATTGTGATATTTAATAAACTACACTCATACTGAATCTACTTGGCCAGGAAATATTATACTGAAACTGGCATATCCAATCTAAGAACATAAATCTTGACCTTAAAGGATGTCAGAACAGAAAAAATGTTATGCCGTCTTTTCAATCTTCCGGCGTCACATAACACACCGTATCACTTACAAAATTTTGTTATTTAATCAGGACCAAACGAGACTCGGCGTTCCGTATGGAAAGTTATTTGAACTCTGTAGTAATATACCCGCGGAACGTTTGACTGAGGTAGCGAAGCTTTCCTCTCTGCAATATAACCCCAACCCCACACACAAACATCACATTCGCGTGCGCATACCCACGTACGTAAGCAAATACTCATATGTACGTTTGAGTACTATCAGAACACATACACATGCATGTAAATTACGGGCATACGTATTATTTACATCACATGTGTATGCTAGTGGTGCGTACCAATCAGAATAGACAAAATACGGAATCATTCAGGCAGACAAATGGTGCTTGTTCATGCAACCTTGATAACTCAGATCACTCCATCTGAATAAATATTCTGGAGAAATTTATTTGATGAGGCACAATGGTTCTCAATGTATCTATAATCCTCTAAATGCTCAAACAATTTCTCTGCGGGAGTTTGCGCCCAGAGAAATTTCTTTCACAATGCCGACTCAGTAAACGACCAAACGAGATTGAACCTGCGCTACCCTCAGCGCCTCGTATACACATGATTCTTCTGAACTATCCTCAATTTCCCGATAATTTGGCGTAAATTCCATGAGCATAACTCTGTCTCACATCATCATACTTGCTAGCAGTCACCACCAAGAAGTTTTTGAAACCCTCATCGTGTCGCTATTATCAATGTTTCAGCAATGGGATAAATGTCGCGGAATCGATGAATGTTAGAATATATTCGTCGGCTTCTTAATGCAGGGCCTACGTTGAGTATACATACCGGGAGAGCTGGCTCAGGGCATCAATTGATGTCACTACAGTCCTGAGCAGGAGGTTCTAGGTTTGAGTCCCGATGGTGGCAGAATTTTCGCCACTAGTTCGTCAGCTAGGTCGAATTGAGTCGCTGACTGGAGGAGAAAACTAGTGACCGGCTGCTCTGATCGGTAGTTTTCCATGGTTTCTTTGATCAACACCAGGCGAATGCCGGAGCAGTACCCTAGCAAACGGGACATGAACTTGGGAACCTTTCCTTTTACTCCTTCTCCTATCCTTTCCCCTTACACACACACACACAACTAACACACACTACACTACCACACGCGCCGGGAGACCGGTCGGGAGCTTAGAGCTTGTCTCGGCTAGGGCGGTGCCCTACTGGTAGGCGATACCTGCTTGGGGAAACCACCGCTAGCCGACGGTAGGCTGCCCGCTGTCTGGAGGTGAGTTCTAGCGGCCGGGTGCTCTCATCGATAGTTTTACATCTTTTCTCCCATCTATACCAGACTAATGTCGGAGAAGTACCCGAACAAACGGGCTACGTACCGCACGGGATCTTTCTCTCCTCTTCCTTGTCCTTACCTCACCCCTTACACACACACACTAACATATACTGCACTAACAGACATGCCGGGAGACCGGTCGGGAACTTAAAGCTTGTCTCGGCTGAGGCGGTGCCCTCATGATGACAGATACCTGCTTAAGGAAAACCCCGTTAGCCGAAGATTGGCCACACCCTCCCGAGGAAAAACGTGCACTACATTTACGAGAATAATGACCTGAATAGTTGACGCACCCGGAATGAACGAATCAATCGAGTGTACGTTGCCATACTCCTGTGCGCGTGACGACCACTAGAATGTACTAAGTATCTGAGATCAGTACACGCATGAGCCGCACGTAGCGAGAATGCATTGTATCGTCTTTTTTGCCATATTCTTTACATTCCCATTTTCAGTTCGTCGAGAATGCGATACATCCATTATTAGGGATGTACTTGCGACGAACTCCGCACTCAAAGTTGACGCCAGGTACACTGAATGTTCCTATGTTGAGAAGAAGGATTTGTCCCAAATAATGACCCAAGTAGCCCGATGAAACTGCACTGAAGTGCACGGCAAAATGTAAAGTTAGCTGTTAATTTTGTTGTTTATTTCAGTACTCTCACCAATAAGAGACAAGCCCGTTCGTCGTCGCCTCAGCAGTGAAAAGCTTTAAGCTCTCGACTTCTCTCCTCATATAAGTGGTAGAATTGAGTGCATGTGAGTCGTGTGAGGAGAGAAGGGCAAGAATGGGGAAAGAATGATCGCGCGCGGTCCATGGCTTGTTTGTTATGGTATTGCTCCGCCAACCGTCGCGTACTGATCCGGGCAATCATGGAAAACTGCCGATCAGAGCGGCGACCGTTAGATTTCCTCCAAGTATAAACTGGATTCGTCCTATCTACATTCCTTGTGTCGCAAATCAGCCTTCATCGTGGCTGGAAAGGCCGGGACGTCCCGGTCCGGGTCTGTGCAGAGCAAGCAGCAATGCTGAGAGCCAACTCAGCCGGTCAGCTGGCTGAAGAGGCGCTTGCTCAGCGCTGCTGCAGGGGGCTATCAATAGACGGGGGGCGTTCCAGCGGCCGATCTGACCTTTCCGCCGGCGCCGTGGCATTGGCCGGATTTCGCCCCCCACTCTCTCTTTCTGCTGCTTCCTCGGTTGCTTCTTCACTCCCTCGGCGTCGACGCAATGGCTTCGGTTCGGTTTCTACCACGAGTGCACTGGGATTGCCAGACATGGAATTGATTAGATTTCCTTCTTCGGTCCTCTACAACCTACTTTTCAACTCTGCTGCACATTAATTGATTGATTGATTGTTAGTCACTCCGGACGCGTCAACTACTAGGGTGATTAGTGCCGTAAGTGTAGTGCATATTTTGCTCGGGAAGTGGCGGTGGTCTTCCCCCTCTACATGGCGAGATACGCGCCGACCTAGCTAGCGAGGGTTTTCCCGAGCCAGGTATCTCCCTCCACCGGAGAACCACCGGGACAAGCTCCAAGTTCCCGACCGGTCTCCCGTCATGTGTGCTTGTGGAGTGCTTGTTGATATAAGTGAAAGGACAGAGGATTCGACCTAGCTGACAAGCTAGTTCCAAACCCTCTGCCACTGTCGGAACTCGAACTTAGGACCTTCCTATCAGAGGAATTGCAGTGACATCAGTTGATGACCTGAGTCATTTCCCCCGGTACTGCTGTCTAACACATTCCGATTCCAATAGAAAACAATATTGTTTTCTAGATGTTTCCAAGCATTAATATTTATACATAAACTGGTCAACCACCCACACGAATTGCAATAGACAGCCGCAAGATTGTCAATAGACTGTAGGTTAAAGGTATCCGTTCAGAATAGAGTCAGCATTCAGGCAGTATACCAGTAGTATGGGATGTTTGAAAGAGACAGAGAGATGTCTCAGGGTTTGATGCATTCGAATTTCAACTCTCCATTCACAACAAGCGAGGTAATCGCGCTCGTCAACAGTGTGTTACATACAGCAGTCCGTTCCTTGTTTATATGTCGTAACATCTACAAAAGCTCCACTAATTTTCATACACCCTACAAATAATTCCCCTTACAACTCTCTGCTATTCGAAGGGTGAAGCAATTCTCTTTGTGTTCATAGAGACGACACGAACAGATCAGCAAGAAAAATCTACATCCTTTTCTTCCCTCTTTTTGTTCTTCTTTGTGTACGATAAGATATAAATAGATAGTTAATAGGAAGTTTTGCTTAATTTCTTTTTCCGTCTTCTTCCACTAACGCGTGATAACATCTGTGCGAGGGATGCTAACTTTACAACTTTCAAACGAGGGTATCACACTAGTAAGCATTGCATCTGCTGATTCTCATTCACCCATTGATGAAATCTGGGGTTCGAAGGAAAAGATATAATTATCATTTCCTAAGTTAATAAGGATTTTAAATTGTATGTGACATTCCAGGAAGTGTGGTGATACTTTTTCTATCTTAAAGATAATAATCATAATTAACCTTAGGTCTCACAGCCATTCTGAGAACTAAGTGTTTCAGGAAAATATTGTTTTCAATTGATTTGCAAAATTAATTACAAAATTGCAAGTAGTCAGTAAAGTACCTAAGTCACCTCCATGTTCCAAATTCTGTTAATATTGTTTAGAACATGCTTAGAAGTACAGTACAATGCATTTAGAGGGTTCAAGACAGTAAAATATTTTGTTCTTATTGACTCAACAGTAGCGGTCGACAAAATATTCTGAAAGAAATAACAAAAATAAGTAATGTGCTTTTCAACCGAGCTATGTATTTTAATAGTAAAAAACCATTACAGTATTTACTAAAACCGTCATTGTGATAATACTTAACAGTATTTGAGAAAGTCGCAGATTCATCTCAATTCTCTAAAACACCATACACCTCTAATACACCCATCCATTCCATTTATTGCATTTCTCTTAGCCAATCGTTTAATCGTTTCTAAGATATAAAAACATTACAGGCTTCAACAATCTTCTATTGTTCCCCTTTACTACAGCATAATACAGATGCCACAAACTTACAAACTACTTGTCTTGCCTGAAACAACAAATCAAACTGCTTTTCTCAATTCTACTTCAAGATTCGCAATTCTACTTTGAGTACATATTTTCACGCCTCACGAGCTGCAAATATATAATGCCAGGTGGCAGGAAAACCGAGGAATATTTCTGTCTTGCTAGGTTTCATGGCTGAGGTCAAGTAGATGCGTCGCGTAGTCACGAATGGCACAAGGTCTTGTTCATAAAAAGAAGATCGAGGCACTTTATTTTCTACGGTCTTCTACTATTTTGCAAAACAAGCAAAACTGCAAAGCATCATTGCATTAATAACACGACTGAAACACATCCAAAAGCAATAAAACACGGTTAACTTTAGTAGAGGTTATGAACAATCATATTTAATTATTAAACTGACGAATGTCTCTAGTTTCTATTAATGTGATCATTTCAAGAAATTCAACGACTACGTTCTTCATTAATAATATCTTATATTTCTTGCCATCTAAATTTAACATCCCTTTTCACACTCGTTTTCACGTTGAAACCGTTTCAAGTTTTATTTATTTTCTATTGTATTTACAATACAGAAATAGTAACATTCGATGGGAAGGTAATGGAGCCCTCAACTCCTAGAGCGGCCAATCCTTCGACACCGTGCACGCCGCTCAGTCCATGAAAGGCAAAAGCGTGGCAGCGATGACATGCCGGATTTCCCCGTTGTTTCTGCTACTGGACGCGAAGAATGCGGGGTGAGTTCTTTGCTGTCGAGAGAAGGCGTTTCCTTTCCTGCCCCCGCACTCCTTCTACGTCCCCCATTTGCTCGCATGGATACCAACGCAAGAGATCGCTCGCCGTGTGCCTCACGTATGAAAGGATTGATTTATGACACGAGAAATGCATGTGAGTAAAACAAGTACAGGAAATGAAGGACTTGCACTGAAAGGGCAATGTACTAGTTTTCAAACATATTGCAATTGAAGAACACAAGGAAATTTAAGTAGTTATTATAAGCCTTTATACCAGACAAAAATAAATCATGATTTTCTCAAAAGTCACTTCACAACCTAACATGAATCTGCATATGCTATCCAAAAAAACCCTCCAACATCTCATATTTCTATAAAATACTTTTGTTCCAATGTGTGGACAATAACTTTACATTCATAAGTTAATTATGTGTGAATCGGGGCAGGGTGGAGCAAGAAAGGGTGTAAACATACCTGGGAACAGCCGTATTGTATTAGCTACTATTACAGACGAAACATTTCTCATCAAATCACCATTATTATTACAAGGAAGCCTTTTTTAATTCTCTAAATATTATAATAAGAAAGAAACAAAGTATTAGTGAGTTCAGAAGTCATTAAACGAATTTGCTTCCTAGGCATTGAACCTTCAACGTGAAAGCAACGATAATGACCAAGAACGAAGGTCCTTTCTTTAGGGTCTCTGGGTTGCAGAGCCGTTTACGAACTATTTGCGGGCGTGTAACGAGATGCAAAGCAGTTCGCTGCATTGACTTGCTAAAGGACAGCGTCGACACGGACCAGGCCACTGACAAACAATGGCGCAATTTGGACTACTCGCGGCAAAACATTTGGAAATCAAATCGAGACAAAGCCGTCTACCTTTTAGAATATTTGTCAATATGTCTGTTGAGAAAATGTGTTTCCTATTCGACAAAAAATTTAAGAAATAAACGAAATATTGTAAAAATGCGAAATAATTTTCAGAAAATATGAGGGTGAATTTCATGTACGCGTATTGTAAAGAATGGTTTATAAAACACTGATTAAAGCAATGATAATAAATTATTGACCTATATTAATCTAAATTAAAGAAATAGAAAATGTTAGAATGTATACTTGATGTGTGTAGCAATGCAGGTTACCACGAGGGTGGGGGCAGAATTCATGGCAGCAATTTTTTTCTCAAAGCAATATTATCGGGTAACATAGTTTTATTAGCCGCGGGAAAGAAAAGCAGTACTAGTGTCTGTTCACAACAACAAATGGTTCTTTGAGTGTCTATTACTACACAGAGCATTGAGAAATCAGTTGACTATCGCCGTGCGAGATAAATGTAACACTTTCGAGCAACGCTCCTACATCAAGACAACCGTCCTCCGTGAAACAAATGCCCTGAAATGTCACAGAAAATTGGTAAAAGCTGTCGGAAAAAATGCCCTTCCTCACCGGAGAGTCGCGATATAACCAGGAGAGACGTTCAGGAGGGCCGCAGAGCAACTTGTGATCGGGAACGCATGGGACGACCTGCGAGTTTGTGGACCGATGTGGCACGTGCGGTAATCAAGCACCTGCTGTAAGGAGGCAGGCGATGGACGCTGGGATCAAGAGCGGAAGTGGTACGTATCCAGAAACGAGTACTCGCAGGTCGTTCCGTGCGTTGCTGATCACAGGACGCTAGCCTCCTCGCTTTAACTGCCTTGGCAATCTTGCGACTGTCCGGTTTGGAAAGGGATAATTTCCAAAGGCCTCCACCAATTTTTTGTGACATTCTAGGGCAATTCTTCCACGGGGAACGGCTGTCTTAGTGTAGAAGCGTTGCTCGAAAGTGTGATATTTACCACCAATGGAGATTCGGCCAAATGAAAATCAGATCACAGCAAAACAACTACCTATTTCACTGCAAAAGCATTGTGATTGTGCGATATTGTGCGTGGAGACAACCAATCCCTGCAACTTCTAAACGTATGCAATAGTGAAGAAGATTATCTTTTTGTCCTGACTCTACCTTACAAAATTTCATCAATACGTGTTGTAATAATGTTTTTGTTTGTCTGTAATTATACATTTTCGTCAGTACTTTTAAAAATAGTTTAATCAATTAATGACTCTAGAAAACAGAAGGTCAATTTGTGGCGAAAGAAAAATACGTAGAAGTGAAGGGACACTTTATGTCAACTATAAATGAAACAGTGAATTAAAAAATTTCCAAAGATCTGATCGAACTAATGGTGTATTCAGTACGAAATAATCTCTTTGATGACAGAACCAGATTTTGTACCAGACGGATACTACTTAGCTTATTCATGTAGAACACACCAAAACATAACATTACGTAAGGCCGTTCTTAAGAGTTTAAAATGCCACATTTCAGTGTCCTCAAGATAAAGACCAACGTACTGCAATGCGTGGGGAAAATACATTCTTCTCAAAACGGATATTACCATGAAAACAATGGATACCGATTTACCAAGACTAAACAACTTGTCAACTGAGAAACAAGATCGCCAACAAACACTTTGAAAAATAAAAATAAGGAAGACCTATCGGATGAAAATAAAAGCAACATGAAAATTGTAAAAAAATAAAAACGGTTTTTAAGAGAGAGCGTAAGCTTCCGCGCGTGATATCGTGCGTCAGATATCGGCGATTTTTCGACAAAAAATCTTTTACTGCTGGGCCCTGGTAACGAAAGAGTGGATAAATATTGTTTAGAATTATCTTCTTTTGTATATTCGTGATATGTTGTGAGGATGCACTCACAAAATTATTAACATTTTTTTCTTTGTAATCTAAGATTAACGAAGTTATAAAACGAGAAATTTAATAAAATGCTGTTTCCCTTATTTGTGCGGAAGATGCGTAGACTGCACCCCAAAGTTTAAAATAATGAACTGTCACAGAATTAATGTATATTTTAGAAATTATAAAGATTAAAGTTAGATACAATTATTTTTGATTTTATTCTCATGAGTACTAAACAGTAAATGGAAGACGTGTCAAAAATACAAACTCGTCTCTTGTCTTCCAAATTAGTTGCTGCCTCCAAGTTCCGAACCTGGAAAAATAAAAAAAAATCGACCGTAATGAGACTGGATCTATTTAGAGGAAGTTAAAACCTTGAGGAGTTATTTCATTTCAGATGTTGATCGTTGATTGAAGCGGGGAATAAGCGATGATCGTGCCTCATTTTATTAATTACTCGTAGTTTGTAAATGGTTTATTAGAGGTGATGTATTCGCCTCCTCTTACCACCCTTTTCAGGTTTCTTTTACTGTCCTTATCGCACATCGCACAGTCTCTTTTCCGCAGCTTGGATGCGACGAAGAGACCCCCCACCTGGAAATAAAATCCACAAGACGCTTTGGAGAGAGATCAGCGGCACATTTAGGCGGCAGCGGCCTGAGCAACGCCATTGTGCTGTCCGTGCTCCCGCCCCCACGCCGCACTTTGCGTTCGAACGAGGGCCCCGCCGCACGAGGGGGGGGGGGGGGTCCGCGGAAACCGAACGGCACCGTCGCGTCGACAGCAGCGGGGCCACGGTGACGTCAGGGCGGCACGTCGCGCGCTTGACAGCTGAATCGCGGGCCGCCCGCCCGGGTGCAGTGGCCGGGACCAACTCCGGCCTTTGTTTTTTTCCCTTCTCTTGCGCGGGGCGGTGTTTTTGTGGTCGTTTAGCGCGGGCGGCGCGGCGATCGGGCGG
Source organism: Gryllus longicercus (assembly GCA_038098605.1). Lineage (NCBI taxonomy): Eukaryota > Metazoa > Arthropoda > Insecta > Orthoptera > Gryllidae > Gryllus > Gryllus longicercus. The sequence goes on from JAZDUA010000932.1 coordinate 246,728, forward strand.
GCGGGAAACCCCGGCTACCGGTGCGGCGCGGCGCGGCGCGGGCTGTGCGACTTGGTCTTCTGAGAACTGCGCGGCGCCGGCTATTGTGCCCAGAGGAGAAAGTCGCTGGGCAATTTTTCAAAGAGTCGCGTCGGCGAAAGAACACCTCTCAACTGGAAGTGATTTTCAAACGCTGCTGGCTACGGAATCGCACGGTTGTATCCTGCCCTCGACTAACCTTATCGCCCGCTTCCCAGTTATTCCTCCTGACGCTAAGAGGGGTCTCGCTGGACCCTACATTCCACTTTTCTAACAAACACGATGAGAAGTATTATGGCAATGTGTTGTTATTTTTTTAATCTGCCAAAATATACATAATTTGCAGATTAACAAACGTTGTTTTTAAATTACACAAGGTTCAATGAAGAAATCTGTTATTTGGAATCCACCTAGATCCCTCTTAACACTTGGCCTTACACAAGTGAAATTGTTAGGTTCTTCTATCACTCATGGAAATTTTCAACAGATTTTTTATTTAATTCACTGCCCCTGGATCGGAGAACTTTAAACCCTGTTAACCTGATTGCCGAGCGAATTCTGCTTATTTATCTAGTCACTTATCAAATGGCCCATGTTTCTATGTAGGAAACAGATGACTACGCTGCACTCCGAGTAGGAACAAGAATTTTTTTATTCGTGGGCCTGACAATATAAAATCCCAACCATTTTCCTCCGATCACAATACGTCACTAGATACGTAGTGAAGGTATCCGTAAGGAGGGAAAGAAAAAACTAGTGACACCAAGAGGAGGAAATGTTTCTATATTCCTCGCATTTCTACTATTTTATTTTGAACTTCTGCTCCCATCCGTAAAAGAAATTTTTAAAAAAAAATGTTTATAAAACACATTTTTAAAAAATTTTATGGTTTTTTTTGCCTTCACGTCAAAATTTACTTCAAAACAGAAAAGGTATTCTAAGCAGGAGAAATTTGACTGCGTAAATATCAGAGTTGGTCCCTACCAAGGATTATTGTGCATGGGCGATATATTATGCAATTGTACCTGAAATTAATTTCAAACAAATTCAAAGCCTGGTGGCACGTGGAACAGGAGACTCGGACCCACAAAATAGTTGTGACGCTTTTTCAGTTTTTTCATGGGCAATGTTTCTGCAGCAGGGCAGTATGTCTTCGCATACAAACCTCAGCGCTGAACAGTCTGCGGCAGTATGCCGAGATCTCTTCAAGACAAATACGCTATTCCCAGTCTGACCGCGTCTCATCTATCCTTGTAGGAGAATCTGTGGAATGAGATTGGACACACTCCCCACAACCTCCTTCGAAGCCACAGCATTGTATACTCCAGTGCTTGGCGCTATCGCAGAACACCATTAGAAATCTGTTAAAATGCACGACGAATCGCGAAGGAGATTAAACTTAAATTGTTATTTTCATATTAAGTGCGCAAACAGGATGTAAGTTTTTCAATTGCCAAGATTCAATTTTTGTCGAGACTGTACATCAAGGAAAAAATTCCAACACAAGCATAAAAAAACACTATTCACTCACAAATTATAAAAAATATACAAAAGTTGTTAAAAATTGTTATTTTATTTTATTTTGATATTATATGGTTGATATCTCGGTGAATAGCTTTATATTATGGAGGGACATAAATGCGGATGTGTTACTAAGGGATACGTCTGTTTACTTCATTGTATTTCCACGTATGAGATTATTTCTTTTTCACGATAACAAAACAGTTGTTTTGCCAACCTTTTTTTTATTGGATATTAAAAGTGACCTACGGCACCAGTGTATAGCAATGTGGACAATCTTCCCATTTATATAGTTCAACAAACAATTGGCAGGCGTCTCTAAATATCTGGAAAACTAATCGAGGTAATCTTTCTACTCTTCCTGTTCGGGAAATCGATCGTCTTATCGGGTTTTCATAAATTGGCTTCTTTTGCCCTTTCATAAATTGTGGGTATGTGACTAAAACCGTTGCTACAACACACAACCTTACATGATAACCTTCCGAATAACTAGTTTTCTTAATAGTTTCGGCGTCTGTTCAGCATTTAACAGTCTTCCATCTGTTAAGAACAATGGAAACAAATGAATTCTAGCTAAGTAAAGGGTATTAGTACACTTATTTTAAGGTATGTTTCCTTTTTGTATGATTTTTCCTTAGAATATGATATTAAAAAAAGTATTGAATGACACTATCGATATCACAAATAACAGACTTGCTTGATGATAAAGCTTCACCTCGCGAAAAAGTACGATTAATGTTCGCCTTGTTTCTTTAATTTATAGTCGGCGACTATACCCTCTTCGGTATAAAGCCACATTCAGTCAAGCAACATTTCCTATCTTCACCATTTTGCAGCATCCGCAGAGAAATTTGCGAATGGTTACCTGAAATAGAATAACTGTTCTCTGACTAAAATTGATTTCATTTGTTGTCAAAGACGTTTTATTGCAGAAAAATAAATTACCTGCATCTAGATAAAAAAAACTTTTATGTAAGTATTAAAGGGTGTATCTAACTCTCAAGAATACTTAAGTATTTAGAAAACGGTGTCGTTTCCGACGAGTAGTGAATTGACAAATGGTGATCGTCTTTCGCCCAACTTGTCGCCCCTCGTCGCTGGGTGACGGGCTGTCGCTGTCCCGCCGCTGCCTGCGCTGTCTGCTGTTGACAGCGTCCCGTCGCGACAGTGCGGGCAGACCCACGCGGCTCGTCGCTTGATCGAAATTCGCTTCAACTAATCAGGCCGTTATTCCTGGAAGATTAGTGCATGTTTATCCCTCGGGAGGCGGGAGTGCTCTTCCCCCACAGGAGGGTGATATCCGGCACCGACCTCCCGTCGGTTAGCGAGGTTTTCCCCAACCATCCCCCAACAGCTGGGCACAGCCCCAGCCGGGACTAGATCTAAGCTCCCCACCGGTCTCCCGGCATGTGAAATAATGTAGTGCATGTTAGGGTAAGTGTGTGAGGGTGGGAAACGGAAGAGGTAGGAAAGATCGCGCGCAGCCCATGGCTCATTTGGTAGAGTACTGCTGTAGAATTCGGCTGGTATTGATTGCAGAAACCACGGAAAACGACCAATCAGGGCAGCCGGCCTCTAGAATTCTCCTCCAGACAGCGACAGAATTCGATCTAGCTGACAACCTAGTGTCAAAATCCTGTCGCCGTTGAAACTCGATAAGGGGAACTGCAGTGACGTCGCTTCGAGAAGCATCGCGCGCGAAGCCTGGAGGATCGGGGAGATAAGAGACGGGAGAAGAGGGCAGGAGAAGAGAGGAAGTGGCGGGAAGAACTGTGACTGGAGGAAGCGTGCAGGAGGAGCGAGGGAGGGGCGGGCAAACGGGTCTGGTGGTGCGGTGTGAGGGAAGCGTGGCAGGGGAAACAGGGCGGAGAGGTGGGGCAGGAGCATTGATTGATGGATTAGCGTTTCCAACAACCACTAAAGTAATCAGTTCCGTAAGTGCAGTGCAGTTTTATTGAGGGCGGAATGGAGAGATCCGTCACTGACCTATCCTACAGCTTGTGGGGTTTCCCCAACCAGGTATCTAAAACCAGCAGGGCACCGCCCCCACCGGAACAAGCTCTACGCTCGCACTTGGTGTCCCGACATGTGTGTAAGTGAAGTTCTTCTTCTAAGTGTAAGTTTGAAGTAAAGGGCGAAGAAAGAACAAGAAAGAGGAAGAAAATACAGCGTGCGATTGATGGCCCGTTTGTTAGGCTACTGCTCCGTCATTCAGCTGTTGTTGATCGGAGAAACCACGGAAAACCACCGGTCAGAGGAGCCAGTCGCTAGTATTCTCTTCAATTGATGCTCTGGCTTTTCCCTGTTCACTCGCCGCTACTGAGGGAATCCTGGTTAGTTTCTTTTCCTCCCCTTATTAATATGCTTAAATTTAGGGGGTAATCACGCCTGATCTGAGGTCGTAAATAAGGTATAAAAAAAAGGGGACGGGCCGCGGCCCGCCCCGTCTCCCTGCGCCGGAGCGCGAGAGAACCCACGCATCTTGCGACGGCTGCGGCGTCGCCGCGACGCCGCCGAGCTCCACGCCACCTCTGGGGGTGCGCGGCCCGGCGAGCCGCGGCGCGCCTAAGCGCACCGTCGCCGATAGTCGCGTCGGAGCGCAATGCTCCACTTAGCGCCGCCACCTAAGCAGCAAGGGAGGGGGGTGAATGAGCTGTTCTGAGAGGGGTGAGGGGGAGTGGACGAACGCAGCGGAAAGAGATGGGACGGGCAATGAGGCTGAGGGCGGGGCGGCCAAAGGGCCATGAGAAGCGGTGCAGGGGGGAGTGGAACGGGGGCGCAGGCCCCAAACCGGACGTGGGGGAGTGCGGCTGGACGCGGCGGGAAGATGTGATGGAAGTAGTGCGATAGGTGGCTCAGCAAAGCGTGGCGCGGCGGAGCGAGGCGTGGCGAGGCGTGGCGTGGCGTGGCGCGGCGCGGCGTGGCGTGGCGTGGCGCGGCGTGGCGAGGTATGGCGTGGCGAGGCCTAGCGTGGCGAGGCGTGGCGTGGCGTGGCGTGGCGTGGCGTGGCGTCGCGTCACATGGCGGGCCGGGGCGTCTCGTAGCGAGGCGGGGCGGGGCTTGGCGGAGCGTGACATGGCGGGGAGGCGGGCTTCGCGGGGCGGGGCGGGGCGTGGCGTGGCGTGGCTTAGCGCGACTTGGTGGGACCTGGTGGGGCTTGGCGGGGCTTGGCGGAGATGGGTGGGGCTGGGTGGGGCGTGGCGGGGTAGGGCGGAGATGGGTGGGGCTAGGCGGGGCTAGGCGGGGCGTGGCGGGTAGGGCGGGGAAGGGCGGCGGGGCTGGCCGGGGAAGCTGGAACGGGGCGAGGCAAGGCGGGCGCATGGACGAGAAAAAGTTGGCGGGCCGAGTTCGTTGGCAGTCGGCGTCTCCATTAGCCGCCCGTCGCCGATCGCTGTGCGACGCGGCGCAGGGTGCTTATGAAGTCCCACCCTACGCCTCCGGAGATAGAGGCGGAGCAGGCAAGCACGCGTGGAGGCAGGATGGGACCAAATCGGGCGGACATTTCCGAGAGAAGCGGACGTAAAGTTAGAAAGGGACGAGGTCTTGTGTGAAGATGGATGGAAGTGGGATGGGACATGGAATAACGGCACGACATAAGATATGGCCACGCAGGAGGCCGTAGATGATGAGACGGAAAGGTCAAAACTGAAGAGAGAGATCAGACGGCCAGTGAGAAAATGCACAAAACGGATGTGCGTGTGAGAAGACAAAAGCGGCGAGATGATTTTCTTCGACGGAGGGTCTAAGGGTATGAAGCTGATGCCTGCATCCAATATTGAGAAACGCAAAGACAGGGGGGAGCTAAAGACATTGGCAGTCAGCGGACCCAAGGAAATGGCGATGCGGTGGACCAAATGGGTGGACCAAAGTGATGTACAAGAACGCGGTTGGAATGAGGCGTATCCAAAGTACGAGAAAATCAGACAAGGGGGAAGCGAGACAAAAGGAATGTCTAAGATTTCTGAAAACTTAATTGCGAAAACGTCTGTGATTTTATAGTAAGTGAAATATTTTGTATGATTTCAAACTATTAGTTGCAAGGTAACTCACGCGTTTTGTAGTTAAATCGGCGTTTGTATCCTTATCCAAAACTCCTACTATTTTCTCAGCTACTGTAGTCAAGTCACTGTCGGTGTTTTATTTGAAATCTTGTTCAATTTAACCTTAAATCCCTTCTTTCTCAAAGTGTTGTTTTATGCTTTTGTTATTGGAATTTCCGTATTGTATATACCTAATGAAATTTCAATACATGTCATGTATTAGCCAAGATGGCAGTGTCCGCAGTCAAGATGGAATTTTTACCGTAGATACGAATAATAATAAAATAAATTAATTTAAATATTAATAAATACAGTGAGTACATCACTAGAATGATAAAATTAAAAGGGAGTTTAGGAAAAAATGTATCAATACTTTATGACGCTACTGTACCGAGGAAAACATCATTCTCGACGATCGTTGAGCCAAGCAAGATCTAAGAGAGAAAGAAAATTAAGCTTTCCTTGAATGGCTCGGACAAACGTAAATAATGATATTCCAAGTCGTCGATACCTTTCCGGAAATCAATCATAGATCTAACTTTAAAAATTCCAGTGTACAGAATCAAGATACATTGATCAGCAATGCAAAGTGCGTGTTTCTCATCCTGAGTTTCTATTGTTTAACAATATCTTATATGGATATGGTTTATTTATTCAATAAATATAATGATTCATTTAACGTCAGGGTCATTTTTCATTTCTGTAAACGAGACATTTAATGCCGTAATTTTATCTGCAGAATACGTTAGAAACACAGCAGATTTATGGATTTCGTTGACATCCAGGAGAGGTTGCGATCATTTGCTAAGATAATGGCTCACATTTTGCATACTAGTACGTGAATTATTGATCTCAAGTTCAAACAATAATACTTATTCAATAGTCTATAGTCATACATCCCAACATAACAACCCACTGATACATACGCTTATTTCAATGAATGAAATAATAATATTAATAATAATAATAGTAATAATAATAGTAATAATAATAATAGTAATAATAGTAGTAGTAATTAATAATCAGAATTGTGAAACAAAATGCAATTAAACTCCATACAATTTCAAACATATTCACACATGAAAATAACAATTAATGCTATTTGAGGAAACATTAAATAAATACTTCTCCAGTTGGCATTTTAATGCCTTATGTTGTTGGGCATTAAAAATTTTGATTCATTTCTATATTTTAGTCCACTGAAAGAAACAGCCTTGAGAACCAATCTGAATCCATTTGAGGGTAAAATCTATGGTAATGCTCTTTTACTATGAAAGATGAGTATTGTATAATTAAAATAAGTATGTTCTCTCAATGATGATTGATTTGAAATAATGAGTCACACACTGGATCACGATTAATCCAACGATATCCCGGCGGTTCAGCCCCATCGTTATACGTCAATGAGTTTAAGCTTTGAAAATTATCAAACTGCCGTCAAATCGCTAAAAGCGAAAGCTTCAAGAAAACGTTTTCTCGTAGATTTGCAATTTTACACAATACTTTTATATGTAGATGTTTCTTCAATTTTGTTATAGCATTGATTAAAAAGATATGTACTTTTTTTGGAATATTTATGGATATCATATAACGTTTTCCTACATTCATACACATTTGCTTATATATTTGAAAAAGTAAATCCTACGAATGACATTTATAACACGATTATAATACGGTAGTTGTTCTATACACTTTCCAGTTGCGCTGTTCGACTGAGTCCCAAGCAAGAAAGGTTTGCGCCGATCTCGTCTCAACAGACGGGAATAGATCACGCGCCTTGCCACAATAAACCTCGCGCAGGCGAAGGCCTCCACCGCGAGTGCAGGGCCCGGGGGGTGGGGCGGGCGGGCGGGCGGGCGGGCGGGCGGGCGGGCGGGCGGGCGGGCGGGCGGGCGGGCGGGCGGGCGGGCGGGCGGGCGGCGTTGGCCCTGGTCGCGGGCGCGGGGCTGCTGTCACTGGGGCGGGCAAGCGCAGCGAGACGGAGACCGAATCTGGGGAAGATCTAAAGGCGGAGAACGAGGCGGAGAGGGAGACGGAGAGGGAGACGGAGAGGGAGACGGAGAGGGAGACGGAGAGGGAGACGGAGAGGGAGACGGAGAGGGAGACGGAGAGGGAGACGGAGAGGGAGACGGAGAGGGAGACGGAGAGGGAGACGGAGAGGGAGACGGAGAGGGAGACGGAGAGGGAGACGGAGAGGGAGACGGAGAGGGAGACGGAGAGGGAGACGGAGAGGGAGACGGAGAGGGAGACGGAGAGGGAAACAGAGAGAGACAGAGACTGAGACGAATGGAAAGATGGAGAGGGAGGACAAGAAGACGGAGAGGGAGAGGCAGGCGGAGAAGAAGTAAAAGGAGAGAGAAGCAGTGAAGGAGACCACGGTGACAACGGTGGCACAGATCTAGGCGGTGGTGTTGATGAGGGCGAAGACGGGAGCGAAGGTGGAGACGAAGGCGGAGGTGAAGGAGGAGGCGGATACGGACGGGGAGGCGAGGGTTTAGACAGAAGGCGCAGCAATTGCGGAGGGAGAGGTGGTGGAGGCGGCGGTGAGGAAGGCGGCGTCGGGAGGGCGGGGGTGCGGGGCGGGGGCGGTTGGCGCGCACATCAAAGCCCCGAGCGGCGGCGGCCAATTGGCGCGCAGCGGCGCAGAGGGCGACGCGACGCGACGCCGCGAGTCATCGCCGTGCACGTGCGTGCCGGCCACTGCCGCTGCCGCTGCCGCTGCCGCAGCCGCTGCCCTCACACTTATTTACGAACGAGGCTGCGAAACACATCTCATTACAATTCCAGATTGCAGAGTTCTCAAGCGGGGCCGCCAGCGCAACTTAGAGAACCAAACTACTCATACTATTACATTGAGATGTTTTGATACCAAAATTACAAGTTTTACTCACGTTCTAACATTTTCCAATGTTCTAAAACAATCATTTGAATAATATATTATATTTTAATATTCATCCTGGAAATGCTAACAGTCTGTTGTTGATGTATTGGAATATTTGACATTAGATTATGAAAGTGGATAAAATAAAATTAACTTCTCAGACACTCAAGACGAGCATCCATGCTGTGCAAATTTCGTTTTATTGTTTACTAAACATACGTTTCAAGTGGAAAAGAAATTTCCAATTCATTTTTTGACGTCGAACATTTACCATAAACGATTATTTGTTTTTGATACAAGCGCGCCGTCAATTTACTACTTGCCCTGTTTTGCTCAGTATAGAGTTTGAATTTTTACTCGCTTTGCATCCGCCCTCAACCTTCACCATCGCCATATTGAGGATTTGCATCAGTACTTAGCCAATATATTTCGCACAAACGGCAACTGGCCTCGACGCCAATAGATCCTGAGGTTTCTATAAGAATAGTCGATTACCCGCGATGATACGAATTCGCATAACCTTCGTGGCTTTACGTTGTTAAAGAATTCGAATAGCGACGCCGTCGCGGTCGTGACCTTTAAGTGAACCCATCCCAGCATTCGCCTGAATGATCGAGAAAAACCACGAAAACCCCGATCAGGATGGCTGGCTTGGGGATTGAACTCGGGCCTCCCGAATGCGAAGTCAACGCGATACGCGCTGTGCGTCTTCGCTCGGTGGGATGCCGATTTAGCGGCATCAACTTGGTCTGCTATGGCCCCACAGCTACCACTAATTTGGCGTTTTCGTTTGTCACGCGGTAAGCATTTGCACAATAATAGAGAAAGGTTGATAACTAGAAAAGGTAAATAAAATGTGAAATGTAGAAAATGAAAATGTACAAGCCATTCGTACAAAGTACATTGGACTGTTATTCTGCCAATTAAACGAAACGAGATTGCTCCTGTTGTGGTCGCCCACATACCCGGTGTACTTTATCCCTGTTAAAGAGATAAATCAAATTGCAACCAATCCGTTCATCGAATGTCAATTACTGACCCTCCAAAGTGAGTTTCGTAACATGAATCATAGGAACCGCCGAAAAACAGCATTTCCGCCCAGCCTCGAAATTACGCAGGAAATAGGGGATACTTGGTTGTCCGGGACGCATCGCATTCTAGGCACAGGTACCAACGAATCGGCCGTCATACTGCGACTTTATTGCACGCCTAGTCAGTGATAGCAATATTGGCAAGGGCGTCCAAAACGAGGCTTTTCCCGGATCGCCAAGCATTTATTCGTTTCACCCGCGGAAGCTTCCGTTTTCAGACCAGAATATTCGTTTGTGTCATTAAAATCCAAGGTAGCTCACCACTAAGCACGGGATGCTCATGACTAAGAAACAAATCTCTGTTCACTTTCACTAATATAATCACTGACCTCCGCGCCCTGCTCACGTGTTCCCTGCAACTCCAGCCAGTTGCCAATGACACAACTACGTCATTTGTAATGTATGCCTTCAACGCCAAAGTTATGTTTTGAAAGATTACGGGCCAAATTCATACGTGACACTTAAATAATAAGAGGCTCCTTAAAATTAAATGTTTGCTTAAAATTAGTGTTCACTTACAGTGGCCTATATTTTAGAAAAGTTTGCATGCACGCAATATTAGTGCATCAAGTGATCGGGAACATGTGGCAACTTATCATGTGCACCAGCTGTTTTGTGTAAGTAGTTCAATGGTCACATATCATTCAAACAGCTTTCTCCGAATCTTTTATTCAAAAAGATTTCAATTTGACTTCGAAATCGTCCATAACTGTACACTTCCAATGCATTCCCCACCATTCTGGCGAACCTTTGTGAAGTAATAATGATAAGTTCCGCGTGGAACAAAAATACTCTGCAAAATCATAGTCATCATTTTTCATTGAAGACCTGGTGCCGCCTATAAATAACTTAAAGCAGTAAAGAGGAGACCAAATGAGAAATGTGAAAGATCACCCTATGCCAGGGGTTTCCAACGTGCAAGGCCTCAAGGGTCACAACTAAAATTCTTAACGTAGTTGTGGGCCATAATTTCTTTATTTGAACGATCCCCATGTAATCCTTTTAATGTTGATCTCGCCAGTTTGTCCGGCCCTGAAACGGAGGGAGGATGGAACCATACGTGATATGCACCATGAAAGACGCAGTTTAAACGCATAGGGGTGATTTTGATTTTGAATTTACTAAAAAAAATCCTTATATCTAAACCTAATCTATTTTTGCATGAAGGGATTGCTGACCCGGACAGAGCGTGTGCGTTAAAAACACAATGTTCTCGCCCGACATGGATGAAAGGGACTTTCACTTTTAACTAATAACCTTTCGCGGACCACAATAAATGGAACCGTGGGTCGCCAGTTGACAACCCTGCCCTAATCTAATGTGTTGACATTCATTGTCCCTTCATTTGCGACGTGTGATTTCTTTTCTCTATCCTTTACATTTTTTTACAACGTAATTACTGGAACACAGATTTTCTCGTTCAACCAATTCAGAAAAACCTCATAGAACGACTCCAAATCGACTCCCCGAGGTTCCCCATTTTTTACAGCGTAATTATTTTAATACAGATTTTCTCGTTAAACCGTTTCAATGAAGCACCTGACAAAACGACTCCAAACTACCCGCTCCGCGAGGTGACACTGTCGTTCGGCGGAAGTCGCCGCTCGCGAGCTGAAAGCGAACCGCGCGGGCGCCGCGGCGGTGCCCCTGTGCCCCCCCCCCCCCCGCGGCAACAGCTGCGAAGCGAGAACAATGTGCTGATGCGCCGCGAAGAACGAGGTCAACGAGAGGGAGCGGAGCAATTGGTGCGTGCGCCGCCGAATAACTGCGAGCTGAGAGGCTCTCTTCCGCGGAAAGCGCGTCCCCTCAATTGCGCTCTGTCGCCCTCGCTCCGTAACCTACTCTCCCGACATTTGTCTAAATTGATTTATTAGCGTTTCCGGGCGCTTCAACGGCCAAGGTCAGTAGTCCCGTAAGTGTAGTTCATGCTTTTTTATGGCGATGGTGGTGATCTTCCTTCGCTGGATGATGAGATTCGTCGGATGATGAGTAGCGGGCACTGACGAAGCCGGGACAAACTCTACGCCCCCGACAGGTCTCCCGACATGTGTGGTTGAAAGTGTAAGTGAGGTGGGAGGATAGGATAAGGTTGGGGAAGGAAAGATCGCGCGCGGATCGTGGCCTCTTTAATAAGGCACTACTGCGGCATTCGTCTGGCGTTTATCAGTGACACTGCGGAAAACTACCTATCAGAGCAGCCGGTCGCTAGAACACTCCTGCCGACAGCGGTTGACTTCCACCTATATTTTTTTTTCTTTTTTTTTAAATTTATTTTCTGCCTGTTCGGCATATGTCTTTCAGGGTTTTTAATTTACAATTTATTAATACACATAATTTTTGGCCTTTCGGCTAACAGTATTTGAGGAGGGCCACACGGCTACCTCGTAAACAAAGTCTGCAGAGCAGTAATTCAAAAGAAATTAATTTTGAGTTTGGTTTATTATTATTATTATTATTATTATTATTATTATTATTATTATTATTATTATTATTATTATTATTATTATTTTTCACCTTTAATTATTCTAATTTAAGGTGGATTAAGAGAGTCTTTGGGGTATCGGGAAATAATGCGGGTTGGGATGGAAGCATTTTTGCCTAGATTAAATATTTGTGCACTTGTACACGTCGGAAGCAGGGTGAAAAATCTGTTACTCATCTGTTGAATATATTCGTGGAAGGAATGTTTAGCTCTCTGTGAATTTGCTGATTTGGAATAAACCAAGGGGCTTGTACGGCTTTTCGTAGGTACTTGTTTTGAATGATTTGTAGTTTCTTTAGATGTGTGTTTGCTATATTGTTCCAAATTTGACAGACGTATGTTAATGAGGGGCGTATTATCGTTTTAAAAATTGATAGTTCCCAGTCCAGATTAAGTGATGACTTGTTATTAAATATGGGGTAAAGTTTGTTAATTTTTGAGTACGTTTTATTCGTTATTTCTAGAATATGGTTTTTCCATGTTAATTTTTGATCCAGTAATACACCCAGATATTTTACGGGCGTTTGATTATTGAGTCAAGGAATTGCAGTATTATTGATTTTAATTTGTCCTGGTTGATGTATTTTTCTTAGTGAGAATATTTTAGGCTGTGATTCGGTAGGGTTTATGGCAATCCTCCATTTCATTTCCACCTATCTAGCTACTGTTGAGAATCCTACCAGTGTCGGGACTCGAAAAGAGGACCTCCAATTGAGAGGCCCTGCAAAAACATCAGCTGATGGCCTGAACCACCTAGGCAGGAAAAACAGCATGAGTTTTCAATGAAATTATCACCCAGTCTAGTACCGAACGGAAGAAACCCCTCAAAGACCGACCAGAGCAATCGAAAAGCTGTCAACGATCCACTCAGGCAATCCAGGACTTGAATGTTCTGCGGCTCTGTGTAGAGCGCTTGCGAGAGCCGCTATTCTCTGCGTTAAAGAGTGATGGCATGTGGTCTCCGGAGGTACAAAGAAGTAGATGGCATTTACACTGTTGCCACCACAATGTTCCGACGCACGGAAAAGCGATATCCTCGACATTTGTCAAAGACTCTGCAGACTGTACGATTTTCCATCATATTTATTGCAGGAAATTCAAAATAATATACGGAAAGATACAAGTTATATAAATATAAAATCCGATTAATTAAAGCACATCCAATAAAATTAATATCGCAGGCAGAAAATAAAGATGAGTTGTACCGTGTCAAGTGCGTGATCCTTCACGTAAACATTGTAATTCAAAAACGCAGAAATGAAACTATTGCTCAACAGACGTAGATGAATGGACGCGAGAAATCAGGTGTGTTAGCCACCGCGCAGGACGGCAACGAAGGGCTGCTGAGAAGAGGACGGTGCAAAATCGAAAAGCTAGTTCAGACTAAGTAGAGTAGAAAACTATCTAAAAGCGTAAACTTTGGGCCATTCAATGCGCCACTAGTTTCTTAATTTTGTTCTGCTTGGATCTCTTGCCCATTCTAAAACAAATCACTAGGTGTTGGGGGGGGGGGGCTTAGCACCCACATCCCCCCTCCGTGGATCCGCCACTGTGAGAGATGTATCAAAGAATTCCTTTGGAAGGACAGTTTGCTTTCGCTTGTTAGTTTGATTGATTACTGATCCCGGGCGCAGCCACTAGTAAGGTCACTAGGCCCGAAACTGTTTTTCCCGGAAGGAGGCGATGTCGTTCCTCCGCTGGATGGTGAGATCGAGGGACGATGAGATGTGTGTGGCAGAGCATGTAAGTGTGTGTATGTAAGGGGTGCGGATAGGACAAGGAAGGGGAAGGGCCCTTTTGTTAGGGTTCCGCTCCAGATTGGAGAAACCGCGGGAAAGTACCGATCAGAGCAGCTGGCCGCTAGAATTCTTCACCAGGCAGTGACAGAACTCGACCTCGCTCTGCAGCTAGGACCTCTCGGTCAGAGGCCTTGCAGTGGCATCAGTTGCAGCCCCGTGCCGCCTCTCCCGTAAGGACAGAGTGCTGTGGATGAGGGGCCGCTAGAATTCTTCACCAGGCAGTGACAGAACTCGACCTCGCTCTGCAGCTAGGACCTCTCGGTCAGAGGCCTTGCAGTGGCATCAGTTGCAGCCCCGTGCCGCCTGTCCCGTAAGGACAGAGTGCTGTGGATGAGGGGCCGCTAGAATTCTTCACCAGGCAGTGACAGAACTCGACCTCGCTCTGCAGCTAGGACCTCTCGGTCAGAGGCCTTGCAGTGGCATCAGTTGCAGCCCCGTGCCGCCTCTCCCGTAAGGACAGAGTGCTGTGGATGAGGGGCCGCTAGAATTCTTCACCAGGCAGTGACAGAACTCGACCTCGCTCTGCAGCTAGGACCTCTCGGTCAGAGGCCTTGCAGTGGCATCAGTTGCAGCCCCGTGCCGCCTCTCCCGTAAGGACAGAGTGCTGTGGATGAGGGGCCGCTAGAATTCTTCACCAGGCAGTGACAGAACTCGACCTCGCTCTGCAGCTAGGACCTCTCGGTCAGAGGCCTTGCAGTGGCATCAGTTGCAGCCCCGTGCCGCCTCTCCCGTAAGGACAGAGTGCTGTGGATGAGGGGCCGCTAGAATTCTTCACCAGGCAGTGACAGAACTCGACCTCGCTCTGCAGCTAGGACCTCTCGGTCAGAGGCCTTGCAGTGGCATCAGTTGCAGCCCCGTGCCGCCTCTCCCGTAAGGACAGAGTGCTGTGGATGAGGGGCCGCTAGAATTCTTCACCAGGCAGTGACAGAACTCGACCTCGCTCTGCAGCTAGGACCTCTCGGTCAGAGGCCTTGCAGTGGCATCAGTTGCAGCCCCGTGCCGCCTCTCCCGTAAGGACAGAGTGCTGTGGATGAGGGGCCGCGAATTCTTCCCCAGACAGTGACAGAACTCGATCTCGCTCTGCAGCTAGGACCTCTCGGTCAGAGGCGTTGCAGTGGCATCAGTTGCAGCCCCGTGCCGCCTCTCCCGTAAGGACAGAGTGCTGTGGATGAGGGGCCGCTAGAATTCTTCACCAGGCAGTGACAGAACTCGACCTCGCTCTGCAGCTAGGACCTCTCGGTCAGAGGCCTTGCAGTGGCGTCAGTTGCAGCCCCGTGCCGCCTCTCCCGTAAGGACAGAGTGCTGTGGATGAGGGGCCGCGAATTCTTCCCCAGACAGTGACAGAACTCGATCTCGCTCTGCAGCTAGGACCTCTCGGTCAGAGGCGTTGCAGTGGCATCAGTTGCAGCCCCGTGCCGCCTCTCCCGTAAGGACAGAGTGCTGTGGATGAGGGGCCGCGAATTCTTCCCCAGACAGTGACAGAACTCGACCTCGCTCTGCAGCTAGGACCTCTCGGTCAGAGGCCTTGCAGTGGCATCAGTTGCAGTAAGGCCAGAGTGCTGTGGATGAGGGGCCGCGAGGGGCGCGCAGCGGAGGCCTGGCGGGGCGGGGCGCGCGAGGCTTCGTGCATGCAGGCAGCGCTTCGCGGAACGGAGCGGCGCCAGGCCCGACGCCGCCGCCCAGCGCAAAACAAAACGACGCGCCGCCGCCGGAAAGGGGGCACGCCAGGTGGGGAGCGGGGAACGCAGGAGTGGGCGGAGCGGCGGCGGGGGCAGTGGCGGCGGGGGCAGAGGCGGTGGTGGCGGAAGAGAGTCGGGGGTGGTGGCGGGGGAAGAGGCAGAGGGCGGCGGGGGCGGCGGCGTGGTTTGGGTGCGGGCGGGGGCGGCGGCTGGAGTGGGGTGCGGGCGGGGGCGGCGGTGGGGGCGGGGCGAGAACCCACTTCCGGGCCGCCGCCGAATATGCAGATTTGCGCGCCGCCATGCCGTGTGCGCCACATGAACACGCGGAGGGGTCAGCCACTAGAAAGCGAGGAGGATACAGCAACCATATCCGCTTGGCTGTGTTGTGGATGATGGGCGGCGATGGCGGAAATGTGTCCTGGAAAGTTCTAGCAAAAATGTTTTGCGCAATTTATGAAGACGATTTAACTTGACAAAATGTCTGTTATTCGTGTAACTCAAAACTGTTGAAGCGAAGCCAGTTCTATAATGTTCTATAATGTTCACGTGTAGTGAATGACTATGGACCATAGTAAGCTAGGTGGAAGGCCAGCAAAGTTCAGAGTTCGAAGTTTTCTCTGATAGGATTATACGCTATATTCATGCACTATTAGCCACAAAGGAAGACCTCACACTTCGCTGATTTTTGCTTCATCTATACCGTCTTCCCAAATTATTTTCCTGAATAATTAATCAGAATTAACCTATATATTTGTCAATGTTTGATCATATATATTCAATGATTTCTAAAGAATGTCAGCAAACATTCTAGAACACTTTTTGATTACTGTAAGAGGGGAGAACAGTAATGAATAATTAAAGAAAAATGTATTTAAAAATTTGCCATTTAAAAGTATGCACGATGGGTTATAAAACTAAATATTCTCAGTCCAATATATAAAGTAACATTCGCCTACTAGTACAGCAATAAATAGAGAGCGAATTTTAATGAAATATCATTATTTTCTTTTCACTTCAAGGTAAAAATTACATATGTTCGAAATTGATGAATTGAAAAAAAAATACATATTTATTAACTGAATATTTTATTATTAGTGCGAGCAGTTTCCCTATTATAAATAGCATCCATACGAGTAGTCAAAAAAACGGCGAAACTGAGAAGGCAGACAAAGGGTGAACAATCAATAAACAAGTTACAACAGCACATACTTTCTTGCATTATTTCTAAATTTGCAATTTTCGAAAATTCGGAGAGTGTAACGAAAATGAGACCCACGCTATTCCTTTAAGCATTCTTTTTATCCGAGGAAAAAAATTCAAAAATTGAGATTTTGCAATTTTCAAAAATTTGACGCATATTAACGATAATGAGACTTATACCCTCCTTTTAGCTATTTGAAGATTTTATTTTTTTTACATTATGCTATTTTTAGAAAATTTTGAACATGTTTTGAGTCTTCTTGTCAAGTACCCTCAAAAATCAAAATATCCACTTGAAACTCTCAAAGTCTTGAGTTCATTCTGATCGATTGGGGAATATCAATTTTGCAGGAAATAGGCGGAACGGTTTAGGCGCAAACATTGACCACGGACAGGCAGGTGGACGAACGGACGAACGGACGGACGGACGGACGGACGTTTTGCCGTATCAAGGCATCAAGGACCCACGAAACATGGGTTCTGGCTACACCAAGTGTCAGAGTATATTTTTCTAAATTTAGCAATAGTGTTTATCCACTTTGTCGTTACCAGGGCTCGGCATAAGAGTTTTTCTGCCAAAAATTCGCCGTTTTCAGAAGCACGATTACGTAACTTTCTCTCCTTACGAAGTACCTTCGAAGGGAAAGAAAGTAAAAAAACAAACAAATAAAACAAAGTGCACGGGAGAATAGGTCACCTCTGGCAGGAAGACGTTGCGACGAAGTTTCGCCCATTTTCAGAGAGCTCCTTTCACTTCCTCATAATCTGAACGTCATCTCTTTCGCTGAGTGCTTCTCGAGGTTATGCTTCTGTTCATGGAAAAGATAGCTGTTTTTGTAAAAGAGGGCCAATGCAGAAATAAACTACCAGCACGTAACCAAACCTGTACAACCGCAGAGCGGGGTCTTTCGTGGAAGTCGCAAATTTATGTGGGAAGCCAAGACAACGCTTGCAGAGTTCATCTTAGACTCCTCCCACCAAATCCGTTACATCTGTAACCGGAAATACCAACGAAAGTAGAACGAGGTCCCAGAGAGCATATGAGTTTAAGTTGAAGCAGTATTTACTCAGAACTCCTTAGTTGTTGTGTAAAAAATGTATTACCTACATTCTAGTTAAGTGTATACAACAAAAAATCAAGTATTAAAAGAGCACAGGCTGTGAAATTGAGTACGTGCGAGGTTGTACTCTTGTTGTGTGGCAACTGTTTAGATCGCATCCGTGATGATTTCATTTGACCCACCGCACATATTAGGCATCCTATTTGTACAGAATTGAACAGAATATACTTTATGCTACTTAAGAGTCAAATAAATATTTCTGGTAGCAGCTTTTTTACTATTACTAATTATACACAAGAAACAAACAATATGATAATTAAATATATAAATGCCTTACTTGTGCACAATGTTTGCTGGATTTAGAAATGTACGACAACTCGTGGTTGTTAACAGTTTTCGGAAAACATTACATTTTAAAGATGTTAACACTGCCTACGAAGTCGTAGCACTGACATAAACGCAATTTCATTACTTCTTTATCAAACTATCTCAAATGGATGGTAATGGCGTTTCGCACAGTTATGTAATAATGTTTTCTTGTTGATTTAAGTCATTCAAAATGAAATACCCTTTGGAAACGTGATCAATATACCCTTTGGAAACGTGAGGGACCATCCTGTGCCTCTCTTATGCAGAAAGGAGGAAAGAGAAACTGTTCAAAATCACAAGAAAATAAATCCTTTTCTCATATATGATAATATTATTAATAAATATTTTCCGAGTGGCTTTAGAGTCAATTTTAGTTATTTCGATCTTGACTAATTTGGAAACACTTTCCTTGAATTTTTTTTCAATTAATTTTACGTGAGAAGAGAGGGAGTGAAACTGAGAACTACTTGACACTAAGCAAGGGTACGCAGGTAGTGCGGGTAGTGCACATAGGCATGCGCAGACGGGGCGTGGGGTGCTGTAGTCTTCACTTAAAATTTTGAAGAGGGGCCCCATATCCCTAGTAAATTATTTTATTTTCCTAAATATATTCAGTCCCTGATATTCTCCTCTTATAAACGTACAATTTTGTTACGCGATATGCCATCTGGCAACCTGTAAATTTTCATTTTCCTGTAAAACTTCATTTTCTATAATCTACTTTATGATTTTACAAATAAAATATGACATGTGTGTAAAATAGTTGAATAAATGAGGACTTTAACATGTACTTGCCCTCTCCTGTTTTATACTGTGCCCGCCTATCGGAATGCACGCCGTTTAAGGACACTGCAGAACCTTCAAGGATTCTGCAGGACCTTCAAGGTCTCTGCAGGACCTTAAAGGTTTCTGCAGGGCATTCAAGGATTCTGTAGAACCTTCAAGAACTCTGCAGGACCTTCAAGGACTTTGCAGGACCAATTTTCAAAGCTGATACGAAATTGTCAGCGGCGTCGCCTCCGCCGTAGGCATCGATTCCTAAGTCGAAGTTGCGGCGCGGTCTATGCTTCGACGAGGGGCGGCGGCTGCGGCGGCGGCGGCGGCTTGTCGAGGCGAGTTGCGCCTTCTCGGAAGCATTTGCGAGGCCGCTCTCCTCACTTCACCTTCCCCCCCCCTACCCTACCCCAACCCACCCCACCCCACCTCACATCACCTCACCTCACCACTCCACACCGCGTCTCTCTTCACCTCGCGCCGCGACCGCCCGGTTGCTCCGCCCCGCCCCGGTGACGCATCGCCACCACTCCGCCAGCCTTATTTACGAGCGGGGCGCACTGCACCCGTCAGAATGCGCGGCCGGCCACTGCACTTGTTCCTTCCGCTCATTGAATCATCACTTGCGCCGTTTGACACTTCGGAGAACCGTCCGTGCTTCTGCGCGGGTGTCATACGCTCCGATTGGGCGATAAATTATCACGGGCACCCGGTTATACAAATTTGTAAAACTTTCATTCACATCTAGTCAGGAAAACTTGCGTAATCTTCAAAATGCAGCCGAATCTTATCCTACAATCTCATTAGAAAAATATGTTGAATAACATGAAATGTTTAAAATGTATAATGCTGTTTGGGAGATGCGATTTGGTAAAGTACTTCTGTATACCATTGTTCTGTAACTGAAACATTTACTTTCTTTCGTTTTACGCATCATTTCTCATTCTTTTATAGTCATAGTTTGATGTCTTTGTTCCTTTTCAGTTTTCAGAGTAATTTTTATGTTTTCCTCGCAATTTCTAAATTCATATTCCGTGATAAGTTTTCAACTCACGAACTAATAATTGTATTCAATTTTAGATGTTTCTTCTATGTTAACAACTCTACGCATCAGTTTTATGCACAAGACATCACAGAAAGCAGTATCACCATCTAGAGAAGAACTTGGCATTCACAGCATTACTTCGTGTGCAGTGCGTGCTTGGTGTATTTACCGATATAAAAATTGGAGAGCAAGTGAGGACGGCAACATTAATGTCATCTCCGTGACGCACCACCGATCCTCGTACGTTCTCTACTCCCTTTGCTGAAGTCTGATGAATGTGAACGCACCTTTGCGGCTCCATGTGTGTAAACATGTTCTCTGTGTAAGTACAATGACACTGTGCAGTTTGAGAGAAAGGCAAACAAAGACGAGTGGCGTGAATAGAATCCTCTTCGTGAGATCTTGTGCGGTGGCGGCTCGTGACTCAAAGTTGGTAGTTCACAAGAAAGTTAAGCCGGAGTGGTGCACAAACAAAATTGTCGGGAATACCCAGTTATCTCCATGAACGATTACAGCTGCATGGGAAGTATTGGATATCTGCAGTATTTTCTATGTATACTTGAATGACAAGTTCCAATACTGAAGTTGAAAGAACGAATGACTGAACAATGAACTTCAATCCCAAACTTATTCAACCTAGTTTAACTAATCAGGAGGCACGCATCCCGGCATGGGGAGCACACAGCGTAAATTGTACTTTTTGTAAAATGAATGGAATTTTGTAAATGAATGAAGTTTTGTTCGACTTAGGGATAACTATTGAAGTCTGAACTTTGTCAGTTTAAATGTAAATTGACGAAAAATGTTTAATTGAATATTTTAATCGAAAACAATTATAAAATATCAACTTATTGCTGCATTTGATTCCCTGTTTTTTTGAATCCTTCTCATATACGTAAAACAATATGTGAAGAAGACGTTTTGAACAATTTCTAAGGAAAACAATGATTTAAATATAATGAAAGTTATCCATTGGAAATAAATGGTAGAAACATGAGGAAGAACAAGTATTTGTTTATTTTTCATGAAAACATTTAGAAATATAAGTAATCTACATAGTAATCAACAGTATCCACGAGGTAATAATATTTCTGTTGTGCTTTTGAACAACCTCCTGACACTCTTTTTTACGCCTATTGGCAAAGTAAAAAATACATAATTAAGAGTTCTCTCCTTTATTATTGCTGCATTTCATTCCATAACAATGTGCCACTTTTCGATACACGCATTGGTATTAATGTGTTAACTTCAAAATTATGAGAATTCAGACGGTTCAGATCAGATATGTTACGATACATGTCAAATGTAAGTTTAAAACGTTAGTTTTATATAATTATACGTGTTATTTGATGACTTTCCCTCGAAATTCTAGGAATATAAAACCAAGAGGTCAAGAAACAACATTATTTTGTTAAGTTATAACCAGCTCTTAATAAAGTAATTTTATAAACATATCCGTATACTTCAGTAACAACTATCCGTAGTTTTACTTCGCTTCCATCAGGATCGCTGGCTGCATGCGCACGAATCTGCATCTAGCTAAATAGTTGCGCTAGAAAAGCACGTCCTTTCTCGCCCATATTTTCAGGGACAGTTTTGCGAAAAGTGCTCAAATTTTCGAAAAATTGTATCTTTGAAGAACATATTTCATTAAGGAAAAAATCTCTATCTTTGATATTATTAGGAAGACACCGAAAAAATACTGAACTTTTACAATTTTCGAAAAATTAGGGTTTTTCAAGGGTTTTAAAGTGACAGAAACGGAGCTGTTTTTGAAAGAACGGTTTCCAGTATGACTGAATAATTTGTCCGCAGCGCTTTGAAGAAATTTAGCAGAGCCAATGAGTATTGAAATGTCCCATTTGCGTCAAGTAATATATTCCATAACGCACAATGCAAATGCAAGAAAAAACATTTCATTGAATAAACAACTTCTGATCAGCACTTCCAAATTATCAACGAACAGTTAATATTTCATGGCCAAGCAGTAAGTGAATTCGCATGCAACTCTGCGAACAGCCCACACCACAGCCCTGTTTGTGCTTCAGATTGACGCCATTTTGTTATTGTTAGTAAATACGATGTATGCGGTGCGGACCCTGATGTTCTCCAACTAATCCTGTTTACAAAAGCTGTATGCCAATGTGATCCTTAACGGGCAAATAGTTTGTTTCATTCACCCTGCATGCAACAGCCACGTGAATCCAATTGATACGAACCAAACCGTACTCGTAACGACTACCAGTTTTTCGGCATGTTCGTGTAGGTCTAATGTGCTAGAACTTCCTCTCCATAATTTTTCCTTCTTACGGCTAAGCTTTAATAAGTAAGCTCATGTGGTATTCTTCGAATTCATTTCCGATGAGTTGAACTTACTTGTAGAAAGCTAATTTTACAATTTGCTGGCTGTTTTTGAGCACGATCCTCTTGAAGGACAACACAGTAGTTTTCCTCATAAAATACTTTTTAAATGATAAATCCGAACTACTTGGTTAAATGATTTGTATAATGGGATTCTTGCAATTATCGGTGAATACTTAAATCATAAAATTATACTATTTGTGAAACTCTTTGGTTTTAAAATGTTTTCATGTAAACACTAATGTATTTTACTTTTACAGATACAAAGTACCTATCACATGGGATTGGATAATAGTACTGAGTTGATTCCTCTATATTATGGAGGTTATCTGACATTAAATTGCTCACTGTTAGCTGACACAACAAAACAACTAACTTTAGAACATGAAAACCATCAGATAATTCATTCATTAAAACGATGCCTTGGAACAAATGAAAATTTTAATTAGTATGCGATTTCAACTCTTGCCTATACAGTACAGAGGTATATTTTCGAATATTTTAAGAATTATTTTACAACCTGTAAACATTTACGAGTACAGACTCTATATTTGCTCTACACACGTTAATGGAGAATGCTACGGTTACTCCAGTACAATCAAATCAAATATGTAACTCTCTTATAGATAAAAATAAATTATATTACGAGAGCAAACTTATCTTCTTAGAAATATTGCGAACTACGCTCATTGCTACCTTTTTCATTCTGCAACTATGGGTAAAAAGTGGAATAGGGATTTCTGAACTAGAAAACGTGCGCAGATTTTTCCATATGTCGCCCTTTTTATTATTTTGATATCAAATTAATAAAAAATATACAATATAAGAGTGGTAATATAGCCAAAAAATGGGGAGGTTCTCCATCTCGTACTTAGTCCAGGCTAAAATGGGTGCGTTGCCACGGAAACCTTTGAAAATAATTAACATCTTCAAACAAAATTACCTTTCAGAGAGAAAAGAAGTGAATTTTATACTTTCGAGGCAGAATCAATGGAGTTAAAAAATGACATTTAAAGAACTGTAATGAATCGTATCGCAACATAATCATCTCAGGCGTTATAATCATAATAATAATAATAATAATAATAATAATAGTGTAAATAATAGTAAAAAGCTTAATCATCTTGACTAATAGAACTCTTCAGGAAAAGAACCGCGGAGAGTGAAGATTCAACACTATGTAAGAGTACGCGCCTTAGCTAGATGAGCATACACACGGAGCAAATTTGCATACTGCTTAACAAAGATACCCGTGAGGTGTCATGCTAATTCAGATGAGTAAAATTCTCCGTTTTAACATTTGCAAGAGAGTAGTGAAAAGAGATACTGACACACGAAACAAATCTTTTACATCACAAAAGCATATATTACGATTCAGAATGTAACATGTGCCAACCTCAATTTAAAAGATACTACTTCAATAAAAATAATTTCTTAGTTTTCAGCTCTTGCTTATTTGGCGCATTCGTACGTACTAAATAACGTACTAAAAACGTTTTGGTATTTTTATTAATGTCGAAAACCTCCCAATTGCCAAAAACACCCCTTTTAGAAAAGACTGATCTCAGCTTGTAAAACAACATATTGGTATTGCATTACCAATAAATTATTCGGGATATTGTGAAGCCGGTACTGAAGGTGTCATTCCAAAGTTGCAACTCAAAACTGCGTCATAAAGAAATTGTATGCCGAATTTTACAAGTAAGAACACACTTTCTTAATATCTCAGTGGTACGTAGGATCCTCATGGTAAACACAGAGAGTAGGTTAGCAAATAAAACTCGAAATTCTGAAATATTTTGTGAACACACAATTAGATGCTTACTATTTACCATGCGACATTTCCAACAAATATGTCGCCGACTTTATGTTGAATAACAAGGAATTAGTTTTCATCAAAGATAATGTATTTTCGGAATTCCGTCCGGGAAAATTGGTGGCGAATGAATTGCACGTTTAAACAGGTTTCCGCTGTGCCTCGTCCTGCATCGTAATTAATCCCGTTGTGCATTAAAAGGCACGCACGCCAACACGTGCGCGAGGTCGAGCGATGCTATCGCCCCCAGATGCTCGTCACTCTGGCCTCGGCGGCGAACGGTCAGACCTACGCACAACTACTGCACCAGCAGACGTAAGCATGAGCTCGTCGCATTGGGGTTCGCAAAATAGTTTTACATAGCAGTTACTCATTGATTATTAATACAGAAAAGAAACCCATTACTTTCACATTCTTTTATACGTGCGAATACACAGCCCAGACGTAGTATACAAGGTAATATACAAGGCATACCTGGTAAAGAGAATGTTATTCCGTCTACCCTTCTGTCCAGTTCCGTGTCTTTCCGTTTGTCCGTCTGTCTGTCCATTCGTCCGCCCTTCAGTCTGTCCGTCTGTAACAACTCTAGCACCTAAACTATTCTTAGTTTT
Organism: Gryllus longicercus; assembly: GCA_038098605.1. NCBI lineage: Eukaryota > Metazoa > Arthropoda > Insecta > Orthoptera > Gryllidae > Gryllus > Gryllus longicercus. Next base: position 271,476 of record JAZDUA010000932.1, read on the forward strand.
TTTTTAAAATAAATATTTAAACGCAAAGTCTGGATATATAAACAAGAATGTTGGTATATATACCGTTGCATTGGGTTAAAATTACTCAGAAAAGTAAATATATTCAATTTTTTGTGAAAAATTACTCTTCCTTCAATTCAATTTTAAATATATTTTAGGTTCCTGCATGTTTCTGACTACCCATGGGATGCTACCCAGAAGAAATAAAACTTAAAAAATGTAGTATAATGTTAAAAAGATATCATTTTGTAAAATACTGCTTAACAAAGAAAATTCGCACTCCATGTGTCACTGCTTCTCCCCTTCATTTTGTCACAACCTCCACGTTTTATCCACCTGCCCTCATTTCCACAACTGCCCCCTCTTATCATTAACTGTTGTCCCTTAACTCTTGTCGGCAATGAACTCATGACATGAACAGGGCATTATGCAGGGCTGGGGAATAATTTCCTACCCATCAGTAGCAGACCAACACAGTTTTGTGACAATTTTTTTTAAATTACAAAACGACGGCATCACTCCATAGCGTATCTACGTATGTGAATGTGAGTACGTCTGTAGGATATAATCGAATAAACTACTTTGCCGATTTCGCTGAAATTTTATCACTTTGTTCTTATTACTTCGGAGAGTTTTTAAAGAGTAGTTTTAATTAAATTGGACATATGGGGGCGTTTGCAAAGTTAATCGACGAGATGTGCTCTACGATGTTCTCAGAGGACCTTGCTTGATGTGCGATCTATGGATATCATGTCACGCTTCGTCTTATAATATCGAATAACATGGAAGTTACGATGTAAAAGAAGGAAGTCAAAACCAAATGCTGGTGGTACACAACATCATTTGAATATTGGATTTTTAAAGTGTAGTGTAATACAATAAAGTGTAGTTAATCCGTAGTTAATTTTCAATCAATAAAATAATTTTGAACTGGGAATGAATTAATTTAATGCCCTACAGTAGCGAAGCATTACCGGATCTGTCAGTAATTTATATAATGGATTCATTGTTTAAAGCGCGATTAACTTCCGTTTGGAACCGTAAAAGGCCCCGCGAGCGAGCGCAGCGGCGTTTCGCACCACACGCCGCTTATCCGCTCGCTTCCCTGCGTCCACCTTTTTTTCCCGCGCGCCGCATCGCATGGCCTGTCGCCGTCAGCGACCGAACCCTTCCATCTTGCGCGGCGTTCCGTTGGCAGCCCTGACGCGGCTCGAGCAAATACAAAAAAGTCGGCGGGCGAGCGGCGGCGGCGCGGTGGCGGGTAGGAGGGCTGCTGCGGGCGGGTGCGCGAGCCACGACATCGCGACAACGGCGGGGACGAGACGAGACGAGACGAGACGACGCGGACGAGGACGACGTGAGCGCGCGCGCGCGCGCGCCGCGGCGGCCGACACGCGTTTACAAGGCGCAGGCCTGCGGGGCTGCTGCGCGGCGCGGCGCTGTTCCCGGCGCAGCAATGCGCCTGCGCCGGCTGCGCACCGTTCACGACCACGTGCGCGCGCTGCCACTGCGATAACCACGCTTCCTTAATATGTATTACATGTATTAAACATTATTACAATATTGTACATCAATGTCATTATCACCACCTTGTCAACTTTGGGGTCGCGTTTACGCTTTTGACGCCCAGTTGCTCTGACCACTAAGCTACCGAAACAATCAATTTCTCTGAACAGTTTTTAAGGCCTGATGTATTGCATGTTATAATTTATAATTGTTGACTATAATGTATGATTGACTCCTTTTTGTCGCGTTTACTATGACGACGAACTAGGCCTATTCCGGGTTCGAATCCCGGTCGGAGTGACAATTCTTTGAACAAATTTGATTTGTACATTAAGTTGAAATACCATTGAGATAATATTTTAATTTGTTATGCTTATTGACATTATTGAAAATAGAAAGTCCCCAACCATGCGATTACATTACACCGAATATCAAATTAATTTCATTTTACATTGATTTCAAAATTCTGCTCGTTTTTAACCACTGGAACTAAGTGGGTACCCAGACTTCCAAAAATGGAAGGTATCATTTTGTAGATCAGAGTCTAACAAACACATGGATCCAGGGAGAACTGTTTTCAAGTTACGTGTGAATAAACAGTGTGATGTGTATTATGATGCATGTGTGTACATGTCAATTTCAAGACATATTCTAGGCATATATCATTCGATTTCTGGGAGATAAATCGCTTTCCAGAAGTAGGAAATTTACACGTTTTCCTTCACCATTTCTCGCCCATGTAATCGTCACTCGAATAAAAAAAATACATAGAATCTCTAAATATATTTTTTTAAATTCAGTATGTTAGTCCACATGATAGGTTTATACTTCTTGCATGTGTGTATTACATGATTTATTGTTAAAATTATTAACAACGGTTTTCTTCATTTTTCTTTCATTTTTAAGTACTGAAATAAATGATTGCAAATGAATTGTCATTAATAAATACTTAAATTTCCTAACACGAGCGAGTTAGAATCTAAATTTCATTAATAAAATATTAACATTCATTGCACTGAATCGACAACAGAAACAAGAGTACATGATCCTAAAATTTTGACATTTCCATGTTATATTCGTTTACACGCACTGTTTTGATTTTTCTTTATTCTTATCTGATAATAATGTAAATGGCAATGTAGACCAATGGCTGCTCTCCTAGCGTAATATATATCAGCTTAAAAAAACACTAAATATTGCATAAGATTTGTGTGCTCAACAGTTTTGAACATTTTCCTACAACTCCCTGGCAACTGTTTCAAATTAAACATTTGTTTCCTATTTCTATTTTTGCTCGAATTAGAAACACTATGTGAAAATTAGGGTGAATTAACGTAGCCACGAATCTAAACAAAGATGACTGTCATCATTCCTTAAGCTGGCAGGAACGTACTACGGAATATACTACCTTTAAAAGATCTCTAGACCAAAATAACATGATTACTCCACAGCGTATAGAAACCTTCTCATGTTATCAACAATCACGTCACAAAACATTCTTTCTCAAGGAAACATCAGAGATGTCGCACAAACCAAGAAACATTTCCCGAGAAGCTTCACAAGCGCTTCTCGCAAGTCAATGATTTAAGTCCCAGCACAGAAGCTAAAGAAGACGACGTTCAAAGGAAACTTTGTGACTTGCATTTGCCAGCGAGTAAACAGAGCTCTTTCGCTAACATCGCCATGCTTATTCAAACGAGCCGCGGCGTGAATCCCTTCTTAAAGAACCTTATCTCCGCAGAACAAACCCAAAACGAATGTGAGTCAGGGCGCTCATATACGGTCCTGAATTACTCGTACATGCAGGGGATGGGTCTAGACAGGGGCCTAATATTTTAGAGACAAAACTTTCAATATCAATTAAAAAAAATATATTAACTTGGATGTGTATATCGTTTGTTTCAGATCTATTGAAGGAGTTTTTTTCCGCGATGGTTTTGTGATATATTCTCATCCTCATACCACAATTTAAAACTCTATTAACATGGGTCGCAACACCGATCGTTTCTGAACTACTAAATAATTTTTCTCCTTAAAGATTTCGAGATGCTTTCTTGTCTTTATATTATAGTCTTCTAGTATATTGAACTATTCTAAGAAGGAACCATTTTGAGAGGTCGGGAAGCAAATTAACATCGGATATGGCGATGACTTTGCAAGAGACAGTGATTAATACATTTACAAATGAGCTAACTGTAAACGAACGCATATATAAATTGAGTATAAGGGCATAACCTGCAGTTATGATGCCAGCAGTAACCAAGCCGTAGCTGTCAAAGCAGTCCCTTGTTATAGTAATCTCTGTATATCTAAAAGTATAATAAGGAAATATGTTTGTTTTTACATTATTATTGTATTACATTTATGGTGGAGATTTGATAATTGATTCTTAGATATTATTTGGGTCGCTTGAGTTGTCGATTACCAGATTTGCCAACAAGACATTGCAAATAAACACATTTTATGCACAAAATATGAAAAAATATCTACTTTTTCATTTTTTTAAACCACTAAAAAACTTTTGATTTGATTTTATAAATGATGTCCCTGCATGAAATGAAAGACTATAAACTTACTAAAATTAATGTCTTACGGTTTTTTTATTCAACAGCTTAGTTGTAAGAACACCGTGAAATTTGGTGTTACAAGAACTTGAGAAAAAGGAAATTATCCCATCTGCTTTCAAAATTACTCAAAAACTATCGGTTGTAACTCTTGACATGTTATGAAATGAAATATTTAATTTAGCTACAATTAAGGTTTTTTCGTATTTTTGTTTTTCGATTAACTGCTTAGCCACAAGAGCGTTGCAGCCTACACCTTTGCAGCATCAACTTTTCGATCTGTGTTTAGCTGTGGAACATCTGATAGAATAACAATGTAATTCCTCCCGCGCGGAGGCAGTGTTTTATTTTACCTTGAAGTGCTGCAATGGGCAATGCAAAAGACGTCTGTGCAACGCGTTTGTGAGCAGATCGAAAATTCTTGGGTTACACTTTACTCTTTAGAACAGCATCTAGAGCTGAAGTACTCGAGAGAAAAACGGGAAAAGATCAAGGTGAATGAATGGTTTCGCAAAGACCTTGACTTATTTTCAATTAGAGTATTATTAATTCCATAAGAATTGAGATTTGGGGAATAAAATAATTAACTTTATATTAGTTATTTTTGAGTTATTTTTGACAACTAAACAACCGTCAAATCCAGAGCGACAGAGTTCAACTACTTGACGATTAATAACAACCAGTTCAATACGAATAGTCGACTTCTATCACTAGAATAGCTTTTTTCGCAGAGCTCTCATGAGAGTAATTTTTTTTCATCTTTTCATAATCTGAAACACAGTGCATCTATGCCAAATAGTGCGCCGTTCGCATACAGGAAGTCTCGAAATTGTACCGCCAAATGTCATTCCAACGTCAAGTACACCAGTGATTTCAAGACGACTTAATCAATTCGTTCTTTTCTATTGCTGACGTAGACGCCCTATCCCAAAAATATTTTTGGTAACATATCCTTAAACATGAAATAAAAATATTTAAAAAAAGTTTTCATGTTGCTTCAGTTGCGCAAACTTAACTCTGGGGCCACGCACGTGCCGCCGACCAACACGCGCCCGCGGGACGCCCGACACGGCACGGCACGGCACGGCGCGGCACGACGCGTCACACGACACACGACGCACGACACACGACACGACACACGACACACGACACGACACACGACACACGACACGACACACGACACGACACGACACACGACACACCACACGACACGACACACGACACGACACACGACACGACACGACACACGACACGACACACGACACGACACACGACACGACACACGACACGACACACGACACGACACACGGCACGACACACGACACGACACACGACACGACACACGACACACGACACGACACAACGCAACGCGACGCGACGCGTCACGACACACGACACGACCCGACGCGATGCGATGCGACGCGACACGACACGACGGCACGGAATGGCACGGCCCGACACGACACGACAGGACACGACGCGACGCGACGCGACGCGTCACAACACACGACACGACACGACGCGATGCGACGCGACACGACTCGGCACGGCACGGAATGGCATGGCCCGACACGACGCGACGCGACGCGACACAACGGGCCCGAAGACGCCCCCGCGGAGACAGGACTGAAGGGGGAGCGGGACGTTGCTAGGTGCGGGAAGATGCTAGGTGTTGCGGGATACTTCGGGATTGAGTAGTGAGAGCGCGAGACGGGAGGGGGAGAATTGTACGGGATGGTGCAGGAAGATGGAAGGAGGTGGGTGGTGATCCGGGTCGGTGCGTGATGATTTCGGTTGTTGCGAGGTTGTTCGTGTTACGAGGGAGCGCAGGCGGACAGTGCGGGGTGACGTGTGCATGTGTTAAGTGCTGTAAGTTGCGGGGAATTGGGAGGTTGAGCGCAATCCAATATAGGGCACAGTAGTTTGGGTTCAGGGGTAGTTTGAATGACGGAAAGTATGTTGTAGAAGTTATTCGAAGCTTTCTGGAAGGACAACTCCTCAATTGACCAAGCCAGAAACGACCTAGTAATTGTGGTGTATCAAAAGAATAATGTGAATAATGGATCAATTAATAACAAAACACTGTAACAGCAATAAAATAATTATTGTTAATAATATACTACATATTATATTAAAATAAATATTTACTCTCCGAAGAACAAGTTCGTAAAAAGCACGAATGGAGAGTTAAAAAGTATTGAGTATTAACAGACGTTTCAAAAACAAATAGTTATGATGTTACTCGCGCAGCATAAATGTCGTCGTTGGCACACACCCGTTTTACGTCACACCAGGCAGGTATTCAATGTAGGACGTTTCCTCACCACGATGTCCTCCAACCATCCACCTAATAGAATGCTTTAGGAAGTAGGTATTGTAATGGCTTGAAGACCTTCGGCATGGCCACATATTATCAGGCAATGTAATTTATTTGTGTAATAATTACCTAATAAATGAAAGACATTATTCACGCGGAAGTAACGCAGGACGGATAAATAAATGATATTACTATTCAAAGCTATTAATTAACATTAATTCAATGAAGAAACCCAACGAAGAATTTTCTCACAGAGTATACCTTTCCATTTGAGTCTCTGTCCATTTCAATAAAGAGTATTAACCATTTGACCTTTCCAACTAGTCTTGACGTCTACTATGTTTCCTACAACACTGTTCTCTAACTTCAGGAAAGACAGCCAGTGTACATTCATTCGTGAACTGATCACATTTTACTTTTCATATTAGCGTCATATCTAAATCCCTTCGAATATTTTCGTTTCTTCTGGTTCCATACTTTGCAACGCGAATGATGTAAGCAAACGCACTGCTGTTGCTTCTATTTTTTGAATAAGTTCGTACTTTAATTTTACCTTTTAGTGCCCGCTTTATCGCACCAATTTTTGGGGGTATAAGTGCAGCTTGTTTTCGCTATCTTTTCAGCTGGACTTTCTAATAATAAAAGTAAACTTTTAGCCGGCCTGGATATTCGAGGTCTCTAACTCTGAAGGGCCGTAACTGCCTCGTGCCTGAGGGTCGCGCGTTAAATCACGTTTGGGGCATGGATGTTTGTGTGAGTCAGTATACAGTATTCCGAGTTCCTCTATCGTAATCTTTAAAATTCAGAAACCAATGGTAGTTACAGAAGTTCCTGTATGACCTAATATTTGAAAGCACCTTAAACAAGGAATATTTTGGAACCTGATCCCCTTCGTATTATTTGAAAAATAATGTTTCATTAATCGTCAACACAGTTTCATCTACACACGAAGTGACGCTATTTCTGTCTTTAACGTTCTCAAGAACATCATGTTAGTGGGGTAATACAATTGTGTACTGCATTCATAGCATCTCGTAACCCATGTTATAAGCCCTTGTCTTGTGTTTGTCGTAGAAATACGCTTTTTCTCTGCAAACAGAAGCAACACACCCGGCTCAAAGCTTGAATTGTCAAAGCAACTCTTTTTGTGGTAGGATAATTTACACATCCAAGTGGTTCTTGCCAAGAGACACCAATTTGTATGGCCATCACATACTTAATCGTCTTGATCTCAACTTCGCTTTTCAAGATAACAAAACACGTAGACTCGCCTTGTCGCAGCTGTCTTAGTTTTTCTCTTGTGATACTGAAGACAAACATGAAACAGTAGGTATGATTAACCATATCTTGCGCAAATCTCAAGAGAATACGTATTAATTGAGAAATAAAAACTCCTAGATAATTTTTACATTTACCGCAAATATGTGCACTATTTAATAAACATAATGCTGATATTTTAGCGAAGTAAATTTTCATTGAAAACGAGTAAGGGAAGTTGTTCATAATATGACTTTTTTAATTTCACAGAATTCCCAATATACATACGTTTGCACGAAAATAAACAGTAAATAATAAATATGAAGCATCATATGTTTATCAATATTATCGATCATCCCTAGCTGAATAAAATTAGTATTATCTTAATTTTCGTTTATGAAGATTTGGAAAAAGAAAACAAAAATCAAAATGGAGTCAAACAGAAAATATAATTACTTGTAATAAATTCCTAAGAGTAAATTTTACGGTTCTAGAACTGCCCTGTTTTGGGCGTCGCTCGTCGTATAACTTTCTTGCGCCCTCCATTAGCAAGTTTATTTGAGCCACTTTTAGAAATTAATTAATTACAATTTGGGCATCGAGGATGGGCGGCGTACTGTGTTCTCGTGATGTGGCCCCGGGTTTGATTCCCGATCGAGGCAAAACAGGTGCAGTTTTTGTTTAAAATAATCTCCGTTTCTGTAGCTGAATGACAAAGAAAGACTCAGCGGAGTTGGCTGGTTGCGATGAAGGGAAGACATGTTCACCGCATGTGTCTCTTTCTCCCAAAGCATTTGACTAGGCCCATGCTTGGGAGACAGCGTTAGCTGGCCGGCGAAGTCAGACTGTCGACCCAAAAATGCCAAATACACACAATTAAAATTTAAAAAGAAGAATTTTATTACATTCTGAGAGCCAGTTTAATGTTTTCCCTTTTAGTGAGGTCATGTATGTTTCTTTAAATATATTAATTCTAGTGCTGTTGGAGATGCACCAATTCTGCAAAAGTGATTCTCAAATTTGTTCAAAAACACAAGGAAAGGAAGTTAGTAAGTAGTAAATAAAAATAGTAAAGTTAGTAAGTAGTAAATAAAAATAGTAAAGTTAGTAAGTAGTTAGTAAAAATAAGAAGCAAGTTAATAGCTAGTAATATTTGATACTCCGCTACTTGTTTGATGAGTTTACAAAGGGCCACGTTTCGGTTGCCGACTTGAGGCTGGAGAAGTGTCCCTTTTCAGGTTGCCTATCAACAGGCATAATTTTCTCTGACTCGCATTCACTTGTATTGTCGACTGACAACTCAGTATGCACAGCACATAACTCTTCAAACTACATTCAAATGCTTCCCGTCTTTAATATTATAACAATGTGGTAGATAATTTACGCACACGGTAATTACCTAAGTGAAATGATAAAGTAATAAACATATCTACATCGCAGATATATTTTAAAGTTATATTTTGATGATAAAAATTAAAATGAAAATTAATAATTTAAAATTATAAGCCGAAGAAAATAAGCATCTAATTTTCAAACAGTAAATAAATTCATGGTAGTTTTATATTGCAGCAAAAGACAACGGTATAGTTTTGCAAAATCTGTGGAACAAACACATTATAAAAAACGTCAAGGAGAAAAACATAGAAGTTATACCAAAAGAAGGGTGATAATTTTTGTAATGCGAGAAGCTTCAAGCATTACGAAACAATGTGTGTTTAAAATACATTAACAAAAAATTATAGTTGTTTTGCAAATCATTTACGTAATTTTAAGGGGTTAAGGGGATGAAATTCATTTAAATAGAATTGTTTCACAATAAAACACACAGAATTTAAAATAATCCATCAGTGTTCATTACTTTTCAGAAACTCCTAACTCTTGAGCTATATGCAGTAATTAATTAGTATAATATTAATTATACATAACATAAAAACATTATTCAATATTAAAAACTCTTCTTAAGGTGTACAAAAAAGTGAAAAACAAACGCCTTTTTCCGCTTCTGAAATGTAAGGAAGTTCGTTCTTTGAGAATAGTTAACATTTTTCTGTTTACATAATTGATACTTCCTGGCTACGTTATTTGCATTTCTATTTCTCATCCTATCAGAAAGAGCGTTCCGCCCTTTGCTTTCGCTCCCCGCGCGCGCGCATCGGGCCCACTGGGCGGCGCAGGGATGCGCCGAGGGAGCGCGGCGCGCGCCGCAGCCGCTGCGCGAGGAGAGCGTGCAGCTACGGCGCGAGGGGCGTTAATGATGGTTCTAAAAATAGTTCACGAGACGATTCGAACTTGTTAAACATAATCTAAACAAGATGGAGGATAACCATTCTTAACAAAACTGAATGAAACATGAAACAATCGTGCGTCTGTTCTAAAGTGTGTGTGTGTGTGTGTGTATATATATATATATATATATATATATATATATATATATATATATATATACATATATATAGTGTGTTTGTATTATTGCGTGTGTGTGTACGAAAATAATAATAATAATAATAATAAATAATAATAATAATAATAATAATAATAATAATGCCAATAATAATAACGAAACGCCATGAAGAAGTAAAAGCAATTTGACACCTGATGCTTTGATTTCCTGTTGTCATTTAATGACTCTTCTCGGAGTCCTTCGTAAAACTCGATATGTGACTTTGAAGTACAGTACTACATCCATAACAATCACGTTCAACAAAGCAGCTGAGGGAGAGTTTTGGCAAGCCGGGAAATTTAATGTCGTAGTTCATAAACATTAAGCAAGCCGGGAAATGTAATGTCGTACTTCGTAAACATCAATAGGAAATAACGAATCTCGAGAAAAAATAATTTTTGCAACTCGTACAATAGAAAATATACGTTAAAACTAGGAACTAATTGGAAATGAATACCTCTAAACGGACTGAAAAACTTTTATTGAGCATGTGTGTATCTTCTGAGTCTATTTTTGATTTCATAAGTATTTCAAGACAATAATACGTATAATATGTACATGAAATCTGATTGTATCATTCGACTATCAAAACACATGTCTATATTTTCAAAGAAAACTATAGTTTCCAAGATAATCTTATAATGCAACCCCGCAATATTACTATATCCTTATTTTCTTCTATTTATATTAGGAATGGGACATTTATGACTATCAAAACGCCTGTGGATAAATAACTATTGTTTGTGACAACCAATGTTGCTTCAATACATACATAACCTTTAAAGCCTAAACAATTACGTTAGTTTATTCCTGACATATTTGAATTAACGTAAGTAAACATTAAGTTTCTGCCCAGATCGAACCCAGCTGTTCCATGCTGATTGTGTTAGTGTTGACTTTATATTTTGTGGTGGCGGCAAAAACCTACGTAAAGTGCAAGTAATGAAGACATTTGTAGTAGACGACAAAAGAGGGGGAGTGACCGGACCTGACAGTCGAAACCCGACATTGGAAGCCGGCGCATGCGCAGAAGAATTCTCCCTAGGATTCTCGTGCTAATTCTTTCAAATTCACGACTCGCGAACCCGCTGGGCGCGCCGTGGCGAGCACGCCGGGGGCCTCCTACCTCTGGCGCGAGGGCGCGTGCGCGTGCTGAGGGCTGCGTGCGGGAGCAGGGCGCGGGCGCGCGTGTCCTCGGGGTCCGGCCGCCACGCGACGGCCGCCAGCACTGCCTCCGCGCCGCGCCGCGCCGCGCGCCGACCCGCCGCCGCCGCCGCCGCCGCCGCCGCCGCCGTGACGTCGCCGCGTGACGTCTCGTGACGTGGGGCCCCGCGGCAGCCACGCGGTCGGTGCCGGCGGCCCTCGCGCGCCCGCGGCGGAGGCGCCGGCGGCCAGCCGGCTGGGTGGGGGGGATGAGCCCGTAAGAAGGTGGCGGGTGGGCAGGTGGGACTTTGGAGGTTGGTGGCAGGGAGGAAGTTAGAGGCGATGAGTCGGGGAAGGTATCGGCCGAGGTGGCTCAGGGCATCATTTGTCGTAACTGCAGGGCCTCTGACCGGGAGGTCCAACGGTTTCAGTCCTACGGTGGCAGGATCTCCGATTCGAACTACAAAGCTGGCTTCAATTCAGCAGCTGTCAATATGAGGATTCCGTAGCCGGGTGCTCTGAACGGTAGTTTTGCGAGGTTTCTCCCATCAACGCCAGCGGAATGCCGGGGCAGACCCTAACAAACGGGCTACCGACCGCACCAATTCTTCCTTCTTCTTTCTAGTCCTGCCCTCACCCCTTTCTTACTCTTATATGCACCACTCCACATCACATGCCTCAAGACCAGTCGGAAGCTTAGAGCTTGTCCCGGTTGGGGCGGACACTGCCGATGCTAGATACCTGAATGGGGAAGAAACTCAAGCCGACGAAGGTCGGCGCCGGATCTCGCCATCCATCGAGGGGAAATCGCAGCCGCAGCAGATCGATCCATTCTATCGAGGGGAAATCGCAGCCGTATCTCGCAATAAAACACAAATCAATCATTCAACCAGGGTAGGTGCCGGGACTAGCGACGGACAGGGGGGATGTGCTGGAACCCAGAAAGATGTATGGTTGTTATAAAGCTCTGCATCAGAGGAGAACCGAGAAAGTTTGTAAGACGTAAACACCTTCAAGCAGGGCGCTAATTGGCAATTTTCTCCGAAGGGGGTCGTTCTAAATTTCACGGACGACAAATCGAAGACTGATATGGACTTCTTTTAAGCACAACAGTCTCAATGAATCCTAAGAATGCTCTAGGAAAATTTTTCTTTTTCAGTTCCTGTGCTTAGAATATTTCAAAGAAGGAAAATCATTCATTACACACCCGGATATGCATTGTATCACTGCCGAGGAGAAATTTCTGCTTTCCAACGAGCTACATCCATGTATGTAGCTGGTTGCGATTCCTGGTCATCCGCGAAATCGCATCCTGCATACAAGCCATGTTTACAAGCCCTTACAAGCCCTCCTTACATGCCCTCCCTACAAGCCCTCCTTACAAGCCCTCCTTACAAGCCCTTACAATCCCTCCTTACAATCCCTCCTTACAAGCCCTCCTTACATGCCCTCCCTACAAGCCCTCTTTACAAGCCCTCTTTACAAGCCCGCTTTACAAGCCCTCTTTACAAGTCCTCCTGACAATCTCTACTTACAAGTCCTGCTTGTAGAGCTGACTGCCGTAACCTGTTGAAAATCTTACGATCAACACAAGGCAGACTTGTGACTTGCTGAGGTCATGTGTGGTCTATTCGTGGTCAAGGTAGGCTTCACGACACTCCGACATGCCAGTTCGAAAACTGTCACATACTATCGTGCGAACAATGAAGCAAGGAGGCTACACATGTACAATCGGGGCGGCGACGCAGGATCTTCAAACGTGACAAAATATTATCTAATGCAGAAGTACACAAGAGTTTGAAAGGACAACAGAACTCTTAAGGGCACGAATCGTAATTCTTTCTGGAGCGATCCGATTGATGTGCTTGGGCACTGTCCCGTCTGTATGCTGGCGCGGGAGGGGGAGGGGAGTACAGGGGTTCGCTTACCCCTCGGCCCCCGCGCCGTGGTTGCCTTCGGGCGCACGCAATAAGTCGAATCCTCTGCAGCAAAACAGTGGGAATCGCAAGCGGTAACGAAGCTCTTGGTGGCAACTCTGAGGTGGTGAAGGAGGTGACGAAAGGCGTTTTCCATGATGTGACGGTGTGGCAGAGTGCGATATCCAGGATAAACGATGAAGCTAATCTGCGGCCCGCGGCAGAGGAGGAAGTGGTGATGGCAGGGCGCAATGGACCAGAAGGCACCAGTCGATGGGGGACAGGATGGTGTTAGTAGTGGTGAATTAATATATAAACAAAAAAATTACAAACTAAGGGCTGTCGTTGTAAAAGGGCTCCCTATTATTCTGTATACAAAATTTTAATCAGTTCAGTTTACAAAAGTTACTTTTACAGTTACGTTATACAAAAGTTTAACCAGTATTTATACTTATTATTCATTAGGAATAAATTTTTATAACATTTATTTGTATTATTAAGAGTATTTTAAGTTGTCCCCCAAAAATGTAGATGAATGTTCTATTTAAATACGTTTGTAGGCATGTATATATTATATTTATTATTCTAATGATAATTCTTGAAATCGCAAAGATTATACTTCAATTTATTTCTACACTCATTTCGATTACTTATGTTCAACACCACAACATTATTAGAGGACCATTATTTGGTGAAGCCGGCCATGTATGTTTGGAGATGGAGGGCTGAAGAGGAAGCGCAGCGCAGTGGCAGGGGAGAGGGGTGAAAGGAGACGCAGGGAGAAATGGATGAGGAGGCAGCACGGACCCCCAGTTCTACTTCATTGTAAGTGAAGGGCGTCCGGTTGCCTCATTGTACAACTGGTACACTGTTGCAAGAAGTAAAGTCTAGGGTGGGCACTTGGGCCTTAGGGCTATAATTCTCACTCCCTTGAAGAGACACAGTGCCTCCATCCGACTGGAAGCCGTATCACGCTGGCGCGCGGCCCTAAGGGCCATCCCTCTTGAGACTGGGTGGGGCCACTCTACGAGCTCAGAGCTACTACCTATCCGGATTAGCATCGCAGTCTTGCTTAAGCGCTGGTACTTCATCAGTTCTTGATCAGGAGGAATGGCGTAGATTTGAAATCACGATAGAGACAAGAGTTAGGAAGCAGTGATTCCATACAGCAGGTAAGAAAACAGCTCACCTTTCATTTTCATGTTTTCTGTTTCAAATTTTACATGTTCAAATTCAATTTCATTCACTTTTATGTGGTATTAAATGACTTAATACCTCCCTTTCTTTACCTCTTTTGTTGTCAAATAAAAGAAAATCATGTTTTAATTTTCTGTTTTTTTCTTGTACTAGAAAATTGATGATGCCTGAGCCATCGAATGCTGCTATTGTAATAATATTGTTGGCAATTACGACTTATATAATTATTTCAAGCAGTGATGAGTTGGCATCTGCTCTGGAGGCGACGCACATCGAATGCATGCTGGAGGGGGCAGGGGCACGATGGAGGTGAGAATCCATGCAAGTGGGAGTGTAGCAGTGGAGGACTGGGGCGTTTCGTTCCCACAGAAGCGAGGGAAAAGCAAGCAGAGGAGCTGGCAGAGCAGCGGTGTCTGTGATGGGAGCCCGAATGGGGCAATCTCGACAGAAGCAGTGGCGCGTGCTCATTGCAATAGGGTAATGGATATGGTAGACAGCAGTGGAGGTGATGGTAGTGCGGATGGAGGAGGAAAGGAGATAATTACATTCTACAGGAAAATTCGAAATCAATTTTACAAACGCAAAGAAACTTTTTCTGTTTGTTTTTTCTAGCTTGTACAACTTCCACGAGTCCGGGAATACTTAGTACTCTTGCAAAGATGACTTCCAGTGCTTCGATTTGATTAAAATCTGCCCTAACTGAAATTCTTAGCATTATTTCTACAAACACTTGAATCATCACTTGTTTGGTGATTATTTTTATTATACAAATTTGCACCACAGTGTTGTTTCTCTCCTGATATCATTCCTTTGCAAACAAATCAATAGGGTGGCCGTCATCGTGTCCTATTGAAGTGCGACGGGGAAGAGAAAGAGGGGCATGGCCCACCCATAGGGATAACGTCGTTAGGTTGGTACACAACTTTGGGTGCTATCTGCTTTTTCAGCAGGTGTTTCAACGCACTCTCCTTTTAGAGGAAAGGAATTCCGACGTTTTTGTTTTTGTTGTTTAATTCTTTTCGACCTGAAGTGATTCAGCGAACTATCACCGAAATGTTTGTCAAAGTATGCTTAAGAAGATCCTTCCGTTAATGTTAGAAACGGCATGCCGGCAAACATTAGAAAACGACTTCTAGGTGCTCTAGATAGATCGTCCTCAGAGAGAATGCGGAGTAAACCCGCGACAAAACAATTGGGTTACAATTTGCCCAAGAAACACACATACAACGAAATCTACTTAATCTTAAATGCATTTTCATGTCAATCGAAGGACGTTTAAAAACTTTTTTCCTAATGAATATTTGGGATTGCCGTCATTATATTGATATTATTGGAAAACAATAAAATTACGGGAAATTTTGCACAATGATACCCGTATTTCATTTTCAAACAGTGAAATAAAGATCACTAATTTTTCGTCACCAAAGGGAATACATTGTCTCCACTTCAGTTCCGAAGTAAACAAGAAGTTGATAACAAAGATAATTGAGATCCTAATACGTATATTTCAACTTTATGTACAACACTTAAGCAGACATGTGATTTGCATGGAATGGGTCAGGCGTAAGAGAATCTCTAGTGTCCAAAGCCTTGAAGAGAAAGACCTTGTCAAGTAAAACAACGCCCAGTCTGTGAGCTGAAATGGTAATATCATTTCATCTACTGATCATAAAGAAAGACAGGAGTCTTTGCTTTGGCCGTATGTTTGTGCCAAGTTGTGCTTGGCTCTCTCCAAACTCTACATATGTGCCAGTGAAAATACGAAGTAGAGATGTTGTTGTGTCTCTGGAGATATTTATGTTTCACCCAAACTGAACGTGCTCACAAGGTAGTGAATAGGTCCAGAATGGATTCAAAAATAGATTTCGTCTTTGTTTTCACGACACACTTCGCACAAAGTCGAGTTTTCAATTGTGTTGTTCCTTCGCAGCTGTGGTGCACACTCACCACATTCACCTTAGATCTCACTGTACAATGCAACATACCGTCGGTGCAGCTGAAAAGTCATGTATCTCTAAAATGGATGTTTAATTGAATTGAATTGAAGCCTTATTTCACGTGGCGAGACTCAGGCCATGCGGCGTGCTCTTCCGTCTGACCACGCAAATTTCGCTACGCTCCTTTCACCAACTAGCGGAGAAAGGAGATATTTCTTGGGCGAGAAACAGGCGATTTCAATTTAGCATAGATGCGTCATTTCGGCTTGAGTATCTTTTACATGAAAGTAAATCTACTAACATGAGCCAGCCGGCTTTACTTCCTCTCCGAAGGAAGGCGTACGAAGGAAGAAAAGCTAGTATTTCTTGTGCGCTTCCTAAGAATCAGTTATTCAGTTGTTTATTCACTATACTTGTTATGTTTGTATCAAACTTTCATTTTGTCTTCTGACTGATGATGTTTGGAAAACTCGAATGGCATGAAAATGATTTTATTAGAAAACCCTCTCGTCTTTGTATCACATATGACCCGATGTAATGTGCTATTTCAGTTGCTCCGCCCTCGACCCTTGCAAGGCCCACTGTGAGCGGCGGGCAAGTCGCGTGGCGTGCGGCGCGGCGCGGCGTCGGCAGGTGGGGTGGGGGTGGGGCTGGGGGTGGGGGGCCTTCCGCGGAGGAATTACGCTCATCGATTGTCGTTCTCGTCGGCAAACGCCGCGCTGTAGCGTGGGGCCGCCGTGGCCCGCAGGGCAGGCAGCGTGTGTGCCACCGCCGCCTCCGTCAATCGCGAGGCGCCGGGCGCGCCGCAGGAGCCCATTGAGGACAGCGCCGTCTCGCCGCAGGAACGCGCGGCCGAAGGACGACCTGCTTCGCCGCTGACCCCGCGCTGAGGAATAGAGGGTTGTCTCGCGCCAGTACAGCGGACTTTCCTCGCTTATTGAACCTTGAGTCTCTGCGGAACCAGTTCACTCGAAAATTCCAAACCTCTGAAGAAAATGAACTTCGAAGAATTGCGAGGATTGGGTACAAAATAACACAATTTTACAAAGATGCCGAAGGTGTCATGAATTACGCGCCTAATGTTGGGCACCGAATGTGAAGTCATCATCACCTTCAATTCATATTCAGATGTGGTTATAAAAAAACAAACATCCCGTCAGGGTAAAGTAAACGGGTTCAGGCATTATTTTCTAGGACCCGCCAATGATTCCCAAGTCGATACTTTATTGGAATTATTTCCAACGAATTTCCCTTTTAACAAATTTATTGCTACTTTCTGAGCTCTTTCGATGGAGTTAGTTTGGCCCTTTCTATACGGATCCCAACACGCTGCTCCGTACTCTAATACTGGAATCACAATGGTTGTATAAGCTAGTTTTCTTCATTTACTACTTCCCTTCCTTAACACTCGCATTACAAAGTGTAAAGATTTCCACGCCTTCCCGACTGTAAATTTGACGTGCTCCTCCCATCCAAGTAGTTCATTAATTATCATCCCCAGATATTTACAACTAGTTACCTGTGGAATTATCTTGCCCCCAAGCAAATACTCTCAATTCGTTTCTAAGAGACTGGTGGTAGCAGCAACAGCAGCTTCCCCGAAGATGTAATGCCATCCATTGCCCCCCAGTCGCTCTGAAGGGGATGCTGCGAAATTCGTTTGCTGTCTCATGTCTCACACGAGGCACAGCCTTCAACCACAAAGAAGGTAGGTTCACGGTATATGTTTCATAACGGGAATCTGCTTGTGAGGTCGTTCGTCCGAGCTGCACCACGCTCTGGAACTTCGGCATCATGGCCCAAAACGCGCCGGATGATCGCCGGGGCCACTTCCTCCCCTTTTCTGTTTCTACTCCACGCGTGGCCCGCCACACCCTCCGAAGGAAGCTCGTCTTCAAAGGAATTGGGCTAAGGGATAGAGTTAAGAGTAATGCAGTGAGAGAGAAAGGAATGAATAAATGGTTTTGTATATAATTAATTGAATATGAATGACGCGTGAGTGAAAAGAAAAATATCAAGAAGAAAGAATCAAATGAACAAACATTATATAGTATTAAGAAAATAAAATATTTTTTGTTCGAGTTAGGTATGCCAAAGGGTTATATAATAGCTGTTAGTAAAACAGTTTTTAGGAATCCCCTCTAACTGCGTAAGCCTTAAGGCAATGTGCAATGTAGCCGAATCATGAAAATAAATTCCCGCCTCTACAGAGATATTGTTCGGGGGAAATTGAAAAAAACAAAACAAAAAAAGTGAGCTTTAAGTATTGAGCATGGCTCCAGGGACAACCTGTATTCCCGCAATTCTCCTGGGTGGTGGCCTTGGAGTCACTGGTTTGAGTAGGTCTGCGTTGCCTCACCTATGAAGCTAATTGTTTTAGTACATTATAAATGGAGTGTCAATTATTAATTTAGTGATTCGAAGATCATCAATACTACAATCAGGATTTTGTGACTCTCCATAATTCGATGAATTTATTAAAGACATTCTCACTCCCTCTACGTAATTAAACTTCTTTGTTTGAATAAGATATTAATTCGTGTAAATTAGTATTAAATTAGTATTTCTATACTTTTGTTGAACGAAAATACGAACATTCGACCTACAACAAAAGCATACACGTACAAATTTAATGTGCGTTTTAAAGTATTCCCACAATCCGAGGGAGAGTTCAGAACGAACTTCATCTATTTGTTCTGACGCGTCGTTTTGTTTATTCAGCCACTGAACAAACAAAAGCAACGCAAAAGTCAACGCTGAGTGGAAGTCGTCTCTCCTCGAACGCATCCGCCCCATTCCGCCGCCGAGCGACCGACGGCGGCGGTGGCTCTGCGAGGGAAGGAAACTTTCAGAGCACACCCCACCTGACCTGTCTGGCTCGCATCCAAACTGTTGCTTGCTACCCAAAGGTGTGAATTAAGGTAGGTGTGATTTTCAGCTAGAAACGACTTCGGTGTATTTTTAAACAGCTTCTTTTGACTAGTCTGAAAACAAGACCCAGCGACTAGTTTTATTTGATGAAATGTGTTTATCATCTTTAGTGATACATATAATGTTGGCGTTGGTCCCTTTTTTGAGAAAGAAAAGATCTACTTTAGGTACGACTGATAAGCACACTCCTATAATATTGATTCTGAGACGTCACATCAATATATTTTCCATAGAACTAAATGAACAGACATTTCAATAATATTCACTAATATTGAATATAATGAATAATAATGAATATAATTTTATTATTTTAAATATACCGCATTTACATTGTTTGCAGATATATGATGTACAGATTTGTAAGACATTAACTTTTACAGATATTTGTACGTTTTATTTAGCATGTGCTTTTCTAGATTAAATAGGTAAAATTGGACTAGAAGAAATATTCTTGAGAAATTAGATATCAAGAAATAACGTATCTTATTCCATTCTATTCTATTTAATTAGATTATTTTTAAAACATTTTTTTTCGTTTCCTGTAATTTTTGTTGAGTGCACGTAAATTAAACGTCGAGTTACATATTGCCAATGTTCCTTCAATTGAACCTTCCTTGGGATTTAATGGTCTGTCTGACTGTCATGTATTTCCTTAAATACATGAAAAGTAAATACGGTAAATAAAATATGTCTTGTATCACAAAATATATTATGGTAAAGAACTTTGTGATCGCGTAGCGATCATCCTCAGAGCTAAAATTAAAATTACAGAAATAAAATTACATTAATACATGTACGCTAAAAAAAAAGTATAAGTTATTACAAAAAAGGTACACGAAAAGTACTTTTCAGTATAAATTCCTGAATATCATAATCTCGGTATTACAATTTTACGAATCTTTTGAAACCACATGAAAACATAGCGAAAATAATAGCATTAATTTTTAAGAAACTTGTGCGTCAATTAGTCCTACTCTGAAAACAAATAATTTGGTTCAACCAACAAATTCTATTACTTGATCAAAAGGATGTAAGAGCGAGAAAACAACCATACAGGGTCCAGTGTAAGAAACATAACCCTCCTTCCATCAATCAAGGGAAATAAATTTAAATCCAAGAGAAATATAAAAACGTAAATATTTTGCTAACAGGTGATACCGCCACTGGGCCAAGATCTCCGTTTTCATAACCCGCAATTGGTGCGGCTTGGTCTGGTTCCCGCTGGCTCCGTCCGCGCCATCCTTCCCGCCCAGACGTTTCTATTTGCCCGCGCCCGCACCCCTTCCTTGGCGGCGGCCGCCGCCGCCGCTGCCGCCGCCGCCGCCGCCGCCGCCACCTGTCTGCTGCCGCCAACTTGGCTCCTGCACTGGCTGCACTCGCCACCGCCGTCTGTTGCCGGCGTCATGGCTGCAGGCGCTGTCGCGAATGCTGCTGCACTTTTCAGCCTCAACTATCTCAACGAAATTGTGATTCGATCGTTCCGTTTGAAAGTTTTCAATTGTATAGATGTCCTAATCTCTTATGAAATTTACTAATATTCCGTCTTATCTTAATGAGGCAAATGAAAATAAAAAGTAGCAATTTAATATCTCCGACCGTAATATTATATTTTTACTGCAGGATTAACTTGCTTCGGGTTTAGTGGATGTTAGGAATACTCTTCATTTAGCCTTCTCCGGTTTCTACCCACTTCCTCTGTACAGTGTAACGGATATTTCTAGATGGTCTTATGAGTTTATTAATACAAAACAATACATTTTTCGACAGGAATTTTATTTATATTATAAAAATGGTTTTTAACTTAATTCTAGAATATGAGATGGTATTTATGAGAAAATTCACTTAATACTAGAATATTCTCAGTTTGATGTAATAACAACCGTAGCAGCTTCTAGCTAATTTAGGAATTTCCGAGGAAAGTAGGAACTTTTATCACTGTTTCAAATCAATCTTGTATGTGTTTCTCTAATCACTGCTTAAGTTGTAATACACAAGACTCTCAATATCAGTACAGCCCGCTACCAACAGAGTTTCTTCATTCCATCACCCGATGTAGCCTCGGACCCTTAGACTCGGTGTTCTTCATGTATCTTACAAGCATGGCCTTGGGGGGTTATCAGCTTGACTCGGTGTAACCCGAACAGAAGGACACATAGCCGCACCTATGAAGCACCAACTGCAGCTCAGAGGCCCGAATCGCTCGCGTATCGCGGCACCAACCCCACACTTGTAGCAGCGATGACGCAAGGCACTTAGAAAATGGGGCTGTTCAGGTGTAATGTATTGCTTACCATGACCATATGCTGCCCTGACAAGCCAGGAAAAATTACATGAAGTTCGAAAGGCGATGCATGGCGGGAGGGAGTGTCCACCATACCACAATACAAGGATACCATTACGAAGCGGAATTCATACCAGCAGCCTGTCTGCGTCCGAGATTACCATTGTAGAAATCTCGACCTGTGAGTGAACACCCTTCGTGAAATCATCTAACATTTTGTATTTTATATCTGAAAACGCTGAATTGCTAGAAGCCTGAGGTCGTAAGAATGCACTCCATAAATAAAATACTATAATATAACATTGCAAGAAATTAAAATTCTTTAATAAAACTGCCTTCACATATACTGCAATAGCGTAGTATTACAGTACTAATCCCTCGAACTGATTGTTTATATCAAGCACTATATCTGGAATCTTTTTGAACCTCAAGCTTTACTGACATTTGGAAGTGGTAAACATGAATGTGTACTGAAACATGCGTACTAATGGGTGAATGTACTAACGGTACATGTACTAACGGGTGAATAATTGCCTTTATATAATAATATCTTTTCTAGCTTATTTCCAATAAAGTAATAAATATAATTTATTCATATTAAATATTTCATAAAAAGAATAACCCCCACCGTACGTAGCTTCTGTTGTTGATTCATAATGCTTACGAAATATTTATGTTTTTGTGTTAGTTATTTCGGGATAAATTAAATATCACACATTGATGGTATAAGACACATTTTTAATTTCTGGCGTTTAAGAAAGAACGTCTTAAGAAGAGAAAGTTATGTATTGCTGCGCGAAAAAACGGCGAATTTTCGGCAGAAAACTCTTATTATTTGAAGTTCATAACAATATGTTTGGAATGAGAATGGGAAAATTACAGACTATATCTTAGGTCAAGCCGTTGCAAAAAACAAAATTTAATAACTCTCTAATAAAATTTGGAAAATTTGTGAAAATGGTTTGATACCTGCTTAATAAGTGCACACAGGCATATCTAGAAGACCGATATTATCCTGCAAATACCCAGCAAATCAAATTAATAAATGAAAAATTATGGGGTCCAAAAACACCACAGATATGATACAAAGGTAATTGGCATAATCAAATATTTGCATTTTTAAGTTAAAGTCGCAAATGTTTCATTGGTTTTCGATTTTACACGTATTGAAAATTAGAAAAAAATTATCAATATTGAAATAGCGTAGTATTTGTATAGAAATTTCAGAGCGTCTGTTGGGCAATGGGATAAATGTCGTTCATTTAATGTGATAAAAAAATAAGAATTTTTCAACAATATAAGTTGAAAAATATTTAGAAAGTGAAAAATATTTTTCTAATAGTTTTGATAGCTTTTTTAAAATAGAGCAGAATTTCAACACAATCATATGCACTGAATACTATGACCACAAACGTGAGACTGGACGCAAAACTGAAATTACACAAATACAGATCTGTATGTATATTATATTTTTACTCTTTCCAAACATTACCAAATGATAAGGCTCCTTTATTCCAATTTAATTTACTTCACTTTGACGATTCTCAAGAAAGAGAAGCCCTGAAAGTGACGCGGATATTCTGTCAATGCTGAGTTCAATGATGTTTCATCGATGTCATTTCGTAACAATATTAACTCTCGAAGCAGATTGAACCAAGACAGAAAGCATTAAGAAACGCAAGTGGGGAGTTGGTACGTTTATCGCTGGGAAGAGAAGTCGTTTAGAACCTCTTGTACTTTCGCATAGCACCGAGTCGCCTGCAACGAATTCATCGGCGAAGGAAACCTACCAGGAAAACTGCGAATATTCCTTCCTTCAGGAATCCTGTCGCCGCTTGCCTGGACCGCCGTCGGTGGGCGGAGAGCCAGTACTTGTCACCCGCCCCGCCCCCGCCCCTCACCCACTGTGGTCCGAACTGGCAAGAAGAGGATAACATGAAATTCTTTTTCGTACATTCGTCGACCGGGATGCTCTCGGTCTGAGTTACGACTGTGCAGGGACTTCCACAATACATCTGTGACTGGACCGAAACCAAGCACAACTCGACCTCTAGGGCGCGGCGGTTCTGGTAGTCATGGCACTCTGCATTCAATTTCAGACGGATGCCAGAGCAATTCCTTAAACATCAAGCGATTCACTGTTCCGTCTTTCCATTTATTTAGGTGCGCTTTCCCTGGATGGCGAGTTCCGGCGTCGATCTACCCGTCACTTGCGGGGATTTTTTCCCAATTAGGTATCTCCCACCAGTGGGCACTGATCCGGTCAGGACAAGCTCTAAGGCTCTCGCCTTACCAGGAAGTGCGCGTATGGTTACGTAAGGGGTAAGGACAAAGAAGAAGAAGGAAAGATCGCGCATGGTCCGTGGCCTGTTTGTTTGGGTACTGCACCGGTGTTGGTTTGAGAAACCCCGGAACAGTGCTGATCAAAGCCGGCAGAATTCCCCTCCAGACAGCAGATGAATTCGATCTAGCTATCCAAGTAGTGTCGAAAATCCTGCCACAGTCGGGACTTCAACTCTAGGACCTCCCGGTCAGAGGCACTGCAATGACATTCATTCATGCCCCGAGCAACCTGTGCCAATAAAGGTGAATTTAAAGGTGCATTCTTTCTTAGTTTTGGAAGTAAAATCGTACGAGCATATTTCCTAGTCCTTTTTGGACTATAGTTCAAGTTTCATAATGTACAAACGCGTATATTTTTCCCCAGTTACAAAACGTAGATATAAAACCATTCAAGCACTTTAAACAGTTATAACAAATTTAAAATTAGTAAACATTCATACGAAATATAGTTGGACTAATTTTATCGTTCAAAAACTAAAAACCGTGAAAGATATGTGACGTATGGATTAGTGTAGTTTAGGTACGGTTTCTGGAGCATCAGAATTCCTATCCGCTTAGTTCGAATTTTGGTAGAGTTGGAAGAAAAATGTTTAACATTAAAATTTAAGGAAATGTGGATCCCGTAAGGGGAAGAATTTGCAACTCCTTACTCCTTAAAAATTGAAATGTGTGAACATTCTGTGAAATAACGAAAAAAAGAGAACAATAATCAGGGCGCAGAGCATTTTTTAATGTGAGCTTGGATTTCGTAAGTTGGATTTGGAAAGAGAGTTTCGTGTTCTTTTGAGAGTTTCAAGCCATCGTTGGTCCCTGCTAGCGTTGCCACCGCCACCGCCGCCGCCGCGGCTGCTGCGAGTCGTTCACCTCGCGGCTATTCTCAGGTGCGGGCGACAGCGGCGGCGGCTGGGCCAGACAAAAGGTAAAAATACAACGGCGGGCCCGGCGAATTGTTTCGCGTCGAATGCGAGGACGAGACGGCGTCGAGGGCAATGAAGAATCGGCGATGAGGGCGACGGTGGAAGCGACGGGAGCAACAGCGGAGAGGGCATGGGCGGTGGAAATGTATGGCGGGCACGGAGGCTGGACGAAACGATAGTACGAAATGGTCGTGGTGGTGATGGTGATGATGGTGACGGTCACGGGGATGGTGTTGGTAGCGGAAAGGAGAAGGTGGGGAGGACGCGACAAGGAAGAGGCAGAGAGAGGGGCGGGCAATACCACCTACATTGCAGGCCTTGCTCGTGGTGTCCTTGAAATGTGATGTCACACTTAGAAAGCTTAGATTTCTCCATGGATTAGAAGCTTTCCTTAAGGCGACCGACGAGGTTTATTTGTAAGACTATTATATTTACAAGGTTTTCATTGTCCAGTGGTATAATTAAGCGCTCCTAGGTCTGCTTAAAGAGTGTCTGAATAAATCGAGTCTCATTCGACAGAGTCTGAGCTCGGCAATAACCGTAGGTTTCACAGGCAAAGGGCCAGCTAGTACCTGCTGGGGGTGACGTCAGGTGAAAGCAGCTAGTACCTCCTGAGTGTGACGTCAGTTGTGAGCGCCAAGGCTTACATGCTATCTTCTATAATCTTACCACGAAAGTGCGGCCTGATCGTAGTAGAGGACAGTGCCAGGGGAGGGGCGAGGGGTACGGGCGGAAATGTAGAAGCGGCGGCAGGGAGAGGAGAGGGAAAGGGACGAGGATGAAGGGGAGGGCAGCGATAGGGATAGCGGCGGGGCTGGTGATTAAAGCACCGCTTACAAGAGAACAGCTAGCTTGTCGACACATTGCGCTCAATGTCCCGGATGTCAGCAGCGGAAGGCAAAATTGCGGCGCGCGTGATGAGACGTTTGAAATTATGTTTGCAAAAGTTCTGGCAAGTATGTTTCATTTTAAACACAAATACCCATATTATGATTATTATCATAAACCTTATTTACTTGTTTACTACTGAAAACAAGCGTATTCATGTTGATATAAACATACTTTATTGTTTTGATGTTCTTTTATAATTAATCGCAACCCACATTAGTATCTTTTAATATTCACTATTTTCATTATTGCATTTAACCTTAGAACTGCATTTTTATTGTGTGGATGGTCTTACATTCCATAAACATTACCTACTTTTCTTCTTACAAATTTAAAAAAGTACGAAAAATATCTTTCTCCGGCTACCACAAAAACTGATGATTATAGGCAAACAGCGAGTAGCAGTAAAAATTAACATTTAATATTAATACGATAGCATTGCACACTACAACAAGAAGGTCTCTGACGACTGTCCTTTGCTGCCTCTCTCCACGACGACACTTGGCAGTCCTCGGGATCCAGTGTCTTCTGCTGTCTCAAAATCTGAAGCGCACCCGGCAAGCGAGGCGGCAGCCCGCTTAGTAGATGATGGCAAGCGATGATTATGCTCAGATGGTGGTAAATGAAAACATGTTTAAAAATAATTACTTGAGAAGTAATCCTAGAATTTATAATTGATAAAAAATTAAGTTGAAAAAGTTGAAGAAAAATGTTATGTAATAAGAATATAAGTCAATCTCTCTCTTCAGAAACTTCTGCGTCCCAAGAAATGACAAAACCGGCAGAAAAACTGATAAGGTTGTTTAAAAGGGTTCTGTCCAATTGTTGCCAGTCATGTGTTGAACCTTATATCCATACAAATTATGCAGTTCTCCCTTTGCTGTTCAACCTTCCGCTGTTTCATTTTGCATTATCTCTCTTTTTTCTACAGATGTTAAAATACTGCTTCGGGCTAATCACTTCCATTTCATTTCTTTATGGCTTCAAACAGTACAAGACCTGCGTTCAACTAACACTGATTAGATTTTTCTGCAGGAGTCGATGAAACCTCAAATAAAGTGGCTTATATATCTTGTTCAATTCAACAAGGCGCGTTGATCTTGTATTTATCATCATTTATCAATTTTTATCTTGGTTATTACTCTGGTCTCTACATTGAGCATTATTGGCCATTTCAGAATCAACAAAATCATTTACGCTAAGGTGTAGTGGTGTGATTCCACAAACACTTTCAATGTTTTTTCAGTTAGTGTTTAATCGCCTTTAATTATTTTTTACATGCGTCTATAAGTTATTTTCATATATATATATATATATATATATATATATGTATATATATATATATATATATATATATATATATATATATATATATATATATATATATATATACTTACTTCCTCCTAGTTTCATCTTAAGAGGACAAACCAGAAGTTCATACTTTTGGAACCTCAAAATCCATCATTTTTGTAGTTGCTTGGGATGATGCCTCAAAAGTAACGGGTATCATTAACACGTATGCTCGCCCACACATATACTAAATGGCGTCTCACTGTTTCATTTTGACACTTTCCGGTGTACTCGACAAGTCATTTCCCAGTTTACTCCATTGGCACCATTCTTCAAGCACAAACGTTTTTCTAAAAATGGAGGGGTATTGTAAAATCTATTTACATGATCAGATATAATACTTCAACGAGTACTTTTCATGAACTGGGTTTTATGTATCTTTAAAATAGTTGAATTACAAATATATAAAAACTTCGGGGTGTATATTTTATATTTATATTTTCCTTGAACTTAAAGATAAATGTAGTTTTAAGTATCCGTTTTCAAATTCAAAGCAGCTCTAAAATTTCACTCATCTTTTCTAAGTTCCTTTTGAGTAAGTCTAACTTCAATACTCTACTAGTAAGTTTGACTTAAAAATTATAATCAGCATTGTAATTTTCCCTTTCCAGAAAATATATTCAACAATGCACTCAAGTTTTTATCTATGATCAAGTTAATGTTTTTATCTCTACTATTTATGTATGCACGTCGAAATGAGATCCAGTGTATTAAGATTCGAATATCCAGATATACTAAGGGAAGGTTGGATTTAAAAAATGAAATAATAGAATATTTAAAAACATTGGTACCCGAAAATGACACTATGGGAGTAGCTAGAATATTCACGAAGATAAAATAAGGCAGCCATATTGGACATCCCAAAATTGAATTCAAATATTACGTACATACTAGGATGCAACAATGATGGAGACAAGAATAAAGAGTTAATATGGGTCGTTGGATAGTCCTAACATAAAATAAATACAGTCATGATTTGGGTCGTGCCCGATTATATTTTTTTTTTATAATTTACATAGTGACTTATGATGGAGTGCAGGAATGGTGGACACCGAACGGTGAGACACTTTACTGCAGGTGTTGGCACCAGGACAGGGTAGGCGATTATTGGCAGATAAGCCAATGGCAAAACTATTTACAGAATGTAATAAACCAAACGAAAAAAGAGGTAACAGGTATCATCGGGACCTGAATTTTGACAGAAGGTGTTTTATCCTCGAGCGAGGAATTAGTCTCAAAGTCGTCATATGAACACTTGGGAAGTTTTTTTAAAATGTATTTATTTATGGTCAGTTTATAACGTCAAGGTCATCAGCGACCCCTGTCATTATACAATTGTACATACAAATAGTTACAATTATGACTAGAACAAAAATGTCATAGTTAATAACATTTTCAGAATATGTCAGATTTAGTCTAACTACAGTTATAATACATTATTCAACTTTATAAGGTATAACTGAATAATTATTGTAGGGTTCCTTCAATTTTTAGACGTTTCCTCATATCAGTAGCAGGACATTCAAGAATAAAGTGGGAGGTGGAGACTGCTGCACCACACTTTGGACAGGGTTCTGGATCTGATCTCTTAAATACATGACAGAAATTGCGATTGAAATGATCTATCCTGCGTCTAGTGACAACAACCTGTTCTGACCTCTTAAAACGTTTTCCGCGGAGAGTTGGGTCAAGAGTGGATTTTCTCACTAAATGTATTCATTTTCCAGTTAGACTCCCAATAACTGAGGCAGGAGATTTTTACAAACTTTTTAAAGTCTTTTTGCGTCACATTTATAAGCTACTTTTCTACAATCTCCTGAATTTTTTGGATAATAGGATTGGAATTTAATATGTTCTCAATAGCTTTCAGAGTTGATACTGAGTCTGAAAAAACTTGGGAAGTTTTTCTAGGCGTGGTAGAGATGCAGCTTACCAGAACGTTTAGATAACTCGATTTTAAGTACTGTCGAACAGAAATGTCCATCCGAGGCATTCGAGAAATTATTCATTGTAAATAGTTTGTGTTAATTAATTTTAGATGTAGGGACATTAGCTTTCGTTGAATATTAACATCAAAAAAGAATAACAGAAGATTCCCGGTGAACGTCAAAACTCATCGTGGGAAGTTCCCTTCAGCTGGACGAGTGCAACACATTCACAAACCGTCAGCGACGCGGACAACATCGTACAAGTAAATGTCGTAATTCTTTGCAAAGAAAATATTAGAAAAAAGTACAGAAACCTTTTAATAGATAAAATACTTAAAAAAGAATAATACTTAAAAGTAATGGCATGCCAATGAGATTCAATTCCATAAAGTGAAGATTTATAAATCAATTAACGAACTTAGTATCAATAAATTGTTGCATCGTTATTGAAAACAAGAGGGCTGATTTATTTAATGGAACAACTTCGTAGGACTTTTTTCAAATTTTATTTATATAAAGTTAACAAAGGTTTCTGTAATAAAAATCATAAAAAAGAATCAAAAGATGAAAAATTTGTCTTTAAAAATTTAATTGTCTTCAGAAAATAGCAAAATATAAAGTCTACTCACCGACCGCTTTATTTGTTATCACAGCAAATTTTCAGAGAATCTGCATGGGACGGCGATCCATGTACGTATTACTGAATCATACAATAACGTGAGAGTCGAGGATTCTCACAATTATAATAAGAATTAAGGAGTATTGTGTCAATAAATTTCCATACAAAGATATTAAAACGTTTCAGTATGTCCTTGACTTTCGTGAGTGGGAAATAAAAGCTACGTTCCATTGTCTAGAGACTACAAGCAAGGGAAGAGGGCCATATTAACATTTACTCTATCTTAAGGGACGGGATAGACATGTCATTGAGATAGGGACACTGCAACAAAAGTTGCTACAATATTTGTTACAGACGTAATGTACTTTAAAGCAAGCGCTATTTTAATCTTAGAAAGCTTCATATTTCACGATAA
Source organism: Gryllus longicercus (assembly GCA_038098605.1). NCBI lineage: Eukaryota > Metazoa > Arthropoda > Insecta > Orthoptera > Gryllidae > Gryllus > Gryllus longicercus. The sequence goes on from JAZDUA010000932.1 coordinate 301,425, forward strand.
CTTTATTTGAGGTAACCCATGCAAAAGGAAGGGACGAATTTAAACTCTAGCATTAACAATCAATAAAAATACTCAATAATTTCAAAAACCAGTGCTGGCAGTTTTCTTCATCCGCGGTGCCTCTGCTTGGAGGAGAATTCTAGCATCCGGCTGCTCTAATCGGTAGTTTCCCGTGGTTTCTCCGATCAACACTAGGGGAATGCCGAAGCAGTACCCTAACAAATGGGCCACGGACCGCGCCCAATCTTTCCTACCTCCTCCTTCTCCTATCCTCAACCCTTACACACACACACACACACACACACACACACACACACACACACACACACACACACTAAAATGCACTACACTACGACACATGCCGGGAGACCGGTCGGGAGCTTAAAGCTTGTCCCGTTTGGTGCGGAGACCTCGATGGTGGTAGATACCTGATTGGGGGAAACCCCGCTAACCGACGGTATGTCGGCGCCGAATAATCCCATTCACTGCGGGAAGACCTGCACCACCTCCCGAGGAAAAACATGCCTTACACTTACGGCAATAATGACCTCAGTAGTCGGCGCGCCCGGAACCACTAACAATCAAACAACCAACCGAAACATCGTATCGTTAAACCATATGCATATATTTTATTATTCGGTAATAATATTCACAGAAAAAACAAGAGATGCTCCAGTCTTGCTCCAGTTTGCTCAAAACTACGATGCAACTTGCGGTGGATACAGAAAATTGTGCCACATATATGTAATAAAATTAACTGTTGTCTTTTTTATGAGCCTCTATCAACTCTAAAGGCAAAATGTTTGATGTGGAAAATATTCCATTGCAGTTTTACTTTTTCGTCTCATTATGTACGTCCACCGGTCAGAATCCATGTTTTCTGGATCCTTGATACCAAAAAATGTATTGACGGCAAAACGTCTGTAGAATTACGGCCTGAGGAAGGTCGCAGAATGGCGACCGAAACGTCGGCACCTTCGCCATGGACGCGGCGTCACCCGGACAACCAATTAAATCCTAAAGTCTGTGTGTCGGTGTTCAACGCTAGATCCAAAACCGTTCAGACGATTTCGTCCAAAGTGGATATTCCCGAAGTAATTTGAACTTGAGATCATGGGAGTTTGAAACGAATATTTTGATTCTTGGGGGTACTTTACATGAAGCTTCAAAATTTTTCCTCCGAAAAAAAAAGAAATGGATCCTGACGTGGCGCAGGCCTTAATTTTCGTTGAACTTTTACTTTTCAAAAATTGCAAGAGTTCAAATTCTTTTCGGAATCTTCATACTACAAATGTGAAGATAGATATTTTTTCTCAATAAACACTAATCATCAAAGAAAGATCTTGATTTAGAGTCATCAGTTCTACAACATTTTCAAAAGTATTATTTCTTATTAAAAATAAGGAACATCGCATCCCTGCATCAAACACATTTAAGATGAGAAATGGAAGTTCCCAAATAATGAAAGAAGGACCAGGCGAATATGCAACACAACACAGGCTGCGCTGCAACGCACTTTAAGTAGCTTAAATATAAAAATATATGCGTCCCAGGTTCTTTAAAGTGTCCACGTTCAGGAAGGATTTTGTTATTTTAGCTACGTTTCTTACGGCGTGATCTACAAAATAAGATATTTTTCTTTGTTGTATTACATTTTGTGAGATGCTTCTACGTTGCATTACGGGTTGTCAGGGAAGGTCGAAGTTGTATTCCGGTTAAGACACTCTTTTCACTTTCTATACAATGATTGACTAGTGGTTATAGAGAATGGCACAGACTTTCTTGCTTTAGTTTTTTCGTCTCTTTACTCTGAGCTAGCTTTTCTGTATTGCCCCCACTCTCTTCCCAGCTGTTACTTGCAGGAGCCTAAAAGGGAATTTTTCACATTAATTAAAGTTTTCGATTTCTTAATTGTGGAAATGAAATATTTAAGAATAAGATAAAACTTTAAGAATATCGAAGTGTAAAAATGTATCTTGAATGTAAAATTGTTTTCAAATGAACCGCCATTTCTTATGGAATACCAGCGCGGCGCGCGGTAGATTGGGAAACTTCTAAGTCGAATTCGCGGTCGTGTGACGCATTTACTGCTCTCTCTGGTTCACATTCCCAAGCTTAGAGTTCCTCACAGAGCCGCTACACAGCGCTTGCGTGATATTCATTCTTTGTGACTGATAACTTAACATGAAGGATCTTAGAAACAAATATTTTCAACTTATTTCTGAAATAAAATCATTATTTGAAGAAATAAAATTAAAATGTATATATAATTTGTGAATTTCGAAAAGGGTGTACTTGTTCAAGAAAGGTGGGTATTAAAAGTTCTTCGTATCAAAGTGGGCCATCCAATGATTCCAAACTCGACCCTCCTGTTACCTTCACACGTCAAGATGGAGGTGTGAAAAATAAAAATAAGGTAAATAGTTTCTATTGCAGATTCGGTTTCCAGGAAAGTACATGTATTTATCGTGTTAACGTAAAGTTTGTGTTTAATGTTTTTTTTTCGTTTCGTGATAAGACTGTGTAATCGGCAAAAATTAAAATAAACAAAAAAACACGTTATCTCGGAAATTATACTCAAATCGAAAAATAAAAAAAAATATATTAGTGTGACTCCGGAAAAACAACGTGAACGTAGCAGTATTCGGTTCTCTGTGGGGATCGTTTTACGTGAATCCCCTCGCCCTCATCAATGTGGTGCATGTCTCAGGTAAGTCTCCTCACCTCTCACACAGCGTGCTTTTTTAGGAAAGCCCGTTTGCCTCTCACGCATCGACATATTATATTGCCCTAAATGTTGGTGCTCTAAAATGGGGTCCGTCTTAATTACATTTCGCAATTCTCCTTCGAAAAGACAATTCTACTTCCACTAGTTTTTCTACACTAAAGTTTGCTATTTCGCGTCTAATTCGCTGCCACATATCGTTAGCGATTGTTGTGTAACATTTCTCTTTTTTGACGTTGTGTAATATTTCTCTCCGTGTAACATTTCTCTTTTCGCTTTCCCCATGAAAAGAAATCCGGAGAAGTCAAATCAGGTGAACGTGCAGGCCAACTCAGAGTACCTCCTCAACAAACCCATCGATTTGGATAGTCACGACTGAAACTTTCTTGAGGTCTTTAAATTTTTCCTTATGTTGAATTTTGTTGATTACAGCGTCACGAAACATAAATAAAAATTTTAAATACAAAAGTTACCTATTTTTTGAGAGAATTCGAATCTACAATAAAAATGGGGGTTTCAACTTAACATTAATATTTTTTCCTACCCCATCTTCGGCGAGTACAGGTTGGGATCGAAGTCCTCAAAAATACGTTGCCGATACCGTAATCTACAGAATGAGATATTTTGAGACATTCTATTTAATTTTTACGTGGAGACCGTCTTTGTGGCGTCACGCTTAGAAGGCTTAGATTCCTCCATCTGATGTTCACACTTTGTGCGTACACCGTGGTTTCTGCCAACAGGCCAGATTTATTTCCATAATCATTAATTCAATATTCGCTCTCGCATCACCAACTAGAACTACTATTAATATATATATAAAATTTAAGAAAACTATAATAGTGTTAAGAGTGCGCGCATGAGCAGCGCCTGAAAAGCGAGTTCGTATCATATACGATACGTGCTTCACTCCGTGCAAAAACTCTCTATTGCTCTATGTTCACGCTCTGCCACGTAGAAATAGCATATATATGTTGTTAACTCTACAGTTTGTTTAATAACCTACCGTTTTTGGTATTTCATAATAATTTTAATATTTAAAAAAAATTAAAGGAGGCAATTATAGTTTTCATTTTTTCAATTTCATTTTTCAATTTCATATTGGAAACAAGGAACATTCATTTCTGGGCAAATTGAAAAATAATAAATGTTTCTGAATGTTTTCTTTGTAAGTTCTTGGGTATCTTGAGAAGCAAGATACACCACACACAGGCCGGAGGGTGCAAACTTTCCTTTCCAATTATGTGCGCATTGGAATTTGGTAATACGTGTATATTAAATTGCAAACCTGAAAAATTAAAATTAATGTGATATGTATGAAAAGAGAATTATCATTTTAAGATGTGCTAGTCTGCCTCACTGTTTTAACAATGTATTTTGTGTCTCATTCAATAGAATGACATACAAAACACCCTAAAGTGGTAAAAAACATTTTAGCAATCCCCCCAAAATGGGAATTTGCTATTGAAGTACAAGTAATAGTTATATTGGGACCCTCTTCACAAAGAAAAGATGTCAATTGTCCCGCTAGATAGCAAGGTCTGCGGCACCATTTGGCGGTGTAGAAAAGTTGTCGACTCATTATTCACGTTCCGTTAGATGTGCCGTATGTAAGAACATAAAAAATCAATACTTTGCTTCCGCCAACACGTTCAACGACATTCCAGTCAAGCGATGAGGTTGCATCCGCAAATCCCACATGCACGTGCAACTGAACAAGTATGAAAAACACATCTGCCACCTCATCGCAGCGGTGAATGTAGTACGCGGGCCAATTCAAAGGCGATCGGAGAAACGAGTGATGGAAACACATGGTTGAGGTATTGCGCATCGTATTCGACTTCAATAAACTTCGGGCACCAGATTGCATCTCAATATTCGCAGGAATTTTAAATGCAGGTACCAAAATCACCTTATTGCATGTCATTTTTGAAGTGGATGTGTGAAGAGATTTTTTTTAATATTGCATCTTCAATTCATTGCACTATCACATATTTCAATACACTTTCATCGTGCAATTTTTGATCAGTCACCGCTGAAAATCGTCACTTTATACCACTTTCAAAATGTGCATCAACAGTTTTCGCTCTCTAAGCACCTTGGCGGCCAGCATGGAATGGTCACGTGGTTCGTGCTGAACAAGCAAAATCGGTGCGCGGAATAACTCACCCATGTATTTCGAACGTAGCTACAAGTAAGCGGATCAGATGTGGATTCTAAAACCAAAGAAGGCTCTCACATATGTCACACATTGTTTTCACTATTTTTTGTCGACAATGAAATCAAATGGAATCCATTAATAAAGTTTTCACAATTTGTTTGTCACATGGCTTTTTAATCATATCATGTACTCCATATTTTCCGATAATTCTTGTCTTCAAGATTATCCCAGCCATCGTTCGTACACTCGAAGGCAAACGTAGACTGGAAATGTTGTCTCCTACCGAACAAAACAAGCAACTATAAAATCATAAACCTGCTCTCTCGCCTATACTCAGTAATGAGTATTTCGTTAATCATAATCTATGTTAAGTAAAATCTAGTGGTGCAACGATATCACACACATTGTCGTGCTTTTATTAAAATGTTGCATCTTACACCCCAAGACACGAATCCTCAACAAAATGAGTAGGAATCCAAAAGTACGAGTACATACTCTATTTTAACTAAAATTCTAAAGTATAAATGAAAATGGATTTCTGCCATTGAACTGTGTATTGTGCAAATTCTCGCAAAAATGTTTAAAGAACCTAGTAGCGTTACAACAGCACGTCCCTTGCCACGTCAAAAACGGTAAGGTAAAACTCTAATACAGTAATTTCTGACCTTTTTAACATATCTCAGCCATCACTTCAAGATCTCATAGCCAATCGCATTAAGCGCGAAAAAATAATCCATTTTTGATTGAAACGCCAATAGGAAGTTACTCTGAAAATTTGAAACTGCCGTGTCGCTGAGTATGGTAAAAGGAGAGGGAAAGAGAGGGAGTCGGAAGGAGAGGGAAACGAAATGAAACAGAGAGAGAGAGAGAGAGACGGTGAGAGAGACGGAGAGAGAAGAGCAGAATGAAGGGGAAAGAGTGTGACAAAGGCCAGAACAACGTCTGTCCTTCGCGCGTTCTGCTACTATTTTAATAAAAAGAGTGCGGGAAATTCTAAACTGCAATATATGAAATTTGTACAATTACACTAAAAAACTCATATTTTCAAAAAAATATTAATGATCTTATTAAAACATCTGACATCGATGAACACTTCAGTCTCGCCAAGTCAATAAAAAAATCAGAACTCATTAAAAAACAGAAAACTTTTAAATAAAATGCCTGTTGAGCGTTCTCTCTTTTCTCACATTTTCATTTCCAATAATTTCAATATAAACGAGAAAAAAAAGGAACCTCAACTAATCAAGTTACAAAACAACCACCCTTACGTGCCAAATTTCGAAAAATATTAATTTACGCACCGCTATCTGCAATTCTGTGTACAAGTAGAACACTTTAAAGGATATTCATTGGTGCTAAGCAAACTCAAATCCTACCAATAGTTTCCGAGGTAGACATAAAACAAAAGAAACCTCAACTGATCAAGTTACAAAACGACCCCCCCCTTACGAGCCAAATTACGAAAAATATTAATTTCAGCACTGCTATCTCTAATTCTGTATACAAGTAGAACACATTAAAAGAAATTCGTTGGTGCAAAGCAAACTCCAATCAGACGAATAATTTCCGAGATAGACGAGAAACAAAAGGAACCTCAAGTGATCAAGTTCCAAAACGACCCCCCCTTAATGCCAAATTGCAAAAAATATTAATTTCGGCACTGCTATCTCTCATTATGTATACAAGTAGAACACTTTAAAAGAACTTCATTGGTGCCAAGCAAACTCCAATCAGACGAATATTTTCCGAGATAGACGACAAACAAAAGGAACCTCAACTGATCAAGTTACAAAACGACTCGCCCCTTACGTGCCAAATTTCGAAAAATATTAATATCAGCACTGCTATCACTAATTCAGTATACAAGTAGAACACATTAAAAGAAATTCATTGGTGCAAAGCAAACACGAATCAGACGAATAGCCTCCAAGATAGAAGAAAAAAAAGAACCTCAAATTATAAAGTTAAAAAACGACCACTCCTTACGTGCCAAAATTCGAAAAATCTTAATTTCGGCCCTGCCAACTCTTATTCCGTATACAAGTAGAACATTTCAAAAGAAATTCATTGGTGCAAACTAAACTTCAATCCGACGCATAGTTTCCGAGATACACGACAAAGTCGAGCCCAAAATCATCAAAAACAAAGCGACACCCCCTTACGTGCCAAATTTCGAAAAATCTTAATTTCGGCCCTGCCAACTCTTAATCCGTATACAAGTAGAACACTTTAAAAGAAATTCATTGGTGCAAACTAAACTTCAATCCGACGCATAGTTTCCCAGATACACGACAAACAAAGTCGAGCCCAAAATCATCAAAAACAAAGCGACCCCCCCTTACGTGCCAAATTTCGAAAAATCTTAATTTCGGCCCTGCCAACTCTTATTCCGTATACAAGTAGAACACTTTAAAAGAAATTCATTGGTGCAAACTAAACTTCAATCCGACGCATAGTTTCCGAGATACACGACAAACAAAGACGAGCCCAAAATCATTAAAAAGAAAGCGACCGCCCCTTACGTGCCAAATTTCGAAAAATCTTAATTTCGGCCCTGCCTACTCTTATTCCGTATACAAGTAGAACACTTTAAAAGAAATTCATTGGTGCAAACTAAACTTCAATCCGACGCATAGTTTCCGAGATACACGACAAACAAAGTCGAGCCCAAAATCATCAAAAACAAAGCGACCCCCCCTTACGTGCCAAATTTCGAAAAATCTTAATTTCGGCCCTGCCAACTCTTAATCCGTATACAAGTAGAACACTTTAAAAGAAATTCATTGGTGCAAACTAAACTTCAATCCGACGCAGAGTTTCCCAGATACACGACAAACAAAGTCGAGCCCAAAATCATCAAAAACAAAGCGACCCCCCCTTACGTGCCAAATTTCGAAAAATCTTAATTTCGGCCCTGCCAACTCTTATTCCGTATACAAGTAGAACACTTTAAAAGAAATTCATTGGTGCAAAGTAAACTTCAATCCGACGCATAGTTTCCGAGATACACGACAAACAAAGTCGAGCCCAAAATCATCAAAAACAAAGCGACCCCCCCTTACGTGCCAAATTTCGAAAAATCTTAATTTCGGCCCTGCCAACTCTTATTCCGTATACAAGTAGAACACTTTAAAAGAAATTCATTGGTGCAAACTAAACCTAATCCGACGCATAGTTTCCGAGATACACGACAAAGTCGAGCCCAAAATCATCAAAAACAAAGCGACCCCCCCCTTACGTGCCAAATTTCGAAAAATCTTAATTTCGGCCCTGCCAACTCTTATTCCGTATACAAGTAGAACACTTTAAAAGAAATTCATTGGTGCAAACTAAACTTCAATTCGACGCATAGATTCCGAGATACACGACAAACAAAGTCGATCCCAAAATCATCAAAAACTAAGCGACCCTTACGTGCCAAATTTCGAAAAATCTTAATTTCGGCCCTGCCAACTCTTATTCCGTATACAAGTAGAACACTTTAAAAGAAATTCATTGGTGCAAACTAAACTTCAATGCGACGCATAGTTTCCGAGATACACGACAAAGTCGAGCCCAAAATCATCAAAAACAAAGCGACCCCCCCCCCCTTACGTGCCAAATTTCGAAAAATCTTAATTTCGGCCCTGCCAACTCTTATTCCGTATACAAGTAGAACACTTTAAAAGAAATTCATTGGTGCAAACTAAACTTCAATGCGACGCATAGTTTCCGAGATACACGACAAAGTCGAGCCCAAAATCATCAAAAACAAAGCGACCCCCCCCTTACATGCCAAATTTCGAAAAATCTTAATTTCGGCCCTGCCAACTCTTATTCCGTATACAAGTAGAACACTTTAAAAGAAATTCATTGGTGCAAACTAAACTTCAATCCGACGCATAGTTTCCGAGATACACGACAAACAAAGTCGAGCCCAAAATCATCAAAAATAAAGCGACCCCCCCCTTACGTGCCAAATTTCGAAAAATCTTAATTTCGGCCCTGCCAACTCTTATTCCTTATACAAGTAGAACACTTTAAAAGAAATTCATTGGTGCAAACTAAACTACAATCCGACGCATAGTTTCCGATCTACACGACAAACAAAGACGAGCCCAAAATCATTAAAAAGAAAGCGACCGCCCCTTACGTGCCAAATTTCGAAAAATCTTAATTTCGTCCCTGCCTACTCTTATTCCGTATACAAGTAGAACACTTTAAAAGAAATTCATTGGTGCAAACTAAACTTCAATCCGACGCATAGTTTCCGAGATACACGACAAACAAAGTCGAGCCCAAAATCATCAAAAACAAAGCGACCCCCCCTTACGTGCCAAATTTCGAAAAATCTTAATTTCGGCCCTGCCAACTCTTATTCCGTATACAAGTAGAACACTTTAAAGGAAATTCATTGGTGCAAACTAAACTTCAATCCGACGCATAGTTTCCGAGATACACGACAAACAAAGTCGAGCCCAAAATCATCAAAAACAAAGCGACCCCCCCTTACGTGCCAAATTTCGAAAAATCTTAATTTCGGCCCTGCCAACTCTTATTCCGTATACAAGTAGAACAATTTAAAAGAAATTCATTGGTGCAAACTAAACTTCAATGCGACGCATAGTTTCCGAGATACACGACAAAGTCGAGCCCAAAATCATCAAAAACAAAGCGACCCCCCCCTTACGTGCCAAATTTCGAAAAATCTTAATTTCGGCCCTGCCAACTCTTATTCCGTATACAAGTAGAACACTTTAAAAGAAATTCATTGGTGCAAACTAAACTTCAATCCGACGCATAGTTTCCGAGATACACGACAAACAAAGTCGAGCCCAAAATAATCAAAAACAAAGCGACCCCCCCTTACGTGCCAAATTTCGAAAAATCTTAATTTCGGCCCTGCCAACTCTTATTCCGTATACAAGTAGAACACTTTAAAAGAAATTCATTGGTGCAAACTAAACTTCAATCCGACGCATAGTTTCCGAGATACACGACAAACAAAGACGAGCCCAAAATCATTAAAAAGAAAGCGACCCCCCCTTACGTGCCAAATTTCGAAAAATCTTAATTTCGGCCCTGCCTACTCTTATTCCGTATACAAGTAGAACACTTTAAAAGAAATTCATTGGTGCAAACTAAACTTCAATCCGACGCATAGTTTCCGAGATACACGACAAACAAAGTCGAGCCCAAAATCATCAAAAACAAAGCAACCCCCCCTTACGTACCAAATTTTGAAAAATCTTAATTTCGGCCCTGCCAACTCTTATTCCGTATACAAGTAGAACACTTTAAAAGAAATTCATTGGTGCAAACTAAACTTCAATCCGACGCATAGTTTCCGAGATACACGACAAACAGTCGAGCCCAAAATCATCAAAAACAAAGCGACCCCCCCCCTTACGTGCCAAATTTCGAAAAATCTTAATTTCGGCCCTGCCAACTCTTATTCCGTATACAAGTAGAACACTTTAAAAGAAATTCATTGGTGCAAACTAAACTTCAATCCGACGCATAGTTTCCGAGATACACGACAAACAAAGTCGAGCCCAAAATAATCAAAAACAAAGCGACCCCCCCTTAAGTGCCAAATTTCGAAAAATCTTAATTTCGGCCCTGCCAACTCTTATTCCGTATACAAGTAGAACACTTTAAAAGAAATTCATTGGTGCAAACTAAACTTCAATCCGACGCATAGTTTCCGAGATACACGACTAAAAAAGTCGAGCCCAAAATCATCAAAAACAAAGCGACCCCCCCTTACGTGCCAAATTTCGAAAAATCTTAATTTCGGCCCTGCCAACTCTTATTCCGTATACAAGTAGAACACTTTAAAAGAAATTCATTGGTGCAAACTAAACTTCAATCCGACGCATAGTATCCGAGATACACGACAAACAAAGTCGAGCCCAAAATCATCAAAAACAACGCGACCCCCCCTTACGTGCCAAATTTCGAAAAATCTTAATTTCGGCCCTGCCGACTCTTATTCCGTATACAAGTAGAACACTTTAAAAGAAATTCATTGGTGCAAACTAAACTTCAATCCGACGCATAGTTTCCGAGATACACGACAAACAAAGTCGAGCCCAAAATCATCAAAAACAAAGCGACCCCCCCTTGCGTGCCAAATTTCGAAAAATCTTAATTTCGGCCCTGCCAACTCTTATTCCGTATACAAGTAGAACACTTTAAAAGAAATTCATTGGTGCAAACTAAACTTCAATCCGACGCATAGTTTCCGAGATACACGACAAACAAAGTCGAGCCCAAAATCATCAAAAACAAAGCGACCCCCCCTGACGTGCCAAATTTCGAAAAATCTTAATTTCGGCCCTACCAACTCTTATTCCGTATACAAGTAGAACACTTTAAAAGAAATTCATTGGTGCAAACTAAACTTCAATCCGACGCATAGTTTCCGCGATACACGACAAACAAAGTCGAGCCCAAAATCATCAAAAACAAAGCGACCCCCCCTTACGTGCCAAATTTCGAAAAAACTTAATTTCGGCCCTGCCAACTCTTATTCCGTATACAAGTAGAACACTTTAAAAGAAATTCATTGGTGCAAACTAAACTTCAATCCGACGCATAGTTTCCGAGATACACGACAAACAAAGTCGAGCCCAAAATCATCAAAAACAAAGCAACCCCCCCTTACGTGCCAAATTTCGAAAAATCTTAATTTCGGCCCTGCCAACTCTTATTCCGTATACAAGTAGAACACTTTAAAAGAAATTCATTGGTGCAAACTAAACTTCAATCCGACGCATAGTTTCCGAGATACACGACTAAAAAAGTCGAGCCCAAAATCATCAAAAACAAAGCGACCCCCCCTTACGTGCCAAATTTCGAAAAATCTTAATTTCGGCCCTGCCAACTCTTATTCCGTATACAAGTAGAACACTTTAAAAGAAATTCATTGGTGCAAACTAAACTTCAATCCGACGCATAGTATCCGAGATACACGACAAACAAAGTCGAGCCCAAAATCATCAAAAACAACGCGACCCCCCCTTACGTGCCAAATTTCGAAAAATCTTAATTTCGGCCCTGCCAACTCTTATTCCGTATACAAGTAGAACACTTTAAAAGAAATTCATTGGTGCAAACTAAACTTCAATCCGACGCATAGTTTCCGAGATACACGACAAACAAAGTCGAGCCCAAAATCATCAAAAACAAAGCGACCCCCCCTTGCGTGCCAAATTTCGAAAAATCTTAATTTCGGCCCTGCCAACTCTTATTCCGTATACAAGTAGAACACTTTAAAAGAAATTCATTGGTGCAAACTAAACTTCAATCCGACGCATAGTTTCCGAGATACACGACAAACAAAGTCGAGCCCAAAATCATCAAAAACAAAGCGACCCCCCCTGACGTGCCAAATTTCGAAAAATCTTAATTTCGGCCCTACCAACTCTTATTCCGTATACAAGTAGAACACTTTAAAAGAAATTCATTGGTGCAAACTAAACTTCAATCCGACGCATAGTTTCCGCGATACACGACAAACAAAGTCGAGCCCAAAATCATCAAAAACAAAGCGACCCCCCCTTACGTGCCAAATTTCGAAAAAACTTAATTTCGGCCCTGCCAACTCTTATTCCGTATACAAGTAGAACACTTTAAAAGAAATTCATTGGTGCAAACTAAACTTCAATCCGACGCATAGTTTCCGAGATACACGACAAACAAAGTCGAGCCCCAAATCATCAAAAACAAAGCAACCCCCCCCTTACGTGCCAAATTTCGAAAAATCTTAATTTCGGCCCTGCCAACTCTTATTCCGTATACAAGTAGAACACTTTAAAAGAAATTCATTGGTGCAAACTAAACTTCAATCCGACGCATAGTTTCCGAGATACACGACAAACAGTGGAGCCCAAAATCATCAAAAATAAAGCGACCCCCCCTTACGTGCCAATTTTCGAAAAATCTTAATTTAGGCCCTGCCAACTCTTATTCCTTATACAAGTAGAACGCTTTAAAAGAAATTCATTGGTGCAAACTAAACTTCAATCCGACGCATAGTTTCCGAGATACACGACAAACAAAGTCGAGCCCAAAATCATCAAAAACAAAGCGACCCCCCCTTACGTGCCAAATTTCGAAAAATCTTAATTTCGGCCCTGCCAACTCTTATTCCGTATACAAGTAGAACACTTTAAACGAAATTCATTGGTGCAAACTAAACTTCAATCCGACGCATAGTTTCCGAGATACACGACATACAAAGTCGAGGACAAAATCATCAAAAACAAAGCGACCCCCCTGACGTGCCAAAATTTCGAAAAATCTTAATTTCGGCCCTACCAACTCTTATTCCGTATACAAGTAGAACACTTTAAAATAAATTCATTGGTGCAAACTAAACTTCAATCCGACGCATAGTATCCGAGATACACGACAAACAAAGTCGAGCCCAAAATCATCAAAAACAACGCGACCCCCCCTTACGTGCCAAATTTCGAAAAATCTTAATTTCGGCCCTGCCAACTCTTATTCCGTATACAAGTAGAACACTTTAAAAGAAATTCATTGGTGCAAACTAAACTTCAATCCGACGGATAGTTTCCGAGATACACGACAAACAAAGTCGAGCCCAAAATCATCAAAAACAAAGCGACCCCCCCTTTCGTGCCAAATTTCGAAAAATCTTAATTTCGGCCCTGCCAACTCTTATTCCGTATACAAGTAGAACACTTTAAAAGAAATTCATTGGTGCAAACTAAACTTCAATCCGACGCATAGTTTCCGAGATACACGACAAACAAAGTCGAGCCCAAAATCATCAAAAACAAAGCGACCCCCCCTTGCGTGCCAAATTTCGAAAAATCTTAATTTCGGCCCTGCCAACTCTTATTCCGTATACAAGTAGAACACCTTAAAAGAAATTCATTGGTGCAAACTAAACTTCAATCCGACGCATAGTTTCCGAGATACACGACAAACAAAGTCGAGCCCAAAATCATCAAAAACAAAGCGACCCCCCCTTACGTGCCAAATTTCGAAAAAACTTAATTTCGGCCCTGCCAATTCTTATTCCGTATACAAGTAGAACACTTTAAAAGAAATTCATTGGTGCAAACTAAACTTCAATCCGACGCATAGTTTCCGAGATACACGACAAACAAAGTCGAGCCCAAAATCTTCAAAAACAAAGCGACCCCCCCTTACGTGCCAAATTTCGAAAAATCTTAATTTCGGCTCTGCCAACTATTATTCCGTATACAAGTAGAACACTTTAAAAGAAATTCATTGGTGCAAACTAAACTTCAATCCGACGCATAGTTTCCGAGATACACGACAAACAGTCGAGCCCAAAATCATCAAAAATAAAGCGACCCCCCCTTACGTGCCAAATTTCGAAAAATCTTAATTTCGGCCCTGCCAACTCTTATTCCGTATACAAGTAGAACTCTTTAAAAGAAATTCATTGGTGCAAACTAAACTTCAATCCGACGCATAGTTTCCGAGATACACGACAAACAAAGTCGAGCCCAAAATCATCAAAAACAAAGCGACCCCCCCTTACGTGCCAAATTTCGAAAAATCTTAATTTCGGCCCTGCCAACTCTTATTCCGTATACAAGTAGAACACTTTAAACGAAATTCATTGGTGCAAACTAAACTTCAATCCGACGCATAGTTTCCGAGATACACGACATACAAAGTCGAGGACAAAATCATCAAAAACAAAGCGACCCCCCTGACGTGCCAAATTTCGAAAAATCTTAATTTCGGCCCTACCAACTCTTATTCCGTATACAAGTAGAACACTTTAAAAGAAATTCATTGGTGCAAACTAAACTTCAATCCGACGCATAGTATCCGAGATACACGACAAACAAAGTCGAGCCCAAAATCATCAAAAGCAACGCGACCCCCCCTTACGTGCCAAATTTCGAAAAATCTTAATTTCGGCCCTGCCAACTCTTATTCCGTATACAAGTAGAACACTTTAAAAGAAATTCATTGGTGCAAACTAAACTTCAATCCGACGGATAGTTTCCGAGATACACGACAAACAAAGTCGAGCCCAAAATCATCAAAAACAAAGCGACCCCCCCTTTCGTGCCAAATTTCGAAAAATCTTAATTTCGGCCCTGCCAACTCTTATTCCGTATACAAGTAGAACACTTTAAAAGAAATTCATTGGTGCAAACTAAACTTCAATCCGACGCATAGTTTCCGAGATACACGACAAACAAAGTCGAGCCCAAAATCATCAAAAACAAAGCGACCCCCCCTTGCGTGCCAAATTTCGAAAAATCTTAATTTCGGCCCTGCCAACTCTTATTCCGTATACAAGTAGAACACTTTAAAAGAAATTCATTGGTGCAAACTAAACTTCAATCCGACGCATAGTTTCCGAGATACACGACAAACAAAGTCGAGCCCAAAATCTTCAAAAACAAAGCGACCCCCCCTTACGTGCCAAATTTCAAAAAAATCTTAATTTCGGCTCTGCCAACTATTATTCCGTATACAAGTAGAACACTTTAAAAGAAATTCATTGGTGCAAACTAAACTTCAATCCGACGCATAGTTTCCGAGATACACGACAAACAAAGTCGAGCCCAAAATCATCAAAAACAAAGCGACCCCCCCTTACGTGCCAAATTTCGAAAAATCTTAATTTCGGCCCTGCCAACTCTTATTCCGTATACAAGTAGAACACTTTAAAAGAAATTCATTGGTGCAAACTAAACTTCAATCCGACGCATAGTTTCCGAGATACACGACAAACAAAGTCGAGCCCAAAATCATCAAAAACAAAGCGACCCCCCCCTTACGTGCCAAATTTCGAAAAATCTTAATTTCGGCCCCGCCAACTCTTATTCCGTATACAAGTAGAACACTTTAAAAGAAATTCATTGGTGCAAACTAAACTTCAATCCGACGCATAGTTTCCGAGATACACGACAAACAAAGTCGAGCCCAAAATCATCAAAAACAAAGCGACCCCCCCCTTACGTGCCAAATTTCGAAAAATCTTAATTTCGGCCCTGCCAACTCTTATTCCGTATACAAGTAGAACACTTTAAAAGAAATTCATTGGTGCAAACTAAACTTCAATCCGACGCATAGTTTCCGAGATACACGACAAACAAAGTCGAGCCCAAAATCATCAAAAACAAAGCGACCCCCCCTTACGTGCCAAATTTCGAAAAATCTTAATTTCGTCCCTGCCAACTCTTATTCCGTATACAAGTAGAACACTTTAAAAGAAATTCATTGGTGCAAACTACTCTTCAATCCGACGCATAGTTTCCGAGATACACGACAAACAAAGTCGAGCCCAAAATCATCAAAAACAAAGCGACCCCCCCTTACGTGCCAAATTTCGAAAAATCTTAATTTCGGCCCTGCCAACTCTTATTCCGTATACAAGTAGAACACTTTAAAAGAAATTCATTGGTGCAAAGTAAACTTCAATCCGACGCATAGTTTCCGAGATACACGACAAACAAAGTCGAGCCCAAAATCATCAAAAACAAAGCGACCCCCCCTTACGTGCCAAATTTCGAAAAATCTTAATTTCGGCCCTGCCAACTCTTATTCCGTATACAAGTAGAACACTTTAAAAGAAATTCATTGGTGCAAACTAAACTTCAATCCGACGCAAAGTTTCCGAGATACACGACAAACAAAGTCGAGCCCAAAATCATCAAAAACAAAGCGACCCCCCCTTACGTGACAAATTTAGAAAAATCTTAATTTCGGCCCTGCCAACTCTTATTCCGTATACAAGTAGAACACTTTAAAAGAAATTCATTGGTGCAAACTAAACTTCAATCCGACGCATAGTTTCCGAGATACACGACAAACAAAGTCGAGCCCAAAATCATCAAAAACAAAGCGACCCCCCCTTACGTGCCAAATTTCGAAAAATCTTAATTTCGGCCCCGCCAACTCTTATTCCGTATAAAAGTAGAACACTTTAAAAGAAATTCATTGGTGCAAACTAAACTTCAATCCGACGCATAGTTTCCGAGATACACGACAAACAAAGTCGAGCCCAAAATCATCAAAAACAAAGCGACCCCCCCCTTACGTGCCAAATTTCGAAAAATCTTAATTTCGGCCCTGCCAACTCTTATTCCGTATACAAGTAGAACACTTTAAAAGAAATTCATTGGTGCAAACTAAACTTCAATCCAACGCATAGTTTCCGAGATACACGACAAACAAAGTCGAGCCAAAAATCATCAAAAACAAAGCGACCCCCCCTTACGTGCCAAATTTCGAAAAATCTTAATTTCGGCCCTGCCAACTCTTATTCCGTATACAAGTAGAACACTTTAAAAGAAATTCATTGGTGCAAACTAAACTTCAATCCGACGCATAGTTTCCGAGATACACGACAAACAAAGTCGAGCCCAAAATCATCAAAAACAAAGCGACCCCCCCTTACGTGCCAAATTTCGAAAAATCTTAATTTCGGCCCTGCCAACTCTTATTCCGTATACAAGTAGAACACTTTAAAAGAAATTCATTGGTGCAAACTAAACTTCAATCCGACGCATAGTTTCCGAGATACACGACAAACAAAGTCGAGCCCAAAATCATCAAAAACAAAGCGACCCCCCCTTACGTGCCAAATTTCGAAAAATCTTAATTTCGGCCCTGCCAACTCTTATTCCGTATACAAGTAGAACACTTTAAAAGAAATTCATTGGTGCAAACTAAACTTCAATCCGACGCAAAGTTTCCGAGATACACGACAAACAAAGTCGAGCCCAAAATCATCAAAAACAAAGCGACCCCCCCTTACGTGCCAAATTTCGAAAAATCTTAATTTCGGCCCTGCCAACTCTTATTCCGTATACAAGTAGAACACTTTAAAAGAAATTCATTGGTGCAAACTAAACTTCAATCCGACGCAAAGTTTCCGAGATACACGACAAACAAAGTCGAGCCCAAAATCATCAAAAACAAAGCGACCCCCCCTTACGTGCCAAATTTCGAAAAATCTTAATTTCGGCCCTGCCAACTCTTATTCCGTATACAAGTAGAACACTTTAAAAGAAATTCATTGGTGCAAACTAAACTTCAATCCGACGCATAGTTTCCGAGATACACGACAAACAAAGTCGAGCCCAAAATCATCAAAAACAAAGCGACCCCCCCTTACGTGCCAAATTTCGAAAAATCTTAATTTCGGCCCTGCCAACTCTTATTCCGTATACAAGTAGAACACTTTAAAAGATATTCATTGGTGCAAACTAAACTTCAATCTGACGCATAGTTTCCAAGATACACGACAAACAAAGTCGAGCCCAAAATCATCAAAAACAAAGCGACCCCCCCCCTTACGTGCCAAATTTCGAAAAATCTTAATTTCGGCCCCGCCAACTCTTATTCCGTATAAAAGTAGAACACTTTAAAAGAAATTCATTGGTGCAAACTAAACTTCAATCCGACGCATAGTTTCCGAGATACACGACAAACAAAGTCGAGCCCAAAATCATCAAAAACAAAGCGACCCGCCCCTTACGTGCCAAATTTCGAAAAATCTTAATTTCGGCCCTGCCAACTCTTATTCCGTATACAAGTAGAACACTTTAAAAGAAATTCATTGGTGCAAACTAAACTTCAATCCAACGCATAGTTTCCGAGATACACGACAAACAAGGTCGAGCCAAAAATCATCAAAAACAAAGCGACCCCCCCTTACGTGCCAAATTTCGAAAAATCTTAATTTCGGCCCTGCCAACTCTTATTCCGTATACAAGTAGAACACTTTAAAAGAAATTCATTGGTGCAAACTAAACTTCAATCCGACGCATAGTTTCCGAGATACACGACAAACAAAGTCGAGCCCAAAATCATCAAAAACAAAGCGACCCCCCCTTACGTGCCAAATTTCGAAAAATCTTAATTTCGGCCCTGCCAACTCTTATTCCGTATACAAGTAGAACACTTTAAAAGAAATTCATTGGTGCAAACTAAACTTCAATCCGACGCATAGTTTCCGAGATACACGACAAACAAAGTCGAGCCCAAAATCATCAAAAACAAAGCGACCCCCCCTTACGTGCCAAATTTCGAAAAATCTTAATTTCGGCCCTGCCAACTCTTATTCCGTATACAAGTAGAACACTTTAAAAGAAATTCATTGGTGCAAACTAAACTTCAATCCGACGCAAAGTTTCCGAGATACACGACAAACAAAGTCGAGCCCAAAATCATCAAAAACAAAGCGACCCCCCCTTACGTGCCAAATTTCGAAAAATCTTAATTTCGGCCCTGCCAACTCTTATTCCGTATACAAGTAGAACACTTTAAAAGAAATTCATTGGTGCAAACTAAACTTCAATCCGACGCATAGTTTCCGAGATACACGACAAACAAAGTCGAGCCCAAAATAATCAAAAACAAAGCGACCCTTCCTTACGTGCCAAATTTCGAAAAATCTTAATTTCGGCCCTGCCAACTCTTATTCCGTATACAAGTAGAACACTTTAAAAGAAATTCATTGGTGCAAACTAAACTTCAATCCGACGCATAGTTTCCGAGATACACGACATACAAAGTCGAGCCCAAAATCATCAAAAACAAAGCGACCCCCCCTGACGTGCCAAATTTGGAAAAATCTTAATTTCGGCCCTACCAACTCTTATTCCGTATACAAGTAGAACACTTTAAAAGAAATTCATTGGTGCAAATTAAACTTCAATCCGACGCATAGTATCCGACATACACGACAAACAAAGTCGAGCCCAAAATCATCAAAAACAAAGCGACCCCCTTACGTGCCAAATTTCGAAAAATCTTAATTTCGGCCCTGCCAACTCTTATTCCGTATACAAGTAGAACACTTTAAAAGAAATTCATTGGTGCAAACTAAACTTCAATCCGACGCATAGTATCCGAGATACACGACTAAAAAAGTCGAGCCCAAAATCATCAAAAACAAAGCGACCCCCCCTTACGTGCCAAATTTCGAAAAATCTTAATTTCGGCCCTGCCAACTCTTATTCCGTATACAAGTAGAACACTTTAAAAGAAATTCATTGGTGCAAACTAAACTTCAATCCGACGCATAGTTTCCGAGATACACGACAAACAACGTCGAGCCCAAAATCATCAAAAACAAAGCGACCCCCCCTTACGTGCCAAATTTCGAAAAATCTTAATTTCGGCCCTGCCAACTCTTATTCCGTATACAAGTAGAACACTTTAAAAGAAATTCATTGGTGCAAACTAAACTTCAATCCGACGCATAGTATCCGAGATACACGACTAAAAAAGTCGAGCCCAAAATCATCAAAAACAAAGCGACCCCCCCTTACGTGCCAAATTTCGAAAAATCTTAATTTCGGCCCTGCCAACTCTTATTCCGTATACAAGTAGAACACTTTAAAAGAAATTCATTGGTGCAAAGTAAACTTCAATCCGACGCATAGTTTCCGAGATACACGACAAACAAAGTCGAGCCCAAAATCATCAAAAACAAAGCGACCCCCCCTTACGTGCCAAATTTCGAAAAATCTTAATTTCGGCCCTGCCAACTCTTATTCCGTATACAAGTAGAACACTTTAAAAGAAATTCATTGGTGCAAACTAAACTTCAATCCGACGCAAAGTTTCCGAGATACACGACAAACAAAGTCGAGCCCAAAATCATCAAAAACAAAGCGACCCCCCCTTACGTGCCAAATTTCGAAAAATCTTAATTTCGGCCCTGCCAACTCTTATTCCGTATACAAGTAGAACACTTTAAAAGAAATTCATTGGTGCAAACTAAACTTCAATCCGACGCATAGTTTCCGAGATACACGACAAACAAAGTCGAGCCCAAAATCATCAAAAACAAAGCGACCCCCCCTTACGTGCCAAATTTCGAAAAATCTTAATTTCGGCCCTGTCAACTCTTATTCCGTATACAAGTAGAACACTTTAAAAGAAATTCATTGGTGCAAACTAAACTTCAATCCGACGCAAAGTTTCCGAGATACACGACAAACAAAGTCGAGCCCAAAATCATCAAAAACAAAGCGACCCCCCCTTACGTGCCAAATTTCGAAAAATCTTAATTTCGTCCCTGCCAACTCTTATTCCGTATACAAGTAGAACACTTTAAAAGAAATTCATTGGTGCAAACTACTCTTCAATCCGACGCATAGTTTCCGAGATACACGACAAACAAAGTCGAGCCCAAAATCATCAAAAACAAAGCGACCCCCCCTTACGTGCCAAATTTCGAAAAATCTTAATTTCGGCCCTGCCAACTCTTATTCCGTATACAAGTAGAACACTTTAAAAGAAATTCATTGGTGCAAAGTAAACTTCAATCCGACGCATAGTTTCCGAGATACACGACAAACAAAGTCGAGCCCAAAATCATCAAAAACAAAGCGACCCCCCCTTACGTGCCAAATTTCGAAAAATCTTAAATTTCGGCCCTGCCAACTCTTATTCCGTATACAAGTAGAACACTTTAAAAGAAATTCATTGGTGCAAACTAAACTTCAATCCGACGCAAAGTTTCCGAGATACACGACAAACAAAGTCGAGCCCAAAATCATCAAAAACAAAGCGACCCCCCCTTACGTGCCAAATTTCGAAAAATCTTAATTTCGGCCCTGCCAACTCTTATTCCGTATACAAGTAGAACACTTTAAAAGAAATTCATTGGTGCAAACTAAACTTCAATCCGACGCATAGTTTCCGAGATACACGACAAACAAAGTCGAGCCCAAAATCATCAAAAACAAGCGACCCCCCCTTACGTGCCAAATTTCGAAAAATCTTAATTTCGGCCCTGTCAACTCTTATTCCGTATACAAGTAGAACACTTTAAAAGAAATTCATTGGTGCAAACTAAACTTCAATCCGACGCAAAGTTTCCGAGTACACGACAAACAAAGTCGAGCCCAAAATCATCAAAAACAAAGCGACCCCCCCTTACGTGCCAAATTTCGAAAAATCTTAATTTCGGCCCTGCCAACTCTTATTCCGTATACAAGTAGAACACTTTAAAAGAAATTCATTGGTGCAAACTAAACTTCAATCCGACGCATAGTATCCGAGATACACGACTAAAAAGTCGAGCCCAAAATCATCAAAAACAAAGCGACCCCCGCCTTACGTGCCAAATTTCGAAAAATCTTAATTTCGGCCCTGCCAACTCTTATTCCGTATACAAGTAGAACACTTTAAAAGAAATTCATTGGTGCAAACTAAACTTCAATCCGACGCATAGTTTCCGAGATACACGACAAACAACGTCGAGCCCAAAATCATCAAAAACAAAGCGACCCCCCCCTTACGTGCCAAATTTCGAAAAATCTTAATTTCGGCCCTGCCAACTCTTATTCCGTATACAAGTAGAACACTTTAAAAGAAATTCATTGGTGCAAACTAAACTTCAATCCGACGCATAGTTTCCGAGATACACGACAAACAAAGTCGAGCCCAAAATCATCAAAAACAAAGCGACCCCCCCTTACGTGCCAAATTTCGAAAAATCTTAATTTCGGCCCTGCCAACTCTTATTCCGTATACAAGTAGAACACTTTAAAAGAAATTCATTGGTGCAAACTAAACTTCAATCCGACGCATAGTTTCCGAGATACACGACAAACAAAGTCGAGCCAAAATCATCAAAAACAAAGCGACCCCCCCCCTACGTGCCAAATTTCGAAAAATCTTAATTTCGGCCCTGCCAACTCTAATTCCGTATACAAGTAGAACACTTTAAAAGAAATTCATTGGTGCAAACTAAACTTCAATCCGACGCATAGTTTCCGAGATACACGACAAACAAAGTCGAGCCCAAAATCATCAAAAACAAAGCAACCCCCCCTTACGTGCCAAATTTCGAAAATTCTTAATTTCGTCCCTGCCAACTCTTATTCCGTATACAAGTAGAACACTTTAAAAGAAATTCATTGGTGCAAACTACTCTTCAATCCGACGCATAGTTTCCGAGATACACGACAAACAAAGTCGAGCCCAAAATCATCAAAAACAAAGCGACCCCCCCCTTACGTGCCAAAATTTCGAAAAATCTTAATTTCGGCCCTGCCAACTCTTATTCCGTATACAAGTAGAACACTTTAAAAGAAATTCATTGGTGCAAACTAAACTTCAATCCGACGCATAGTTTCCGAGATACACGACAAACAAAGTCGAGCCCAAAATCATCAAAAACAAAGCGACCCCCCCTTACGTGCCAAATTTCGAAAAATCTTAATTTCGTCCCTGCCAACTCTTATTCCGTATACAAGTAGAACACTTTAAAAGAAATTCATTGGTGCAAACTACTCTTCAATCCGACGCATAGTTTCCGAGATACACGACAAACAAAGTCGAGCCCAAAATCATCAAAAACAAAGCGACCCCCCCTTACGTGCCAAATTTCGAAAAATCTTAATTTCGGCCCTGCCAACTCTTATTCCGTATACAAGTAGAACACTTTAAAAGAAATTCATTGGTGCAAAGTAAACTTCAATCCGACGCATAGTTTCCGAGATACACGACAAACAAAGTCGAGCCCAAAATCATCAAAAACAAAGCGACCCCCCCTTACGTGCCAAATTTCGAAAAAATCTTAATTTCGGCCCTGCCAACTCTTATTCCGTATACAAGTAGAACACTTTAAAAGAAATTCATTGGTGCAAACTAAACTTCAATCCGACGCAAAGTTTCCGAGATACACGACAAACAAAGTCGAGCCCAAAATCATCAAAAACAAAGCGACCCCCCCTTACGTGCCAAATTTCGAAAAATCTTAATTTCGGCCCTGCCAACTCTTATTCCGTATACAAGTAGAACACTTTAAAAGAAATTCATTGGTGCAAACTAAACTTCAATCCGACGCATAGTTTCCGAGATACACGACAAACAAAGTCGAGCCCAAAATCATCAAAAACAAAGCGACCCCCCCTTACGTGCCAAATTTCGAAAAATCTTAATTTCGGCCCTGTCAACTCTTATTCCGTATACAGTAGAACACTTTAAAAGAAATTCATTGGTGCAAACTAAACTTCAATCCGACGCAAAGTTCCGAGATACACGACCAAACAAAGTCGAGCCCAAAATCATCAAAAACAAAGCGACCCCCCCTTACGTGCCAATTTCGAAAAATCTTAATTTCGGCCCTGCCAACTCTTATTCCGTATACAAGTAGAACACTTTAAAAGAAATTCATTGGTGCAAACTAAACTTCAATCCGACGCATAGTTTCCGAGATACACGACAAACAAAGTCGAGCCCAAAATCATCAAAAACAAAGCGACCCCCCCCTTACGTGCCAAATTTCGAAAAATCTTAATTTCGGCCTGTCAACTCTTATTCCGTATACAAGTAGAACACTTTAAAAGATATTCATTGGTGCAAACTAAACTTCAATCCGACGCATAGTTTCCAAGATACACGACAAACAAAGTCGAGCCCAAAATCATCAAAAACAAAGCGACCCCCCCCCTTACGTGCCAAATTTCGAAAAATCTTAATTTCGGCCCCGCCAACTCTTATTCCGTATAAAAAGTAGAACACTTTAAAAGAAATTCATTGGTGCAAACTAAACTTCAATCCGACGCATAGTTTCCGAGATACACGACAAACAAAGTCGAGCCCAAAATCATCAAAAACAAAGCGACCCCCCCCCCTTACGTGCCAAATTTCGAAAAATCTTAATTTCGGCCCTGCCAACTCTTATTCCGTATACAAGTAGAACACTTTAAAAGAAATTCATTGGTGCAAACTAAACTTCAATCCAACGCATAGTTTCCGAGATACACGACAAACAAAGTCGAGCCCAAAATCATCAAAAACAAAGCGACCCCCCCCTTACGTGCCAAATTTCGAAAAATCTTAATTTCGGCCCTGCCAACTCTTATTCCGTATACAAGTAGAACACTTTAAAAGAAATTCATTGGTGCAAACTAAACTTCAATCCGACGCATAGTTTCCGAGATACACGACAAACAAAGTCGAGCCCAAAATCATCAAAAACAAAGCGACCCCCCCTTACGTGCCAAATTTCGAAAAATCTTAATTTCGGCCCTGCCAACTCTTATTCCGTATACAAGTAGAACACTTTAAAAGAAATTCATTGGTGCAAACTAAACTTCAATCCAACGCATAGTTTCCGAGATACACGACAAACAAAGTCGAGCCCAAAATCATCAAAAACAAAGCGACCCCCCCTTACGTGCCAAATTTCGAAAAATCTTAATTTCGGCCCTGCCAACTCTTATTCCGTATACAAGTAGAACACTTTAAAAGAAATTCATTGGTGCAAACTAAACTTCAATCCGACGCATAGTTCCGAGATACACGACAAACAAAGTCGAAGCCCAAAAATCATCAAAAACAAAGCGACCCCCCCTTACGTGCCAAATTTCGAAAATCTTAATTTCGTCCCTGCCAACTCTTATTCCGTATACAAGTAGAACACTTTAAAAGAAATTCATTGGTGCAAACTACTCTTCAATCCGACGCATAGTTTCCGAGATACACGACAAACAAAGTCGAGCCCAAAATCATCAAAAACAAAGCGACCCCCCCTTACGTGCCAAATTTCGAAAAATCTTAATTTCGGCCCTGCCAACTCTTATTCCGTATACAAGTAGAACACTTTAAAAGAAATTCATTGGTGCAAAGTAAACTTCAATCCGACGCATAGTTTCCGAGATACACGACAAACAAAGTCGAGCCCAAAATCATCAAAAACAAAGCGACCCCCCCCTTACGTGCCAAATTTCGAAAAATCTTAATTTCGGCCCTGCCAACTCTTATTCCGTATACAAGTAGAACACTTTAAAAGAAATTCATTGGTGCAAACTAAACTTCAATCCGACGCAAAGTTTCCGAGATACACGACAAACAAAGTCGAGCCCAAAATCATCAAAAACAAAGCGACCCCCCCTTACGTGCCAAATTTCGAAAAATCTTAATTTCGGCCCTGCCAACTCTTATTCCGTATACAAGTAGAACACTTTAAAAGAAATTCATTGGTGCAAACTAAACTTCAATCCGACGCATAGTTTCCGAGATACACGACAAACAAAGTCGAGCCCAAAATCATCAAAAACAAAGCGACCCCCCCTTACGTGCCAAATTTCGAAAAATCTTAATTTCGGCCCTGTCAACTCTTATTCCGTATACAAGTAGAACACTTTAAAAGAAATTCATTGGTGCAAACTAAACTTCAATCCGACGCAAAGTTTCCGAGATACACGACAAACAAAGTCGAGCCCAAAATCATCAAAAACAAAGCGACCCCCCCTTACGTGCCAAATTCGAAAAATCTTAATTTCGGCCCTGCCAACTCTTATTCCGTATACAAGTAGAACACTTTAAAAGAAATTCATTGGTGGCAAACTAAACTTCATCCGACGCATAGTTTCCGAGATACACGACAAACAAAGTCGAGCCCAAAATCATCAAAAACAAAGCGACCCCCCCTTACGTGCCAAATTTCGAAAATCTTAATTTCGGCCCTGTCAACTCTTATTCCGTATACAAGTAGAACACTTTAAAAGAAATTCATTGGTGCAAACTAAACTTCAATCCGACGCAAAGTTTCCGAGATACACGACAAACAAAGTCGAGCCCAAAATCATCAAAAACAAAGCGACCGACCCCCCCTTACGTGCCAAATTTCGAAAAAATCTTAATTTCGGCCCTGCCAACTCTTATTCCGTATACAAGTAGAACACTTTAAAAGAAATTCATTGGTGCAAACTAAACTTCAATCCGACGCATAGTTTCCGAGATACACGACAAACAAAGTCGAGCCCAAAATCATCAAAAACAAAGCGACCCCCCCTTACGTGCCAAATTTCGAAAAATCTTAATTTCGGCCCTGCCAACTCTTATTCCGTATACAAGTAGAACACTTTAAAAGAAATTCATTGGTGCAAACTAAACTTCAATCCGACGCATAGTTTCCGAGATACACGACAAACAAAGTCGAGCCCAAAATCATCAAAAACAAAGCGACCCCCCCCTTACGTGCCAAATTTCGAAAAATCTTAATTTCGGCCCTGCCAACTCTAATTCCGTATACAAGTAGAACACTTTAAAAGAAATTCATTGGTGCAAACTAAACTTCAATCCGACGCATAGTTTCCGAGATACACGACAAACAAAGTCGAGCCCAAAATCATCAAAAACAAAGCAACCCCCCCTTACGTGCCAAATTTCGAAAAATCTTAATTTCGTCCCTGCCAACTCTTATTCCGTATACAAGTAGAACACTTTAAAAGAAATTCATTGGTGCAAACTACTCTTCAATCCGACGCATAGTTTCCGAGATACACGACAAACAAAGTCGAGCCCAAAATCATCAAAAACAAAGCGACCCCCCCTTACGTGCCAAATTTCGAAAAATCTTAATTTCGGCCCTGCCAACTCTTATTCCGTATACAAGTAGAACACTTTAAAAGAAATTCATTGGTGCAAAGTAAACTTCAATCCGACGCATAGTTTCCGAGATACACGACAAACAAAGTCGAGCCCAAAATCATCAAAAACAAAGCGACCCCCCCTTACGTGCCAAATTTCGAAAAATCTTAATTTCGGCCCTGCCAACTCTTATTCCGTATACAAGTAGAACACTTTAAAAGAAATTCATTGGTGCAAACTAAACTTCAATCCGACGCAAAGTTTCCGAGATACACGACAAACAAAGTCGAGCCCAAATCATCAAAAACAAAGCGACCCCCCCTTACGTGCCAAATTTCGAAAAATCTTAATTTCGGCCCTGCCAACTCTTATTCCGTATACAAGTAGAACACTTTAAAAGAAATTCATTGGTGCAAACTAAACTTCAATCCGACGCATAGTTTCCGAGATACACGACAAACAAAGTCGAGCCCAAAATCATCAAAAACAAAGCGACCCCCCTTACGTGCCAAATTTCGAAAAATCTTAATTTCGGCCCTGTCAACTCTTATTCCGTATACAAGTAGAACACTTTAAAAGAAATTCATTGGTGCAAACTAAACTTCAATCCGACGCAAAGTTTCCGAGATACACGACAAACAAAGTCGAGCCCAAAATCATCAAAAACAAAGCGACCCCCCCTTACGTGCCAAATTTCGAAAAATCTTAATTTCGGCCCTGCCAACTCTTATTCCGTATACAAGTAGAACACTTTAAAAGAAATTCATTGGTGCAAACTAAACTTCAATCCGACGCATAGTTTCCGAGATACACGACAAACAAAGTCGAGCCCAAAATCATCAAAAACAAAGCGACCCCCCCCTTACGTGCCAAATTTCGAAAATCTTAATTTCGGCCCTGTCAACTCTTATTCCGTATACAAGTAGAACACTTTAAAAGATATTCATTGGTGCAAACTAAACTTCAATCCGACGCATAGTTTCCAAGATACACGACAAACAAAGTCGAGCCCAAAATCATCAAAAACAAAGCGACCCCCCCCTTACGTGCCAAATTTCGAAAAATCTTAATTTCGGCCCCGCCAACTCTTATTCCGTATAAAAGTAGAACACTTTAAAAGAAATTCATTGGTGCAAACTAAACTTCAATCCGACGCATAGTTTCCGAGATACACGACAAACAAAGTCGAGCCAAAATCATCAAAAACAAAGCGACCCCCCCCCCTTACGTGCCAAATTTCGAAAAATCTTAATTTCGGCCCTGCCAACTCTTATTCCGTATACAAGTAGAACACTTTAAAAGAAATTCATTGGTGCAAACTAAACTTCAATCCAACGCATAGTTTCCGAGATACACGACAAACAAAGTCGAGCCCAAAATCATCAAAAACAAAGCGACCCCCCCTTACGTGCCAAATTTCGAAAAATCTTAATTTCGGCCCTGCCAACTCTTATTCCGTATACAAGTAGAACACTTTAAAAGAAATTCATTGGTGCAAACTAAACTTCAATCCGACGCATAGTTTCCGAGATACACGACAAACAAAGTCGAGCCCAAAATCATCAAAAACAAAGCGACCCCCCCTTACGTGCCAAATTTCGAAAAATCTTAATTTCGGCCCTGCCAACTCTTATTCCGTATACAAGTAGAACACTTTAAAAGAAATTCATTGGTGCAAAACTAAACTTCAATCCAACGCATAGTTTCCGAGATACACGACAAACAAAGTCGAGCCCAAAATCATCAAAAACAAAGCGACCCCCCCTTACGTGCCAAATTTCGAAAAATCTTAATTTCGGCCCTGCCAACTCTTATTCCGTATACAAGTAGAACACTTTAAAAGAAATTCATTGGTGCAAACTAAACTTCAATCCGACGCATAGTTTCCGAGATACACGACAAACAAAGTCGAGCCCAAAATCATCAAAAACAAAGCGACCCCCCCTTACGTGCCAAATTTCGAAAAATCTTAATTTCGTCCCTGCCAACTCTTATTCCGTATACAAGTAGAACACTTTAAAAGAAATTCATTGGTGCAAACTACTCTTCAATCCGACGCATAGTTTCCGAGATACACGACAAACAAAGTCGAGCCCAAAATCATCAAAACAAAGCGACCCCCCCTTACGTGCCAAATTTCGAAAAATCTTAATTTCGGCCCTGCCAACTCTTATTCCGTATACAAGTAGAACACTTTAAAAGAAATTCATTGGTGCAAAGTAAACTTCAATCCGACGCATAGTTTCCGAGATACACGACAAACAAAGTCGAGCCCAAAATCATCAAAAACAAAGCGACCCCCCCCTTACGTGCCAAATTTCGAAAAATCTTAATTTCGGCCCTGCCAACTCTTATTCCGTATACAAGTAGAACACTTTAAAAGAAATTCATTGGTGCAAACTAAACTTCAATCCGACGCAAAGTTTCCGAGATACACGACAAACAAAGTCGAGCCCAAAATCATCAAAAACAAAGCGACCCCCCCTTACGTGCCAAATTTCGAAAAATCTTAATTTCGGCCCTGCCAACTCTTATTCCGTATACAAGTAGAACACTTTAAAAGAAATTCATTGGTGCAAACTAAACTTCAATCCGACGCATAGTTTCCGAGATACACGACAAACAAAGTCGAGCCCAAAATCATCAAAACAAAGCGACCCCCCCTTACGTGCCAAATTTCGAAAAATCTTAATTTCGGCCCTGTCAACTCTTATTCCGTATACAAGTAGAACACTTTAAAAGAAATTCATTGGTGCAAACTAAACTTCAATCCGACGCAAAGTTTCCGAGATACACGACAAACAAAGTCGAGCCCAAAATCATCAAAAACAAAGCGACCCCCCCTTACGTGCCAAATTTCGAAAAATCTTAATTTCGGCCCTGCCAACTCTTATTCCGTATACAAGTAGAACACTTTAAAAGAAATTCATTGGTGCAAACTAAACTTCAATCCGACGCATAGTTTCCGAGATACACGACAAACAAAGTCGAGCCCAAAATCATCAAAAACAAAGCGACCCCCCCTTACGTGCCAAATTTCGAAAAATCTTAATTTCGGCCCTGTCAACTCTTATTCCGTATACAAGTAGAACACTTTAAAAGATATTCATTGGTGCAAACTAAACTTCAATCCGACGCATAGTTTCCAAGATACACGACAAACAAAGTCGAGCCCAAAATCATCAAAAACAAAGCGACCCCCCCCCTTACGTGCCAAATTTCGAAAAATCTTAATTTCGGCCCCGCCAACTCTTATTCCGTATAAAAGTAGAACACTTTAAAAGAAATTCATTGGTGCAAACTAAACTTCAATCCGACGCATAGTTTCCGAGATACACGACAAACAAAGTCGAGCCCAAAATCATCAAAAACAAAGCGACCCCCCCCCCTTACGTGCCAAATTTCGAAAAATCTTAATTTCGGCCCTGCCAACTCTTATTCCGTATACAAGTAGAACACTTTAAAAGAAATTCATTGGTGCAAACTAAACTTCAATCCAACGCATAGTTTCCGAGATACACGACAAACAAAGTCGAGCCCAAAATCATCAAAAACAAAGCGACCCCCCCTTACGTGCCAAATTTCGAAAAATCTTAATTTCGGCCCTGCCAACTCTTATTCCGTATACAAGTAGAACACTTTAAAAGAAATTCATTGGTGCAAACTAAACTTCAATCCGACGCATAGTTTCCGAGATACACGACAAACAAAGTCGAGCCCAAAATCATCAAAACAAAGCGACCCCCCCTTACGTGCCAAATTTCGAAAAATCTTAATTTCGGCCCTGCCAACTCTTATTCCGTATACAAGTAGAACACTTTAAAAGAAATTCATTGGTGCAAACTAAACTTCAATCCGACGCATAGTTTCCGAGATACACGACAAACAAAGTCGAGCCCAAAATCATCAAAAACAAAGCGACCCCCCCTTACGTGCCAAATTTCGAAAAATCTTAATTTCGGCCCTGACAACTCTTATTCCGTATACAAGTAGAACACTTTAAAAGATATTCATTGGTGCAAACTAAACTTCAATCCGACGCATAGTTTCCAAGATACACGACAAACAAAGTCGAGCCCAAAATCATCAAAAACAAAGCGACCCCCCCCCTTACGTGCCAAATTCGAAAAATCTTAATTTCGGCCCCGCCAACTCTTATTCCGTATAAAAGTAGAACACTTTAAAAGAAATTCATTGGTGCAAACTAAACTTCAATCCGACGCATAGTTTCCGAGATACACGACAAACAAAGTCGAGCCCAAAATCATCAAAAACAAAGCGACCCCCCCCTTACGTGCCAAATTTCGAAAAATCTTAATTTCGGCCCTGCCAACTCTTATTCCGTATACAAGTAGAACACTTTAAAAGAAATTCATTGGTGCAAACTAAACTTCAATCCAACGCATAGTTTCCGAGATACACGACAAACAAAGTCGAGCCCAAAATCATCAAAACAAAGCGACCCCCCCTTACGTGCCAAATTTCGAAAAATCTTAATTTCGGCCCTGCCAACTCTTATTCCGTATACAAGTAGAACACTTTAAAAGAAATTCATTGGTGCAAACTAAACTTCAATCCGACGCATAGTTTCCGAGATACACGACAAACAAAGTCGAGCCCAAAATCATCAAAAACAAAGCGACCCCCCCTTACGTGCCAAATTTCGAAAAATCTTAATTTCGGCCCTGCCAACTCTTATTCCGTATACAAGTAGAACACTTTAAAAGAAATTCATTGGTGCAAACTAAACTTCAATCCGACGCAAAGTTTCCGAGATACACGACAAACAAAGTCGAGCCCAAAATCATCAAAAACTAAGCGACCCCCCCTTACGTGCCAAATTTCGAAAAATCTTAATTTCGGCCCTGCCAACTCTTATTCCGTATACAAGTAGAACACTTTAAAAGAAATTCATTGGTGCAAACTAAACTTCAATCCGACGCATAGTTTCCGAGATACACGACAAACAAAGTCGAGCCCAAAATAATCAAAAACAAAGCGACCCCCCCTTACGTGCCAAATTTCGAAAAATCTTAATTTCGGCCCTGCCAACTCTTATTCCGTATACAAGTAGAACACTTTAAAAGAAATTCATTGGTGCAAACTAAACTTCAATCCGACGCATAGTTTCCGAGATACACGACATACAAAGTCGAGCCCAAAATCATCAAAACAAAGCGACCCCCCCTGACGTGCCAAATTGGAAAAATCTTAATTTCGGCCCTACCACCTCTTATTCCGTATACAAGTAGAACACTTTAAAAGAAATTCATTGGTGCAAACTAAACTTCAATCCGACGCATAGTATCCGACATACACGACAAACAAAGTCGAGCCCAAAAACATCAAAAACAAAGCGACCCCCTTACGTGCCAAATTTCGAAAAATCTTAATTTCGGCCCTGCCAACTCTTATTCCGTATACAAGTAGAACACTTTAAAAGAAATTCATTGGTGCAAACTAAACTTCAATCCGACGCATAGTTTCCGAGATACACGACTAAAAAAGTCGAGCACAAAATCATCAAAAACAAAGCGACCCCCCCTTACGTGCCAAATTTCGAAAAATCTTAATTTCGGCCCTGCCAACTCTTATTCCGTATACAAGTAGAACACTTTAAAAGAAATTCATTGGTGCAAACTAAACTTCAATCCGACGCATAGTTTCCGAGATACACGACAAACAACGTCGAGCCCAAAATCATCAAAAACAAAGCGACCCCCCCCTTACGTGCCAAATTTCGAAAAATCTTAATTTCGGCCCTGCCAACTCTTATTCCGTATACAAGTAGAACACTTTAAAAGAAATTCATTGGTGCAAACTAAACTTCAATCCGAGGCATAGTTTCCGAGATACACGACAAACAAAGTCGAGCCCAAAATCATCAAAAACAAAGCGACCCCCCCTTACGTGCCAAATTTCGAAAAATCTTAATTTCGGCCCTGCCAACTCTTATTCCGTATACAAGTAGAACACTTTAAAAGAAATTCATTGGTGCAAACTAAACTTCAATCCGACGCATAGTTTCCGAGATACACGACAAACAAAGTCGAGCCCAAAATAATCAAAAACAAAGCGACCCCCCCTTACGTGCCAAATTTCGAAAAATCTTAATTTCGGCCCTGCCAACTCTTATTCCGTATACAAGTAGAACACTTTAAAAGAAATTCATTGGTGCAAACTAAACTTCAATCCGACGCATAGTTTCCGAGATACACGACATACAAAGTCGAGCCCAAAATCATCAAAAACAAAGCGACCCCCCCTGACGTGCCAAATTTGGAAAAATCTTAATTTCGGCCCTACCAACTCTTATTCCGTATACAAGTAGAACACTTTAAAAGAAATTCATTGGTGAGAATTAAACTTCAATCCGACGCATAGTATCCGACATACACGACAAACAATGTCGAGCCCAAAATCATCAAAAACAAAGCGACCCCCTTACGTGCCAAATTTCGAAAAATCTTAATTTCGGCCCTGCCAACTCTTATTCCGTATACAATAGAACACTTTAAAAGAAATTCATTGGTGCAAACTAAACTTCAATCCGACGCATAGTTTCCGAGATACACGACTAAAAAAGTCGAGCCCAAAATCATCAAAAACAAAGCGACCCCCCCTTACGTGCCAAATTTCGAAAAATCTTAATTTCGGCCCTGCCAACTCTTATTCCGTATACAAGTAGAACACTTTAAAAGAAATTCATTGGTGCAAACTAAACTTCAATCCGACGCATAGTTTCCGAGATACACGACAAACAACGTCGAGCCCAAAATCATCAAAAAAAAAAGCGAAAGAAATTCATTGGTGAGAATTAAACTTCAATCCGACGCATAGTATCCGACATACACGACAAACAAAGTCGAGCCCAAAATCATCAAAAACAAAGCGACCCCCTTACGTGCCAAATTTCGAAAAATCTTAATTTCGGCCCTGCCAACCCTTACGTGCCAAATTTCGAAAAATCTTAATTTCGGCCCTGCCAACTCTTATTCCGTATACAAGTAGAACACTTTAAAAGAAATTCATTGGTGCAAACTAAACTTCAATCCGAGGCATAGTTTCCGAGATACACGACAAACAAAGTCGAGCCCAAAATCATCAAAAACAAAGCGACCCCCCCTTACGTGCCAAATTTCGAAAAATCTTAATTTCGGCCCTGCCAACTCTTATTCCGTATACAAGTAGAACACTTTAAAAGAAATTCATTGGTGCAAACTAAACTTCAATCCGACGCATAGTTTCCGAGATACACGACAAACAAAGTCGAGCCCAAAATCATCAAAAACAAAACGACCCCCCCTTACGTGCCAAATTTCGAAAAATTTTAATTTCGGCCCTGCCTACTCTTATTCCGTATACAAGTAGAACACTTTAAAAGAAATTCATTGGTGCAAACTAAACTTCAATCCGACGCATAGTTTCCGAGATACACGACAAACAAAGTCGAGCCCAAAATCATCAAAAACAAAGCGACCCCCCCTTACGTGCCAAATTTCGAAAAATCTTAATTTCGGCCCTGCCAACTCTTATTCCGTATACAAGTAGAACACTTTAAAAGAAATTCATTGGTGCAAACTAAACTTCAATCCGACGCATAGTTTCCGAGATACACGACAAACAAAGTCGAGCCCAAAATCATCAAAAACAAAGCGACCCCCCCCTTACGTGCCAAATTTCGAAAAATCTTAATTTCGGCCCTGCCTACTCTTATTCCGTATACAAGTAGAACACTTTAAAAGAAATTCATTGGTGCAAACTAAACTTCAATCCGACGCATAGTTTCCGAGATACACGACAAACAAAGTCGAGCCCAAAATCATCAAAATCAAAGCGACCCCCCCTTACGTGCCAAATTTCGAAAAATCTTAATTTCGGCCCTGCCAACTCTTATTCCGTATACAAGTAGAACACTTTAAAAGAAATTCATTGGTGCAAACTAAACTTCAATCCAACGCATGGTTTCCGAGATACACGACAAACCAAGTCGAGCCCAAAATCATCAAAAACAAAGCGACCCCCCCTTACGTGCCAAATTTCGAAAAATCTTAATTTCGGCCCTGCCTACTCTTATTCCGTATACAAGTAGAACACTTTAAAAGAAATTCATTGGTGCAAACTAAACTTCAATCCGACGCATAGTTTCCGAGATACACGACAAACAAAGTCGAGCCCAAAATCATCAAAAACAAAGCGACCCCCCCTTACGTGCCAAATTTCGAAAAATCTTAATTTCGGCCCTGCCAACTCTTATTCCGTATACAAGTAGAACACTTTAAAAGAAATTCATTGGTGCAAACTAAACTTCAATCCGACGCATATTTTCCGAGATACACGACAAACAAAGTCGAGCCCAAAATCATCAAAAACAAAGCGACCCCCCCTTACGTGCCAAATTTCGAAAAATCTTAATTTCGGCCCTGCCAACTCTTATTCCGTATACAAGTAGAACACTTTAAAAGAAATTCATTGGTGCAAACTAAACTTCAATCCGACGCATAGTTTCCGAGATACACGACAAACAAAGTCGAGCCCAAAATCATCAAAAACAAAGCGACCCCCCCTTACGTGCCAAATTTCGAAAAATCTTAATTTCGGCCCTGCCAACTCTTATTCCGTATACAAGTAGAACACTTTAAAAGAAATTCATTGGTGCAAACTAAACTTCAATCCGACGCATAGTTTCCGAGTTACACGACTAAAAAAGTCGAGCCCAAAATCATCAAAAACAAAGCGACCCCCCCTTACGTGCCAAATTTCGAAAAATCTTAATTTCGGCCCTGCCAACTCTTATTCCGTATACAAGTAGAACACTTTAAAAGAAATTCATTGGTGCAAACTAAACTTCAATCCGACGCATAGTTTCCGAGATACACGACAAACAACGTCGAGCCCAAAATCATCAAAAACAAAGCGACCCCCCCCCTTACGTGCTAAATTTCGAAAAATCTTAATTTCGGCCCTGCCAACTCTTATTCCGTATACAAGTAGAACACTTTAAAAGAAATTCATTGGTACAAACTAAACTTCAATCCGAGGCATAGTTTCCGAGATACACGACAAACAATGTCGAGCCCAAAATAATCAAAAACAAAGCGACCCCCCCTTACGTGCCAAATTTCGAAAAATCTTAATTTCGGCCCTGCCAACTCTTATTCCGTATACAAGTAGAACACTTTAAAAGAAATTCATTGGTGCAAACTAAACTTCAATCCGACGCATAGTTTCCGAGATACACGACAAACAAAGTCGAGCCCAAAATCATCAAAAACAAAACGACCCCCCCTTACGTGCCAAATTTCGAAAAATCTTAATTTCGGCCCTGCCTACTCTTATTCCGTATACAAGTAGAACACTTTAAAAGAAATTCATTGGTGCAAACTAAACTTCAATCCGACGCATAGTTTCCGAGATACACGACAAACAAAGTCGAGCCCAAAATCATCAAAAACAAAGCGACCCCCCCTTACGTGCCAAATTTCGAAAAATCTTAATTTCGGCCCTGCCAACTCTTATTCCGTATACAAGTAGAACACTTTAAAAGAAATTCATTGGTGCAAACTAAACTTCAATCCGACGCATAGTTTCCGAGATACACGACAAAAAAAGTCGAGCCCAAAATCATCAAAAACAAAGCGACCCCCCCTTACGTGCCAAATTTCGAAAAATCTTAATTTCGGCCCTGCCTACTCTTATTCCGTATACAAGTAGAACACTTTAAAAGAAATTCATTGGTGCAAACTAAACTTCAATCCGACGCATAGTTTCCGAGATACACGACAAACAAAGTCGAGCCCAAAATCATCAAAAACAAAGCGACCCCCCCTTACGTGCCAAATTTCGAAAAATCTTAATTTCGGCCCTGCCAACTCTTATTCCGTATACAAGTAGAACACTTTAAAAGAAATTCATTGGTGCAAACTAAACTTCAATCCGACGCATAGTTTCCGAGATACACGACAAACAAAGTCGAGCCCAAAATCATCAAAAACAAAGCGACCCCCCCTTACGTGCCAAATTTCGAAAAATCTTAATTTCGGCCCTGCCTACTCTTATTCCGTATACAAGTAGAACACTTTAAAAGAAATTCATTGGTGCAAACTAAACTTCAATCCGACGCATAGTTTCCGAGATACACGACAAACAAAGTCGAGCCCAAAATCATCAAAAACAAAGCGACCCCCCCTTACGTGCCAAATTTCGAAAAATCTTAATTTCGGCCCTGCCAACTCTTATTCCGTATAAAAGTAGAACACTTTAAAAGAAATTCATTGGTGCAAACTAAACTTCAATCCGACGCATAGTTTCCGAGATACACGACAAACAAAGTCGAGCCCAAAATCATCAAAAACAAAGCGACCCCCCCTTACGTGCCAAATTTCGAAAAATCTTAATTTCGGCCCTGCCAACTCTTATCCCGTAACACTTTAAAAGAAATTCATTGGTGCAAACTAAACTTCAATCCGACGCATAGTTTCCGAGATACACGACAAAAAAAGTCGAGCCCAAAATCATCAAAAACAAAGCGACCCCCCCTTACGTGCCAAATTTCGATAAATCTTAATTTCGGCCCTGCCTACTCTTATTCCGTATACAAGTAGAACACTTTAAAAGAAATTCATTGGTGCAAACTAAACTTCAATCCGACGCATAGTTTCCGAGATACACGACAAACAAAGTCGAGCCCAAAATCATCAAAAACAAAGCGACCCCCCCTTACGTGCCAAATTTCGAAAAATCTTAATTTCGGCCCTGCCAACTCTTATTCCGTATACAAGTAGAACACTTTAAAAGAAATTCATTGGTGCAAACTAAACTTCAATCCGACGCATAGTTTCCGAGATACACGACAAACAAAGTCGAGCCCAAAATCATCAAAAACAAAGCGACCCCCCCTTACGTGCCAAATTTCGAAAAATCTTAATTTCGGCCCTGCCTACTCTTATTCCGTATACAAGTAGAACACTTTAAAAGAAATTCATTGGTGCAAACTAAACTTCAATCCGACGCATAGTTTCCGAGATACACGACAAACAACGTCGAGCCCAAAATTATCAAAAACAAAGCGACCCCCCCTTACGTGCCAAATTTCGAAAAATCTTAATTTCGGCCCTGCCAACTCTTATTCCGTATACAAGTAGAACACTTTAAAAGAAATTCATTGGTGCAAACTAAACTTCAATCCGACGCATAGTTTCCGAGATACACGACAAACAAAGTCGAGCCCAAAATCATCAAAAACAAAGCGACCCCCCCTTACGTGCCAAATTTCGAAAAATCTTAATTTCGGCCCTGCCAACTCTTATTCCGTATACAAGTAGAACACTTTAAAAGAAATTCATTGGTGCAAACTAAACTTCAATCCGACGCATAGTTTCCGAGATACACGACAAACAAAGTCGAGCCCAAAATCATCAAAAACAAAGCGACCCCCCCTTACGTGCCAAATTTCGAAAAAACTTAATTTCGGCCCTGCCAACTCTTATTCCGTATACAAGTAGAACACTTTAAAAGAAATTCATTGGTGCAAACTAAACTTCAATCCGACGCATAGTTTCCGAGATACACGACAAACAAAGTCGAGCCCAAAATCTTCAAAAACAAAGCGACCCCCCCTTACGTGCCAAATTTCGAAAAATCTTAATTTCGGCTCTGCCAACTATTATTCCGTATACAAGTAGAACACTTTAAAAGAAATTCATTGGTGCAAACTAAACTTCAATCCGACGCATAGTTTCCGAGATACACGACAAACAGTCGAGCCCA
Source organism: Gryllus longicercus (assembly GCA_038098605.1). Classification (NCBI taxonomy): domain Eukaryota; kingdom Metazoa; phylum Arthropoda; class Insecta; order Orthoptera; family Gryllidae; genus Gryllus; species Gryllus longicercus. The sequence continues at coordinate 340,436 of JAZDUA010000932.1, forward strand.
AAATCATCAAAAATAAAGCGACCCCCCTTTACGTGCCAAATTTCGAAAAATCTTAATTTCGGCCCTGCCAACTCTTATTCCGTATACAAGTAGAACGCTTTAAAAGAAATTCATTGGTGCAAACTAAACTTCAATCCGACGCATAGTTTCCGAGATACACGACAAACATAGTCGAGCCCAAAATCATCAAAAACAAAGCGACCCCCCCTTACGTGCCAAATTTCGAAAAATCTTAATTTCGGCCCTGCCAACTCTTATTCCGTATACAAGTAGAACACTTTAAACGAAATTCATTGGTGCAAACTAAACTTCAATCCGACGCATAGTTTCCGAGATACACGACATACAAAGTCGAGGACAAAATCATCAAAAACAAAGCGACCCCCCTGACGTGCCAAATTTCGAAAAATCTTAATTTCGGCCCTACCAACTCTTATTCCGTATACAAGTAGAACACTTTAAAAGAAATTCATTGGTGCAAACTAAACTTCAATCCGACGCATAGTATCCGAGATACACGACAAACAAAGTCGAGCCCAAAATCATCAAAAACAACGCGACCCCCCCTTACGTGCCAAATTTCGAAAAATCTTAATTTCGGCCCTGCCAACTCTTATTCCGTATACAAGTAGAACACTTTAAAAGAAATTCATTGGTGCAAACTAAACTTCAATCCGACGGATAGTTTCCGAGATACACGACAAACAAAGTCGAGCCCAAAATCATCAAAAACAAAGCGACCCCCCCTTTCGTGCCAAATTTCGAAAAATCTTAATTTCGGCCCTGCCAACTCTTATTCCGTATACAAGTAGAACACTTTAAAAGAAATTCATTGGTGCAAACTAAACTTCAATCCGACGCATAGTTTCCGAGATACACGACAAACAAAGTCGAGCCCAAAATCATCAAAAACAAAGCGACCCCCCCTTACGTGCCAAATTTCGAAAAATCTTAATTTCGGCCCTGCCAACTCTTATTCCGTATACAAGTAGAACACTTTAAACGAAATTCATTGGTGCAAACTAAACTTCAATCCGACGCATAGTTTCCGAGATACACGACATACAATGTCGAGGACAAAATCATCAAAAACAAAGCGACCCCCCTGACGTGCCAAATTTCGAAAAATCTTAATTTCGGCCCTACCAACTCTTATTCCGTATACAAGTAGAACACTTTAAAAGAAATTCATTGGTGCAAACTAAACTTCAATCCGACGCATAGTATCCGAGATACACGACAAACAAAGTCGAGCCCAAAATCATCAAAAACAACGCGACCCCCCCTTACGTGCCAAATTTCGAAAAATCTTAATTTCGGCCCTGCCAACTCTTATTCCGTATACAAGTAGAACACTTTAAAAGAAATTCATTGGTGCAAACTAAACTTCAATCCGACGGATAGTTTCCGAGATACACGACAAACAAAGTCGAGCCCAAAATCATCAAAAACAAAGCGACCCCCCCTTTCGTGCCAAATTTCGAAAAATCTTAATTTCGGCCCTGCCAACTCTTATTCCGTATACAAGTAGAACACTTTAAAAGAAATTCATTGGTGCAAACTAAACTTCAATCCGACGCATAGTTTCCGAGATACACGACAAACAAAGTCGAGCCCAAAATCATCAAAAACAAAGCGACCCCCCCTTGCGTGCCAAATTTCGAAAAATCTTAATTTCGGCCCTGCCAACTCTTATTCCGTATACAAGTAGAACACTTTAAAAGAAATTCATTGGTGCAAACTAAACTTCAATCCGACGCATAGTTTCCGAGATACACGACAAACAAAGTCGAGCCCAAAATCTTCAAAAACAAAGCGACCCCCCCTTACGTGCCAAATTTCGAAAAATCTTAATTTCGGCTCTGCCAACTATTATTCCGTATACAAGTAGAACACTTTAAAAGAAATTCATTGGTGCAAACTAAACTTCAATCCGACGCATAGTTTCCGAGATACACGACAAACAAAGTCGAGCCCAAAATCATCAAAAACAAAGCGACCCCCCCTTACGTGCCAAATTTCGAAAAATCTTAATTTCGGCCCTGCCAACTCTTATTCCGTATACAAGTAGAACACTTTAAAAGAAATTCATTGGTGCAAACTAAACTTCAATCCGACGCATAGTTTCCGAGATACACGACAAACAAAGTCGAGCCCAAAATCATCAAAAACAAAGCGACCCCCCCCCTTACGTGCCAAATTTCGAAAAATCTTAATTTCGGCCCCGCCAACTCTTATTCCGTATACAAGTAGAACACTTTAAAAGAAATTCATTGGTGCAAACTAAACTTCAATCCGACGCATAGTTTCCGAGATACACGACAAACAAAGTCGAGCCCAAAATCATCAAAAACAAAGCGACCCCCCCCTTACGTGCCAAATTTCGAAAAATCTTAATTTCGGCCCTGCCAACTCTTATTCCGTATACAAGTAGAACACTTTAAAAGAAATTCATTGGTGCAAACTAAACTTCAATCCGACGCATAGTTTCCGAGATACACGACAAACAAAGTCGAGCCCAAAATCATCAAAAACAAAGCGACCCCCCCTTACGTGCCAAATTTCGAAAAATCTTAATTTCGTCCCTGCCAACTCTTATTCCGTATACAAGTAGAACACTTTAAAAGAAATTCATTGGTGCAAACTACTCTTCAATCCGACGCATAGTTTCCGAGATACACGACAAACAAAGTCGAGCCCAAAATCATCAAAAAGAAAGCGACCCCCCCTTACGTGCCAAATTTCGAAAAATCTTAATTTCGGCCCTGCCAACTCTTATTCCGTATACAAGTAGAACACTTTAAAAGAAATTCATTGGTGCAAATTAAACTTCAATCCGACGCATAGTATCCGACATACACGACAAACAAAGTCGAGCCCAAAATCATCAAAAACAAAGCGACCCCCTTACGTGCCAAATTTCGAAAAATCTTAATTTCGGCCCTGCCAACTCTTATTCCGTATACAAGTAGAACACTTTAAAAGAAATTCATTGGTGCAAACTAAACTTCAATCCGACGCATAGTTTCCGAGATACACGACTAAAAAAGTCGAGCCCAAAATCATCAAAAACAAAGCGACCCCCCCTTACGTGCCAAATTTCGAAAAATCTTAATTTCGGCCCTGCCAACTCTTATTCCGTATACAAGTAGAACACTTTAAAAGAAATTCAATGGTGCAAACTAAACTTCAATCCGACGCATAGTTTCCGAGATACACGACAAACAACGTCGAGCCCAAAATCATCAAAAACAAAGCGACCCCCCCCTTACGTGCCAAATTTCGAAAAATCTTAATTTCGGCCCTGCCAACTCTTATTCCGTATACAAGTAGAACACTTTAAAAGAAATTCATTGGTGCAAACTAAACTTCAATCCGAGGCATAGTTTCCGAGATACACGACAAACAAAGTCGAGCCCAAAATCATCAAAAACAAAGCGACCCCCCCTTACGTGCCAAATTTCGAAAAATCTTAATTTCGGCCCTGCCAACTCTTATTCCGTATACAAGTAGAACACTTTAAAAGAAATTCATTGGTGCAAAGTAAACTTCAATCCGACGCATAGTTTCCGAGATACACGACAAACAAAGTCGAGCCCAAAATCATCAAAAAAAAAGCGACCCCCCCTTACGTGCCAAATTTCGAAAAATCTTAATTTCGGCCCTGCCAACTCTTATTCCGTATACAAGTAGAACACTTTAAAAGAAATTCATTGGTGCAAACTAAACTTCAATCCGACGCAAAGTTTCCGAGATACACGACAAACAAAGTCGAGCCCAAAATCATCAAAAACAAAGCGACCCCCCCTTACGTGCCAAATTTCGAAAAATCTTAATTTCGGCCCTGCCAACTCTTATTCCGTATACAAGTAGAACACTTTAAAAGAAATTCATTGGTGCAAACTAAACTTCAATCCGACGCATAGTTTCCGAGATACACGACAAACAAAGTCGAGCCCAAAATCATCAAAAACAAAGCGACCCCCCCTTACGTGCCAAATTTCGAAAAATCTTAATTTCGGCCCTGTCAACTCTTATTCCGTATACAAGTAGAACACTTTAAAAGATATTCATTGGTGCAAACTAAACTTCAATCCGACGCATAGTTTCCAAGATACACGACAAACAAAGTCGAGCCCAAAATCATCAAAAACAAAGCGACCCCCCCCCTTACGTGCCAAATTTCGAAAAATCTTAATTTCGGCCCCGCCAACTCTTATTCCGTATAAAAGTAGAACACTTTAAAAGAAATTCATTGGTGCAAACTAAACTTCAATCCGACGCATAGTTTCCGAGATACACGACAAAAAAGTCGAGCCCAAAATCATCAAAAACAAAGCGACCCCCCCCTTACGTGCCAAATTTCGAAAAATCTTAATTTCGGCCCTGCCAACTCTTATTCCGTATACAAGTAGAACACTTTAAAAGAAATTGATTGGTGCAAACTAAACTTCAATCCAACGCATAGTTTCCGAGATACACGACAAACAAAGTCGAGCCCAAAATCATCAAAAACAAAGCGACCCCCCCTTACGTGCCAAATTTCGAAAAATCTTAATTTCGGCCCTGCCAACACTTATTCCGTATACAAGTAGAACACTTTAAAAGAAATTCATTGGTGCAAACTAAACTTCAATCCGACGCATAGTTTCCGAGATACACGACAAACAAAGTCGAGCCCAAAATCATCAAAAACAAAGCGACCCCCCTTACGTGCCAAATTTCGAAAAATCTTAATTTCGGCCCTGCCAACTCTTATTCCGTATACAAGTAGAACACTTTAAAAGAAATTCATTGGTGCAAACTAAACTTCAATCCGACGCATAGTTTCTGAGATACACGACAAACAAAGTCGAGCCCAAAATCATCAAAAACAAAGCGACCCCCCCTTACGTGCCAAATTTCGAAAAATCTTAATTTCGGCCCTGTCAACTCTTATTCCGTATACAAGTAGAACACTTTAAAAGATATTCATTGGTGCAAACTAAACTTCAATCCGACGCATAGTTTCCAAGATACACGACAAACAAAGTCGAGCCCAAAATCATCAAAAACAAAGCGACCCCCCCCCTTACGTGCCAAATTTCGAAAAATCTTAATTTCGGCCCCGCCAACTCTTATTCCGTATAAAAGTAGAACACTTTAAAAGAAATTCATTGGTGCAAACTAAACTTCAATCCGACGCATAGTTTCCGAGATACACGACAAACAAAGTCGAGCCCAAAATCATCAAAAACAAAGCGACCCCCCCCTTACGTGCCAAATTTCGAAAAATCTTAATTTCGGCCCTGCCAACTCTTATTCCGTATACAAGTAGAACACTTTAAAAGAAATTCATTGGTGCAAACTAAACTTCAATCCAACGCATAGTTTCCGAGATACACGACAAACAAAGTCGAGCCCAAAATCATCAAAAACAAAGCGACCCCCCCTTACGAGCCAAATTTCGAAAAATCTTAATTTCGGCCCTGCCAACTCTTATTCCGTATACAAGTAGAACACTTTAAAAGAAATTCATTGGTGCAAACTAAACTTCAATCCGACGCATAGTTTCCGAGATACACGACAAACAAAGTCGATCCCAAAATCATCAAAAACAAAGCGACCCCCCCTTACATGCCAAATTTCGAAAAATCTTAATTTCGGCCCTGCCAACTCTTATTCCGTATACAAGTAGAACACTTTAAAAGAAATTCATTGGTGCAAACTAAACTTCAATCCGACGCAAAGTTTCCGAGATACACGACAAACAAAGTCGAGCCCAAAATCATCAAAAACAAAGCGACCCCCCCTTACGTGCCAAATTTCGAAATATCTTAATTTCGGCCCTGCCAACTCTTATTCCGTATACAAGTAGAACACTTTAAAAGAAATTCATTGGTGCAAACTAAACTTCAATCCGACGCATAGTTTCCGAGATACACGACAAACAAAGTCGAGCCCAAAATAATCAAAAACAAAGCGACCCCCCTTACGTGCCAAATTTCGAAAAATCTTAATTTCGGCCCTGCCAACTCTTATTCCGTATACAAGTAGAACACTTTAAAAGAAATTCATTGGTGCAAACTAAACTTCAATCCGACGCATACTTTCCGAGATACACGACATACAAAGTCGAGCCCAAAATCATCAAAAACAAAGCGACCCCCCCTGACGTGCCAAATTTGGAAAAATCTTAATTTCGGCCCTACCAACTCTTATTCCGTATACAAGTAGAACACTTTAAAAGAAATTCATTGGTGCAAATTAAACTTCAATCCGACGCATAGTATCCGACATACACGACAAACAAAGTCGAGCCCAAAATCATTAAAAACAAAGCGACCCCCTTACGTGCCAAATTTCGAAAAATCTTAATTTCGGCCCTGCCAACTCTTATTCCGTATACAAGTAGAACACTTTAAAAGAAATTCATTGGTGCAAACTAAACTTCAATCCGACGCATAGTTTCCGAGATACACGACTAAAAAAGTCGAGCCCAAAATCATCAAAAACAAAGCGACCCCCCCTTACGTGCCAAATTTCGAAAAATCTTAATTTCGGCCCTGCCAACTCTTATTCCGTATACAAGTAGAACACTTTAAAAGAAATTCATTGGTGCAAACTAAACTTCAATCCGACGCATAGTTTCCGAGATACACGACAAACAACGTCGAGCCCAAAATCATCAAAAACAAAGCGACCCCCCCCTTACGTGCCAAATTTCGAAAAATCTTAATTTCGGCCCTGCCAACTCTTATTCCGTATACAAGTAGAACACTTTAAAAGAAATTCATTGGTGCAAACTAAACTTCAATCCGAGGCATAGTTTCCGAGATACACGACAAACAAAGTCGAGCCCAAAATCATCAAAAACAAAGCGACCCCCCCTTACGTGCCAAATTTCGAATAATCTTAATTTCGGCCCTGCCAACTCCTATTCCGTATACAAGTAGAACACTTTAAAAGAAATTCATTGGTGCAAACTAAACTTCAATCCGACGCATAGTTTCCGAGATACACGACAAACAAAGTCGAGCCCAAAATAATCAAAAACAAAGCGACCCCCCCTTACGTGCCAAATTTCGAAAAATCTTAATTTCGGCCCTGCCAACTCTTATTCCGTATACAAGTAGAACACTTTAAAAGAAATTCATTGGTGCAAACTAAACTTCAATCCGACGCATAGTTTCCGAGATACACGACATACAAAGTCGAGCCCAAAATCATCAAAAACAAAGCGACCCCCCCTGACGTGCCAAATTTGGAAAAATCTTAATTTCGGCCCTACCAACTCTTATTCCGTATACAAGTAGAACACTTTAAAAGAAATTCATTGGTGAGAATTAAACTTCAATCCGACGCATAGTATCCGACATACACGACAAACAAAGTCGAGCCCAAAATCATCAAAAACAAAGCGATCCCCTTACGTGCCAAATTTCGAAAAATCTTAATTTCGGCCCTGCCAACTCTTATTCCGTATACAAGTAGAACACTTTAAAAGAAATTCATTGGTGCAAACTAAACTTCAATCCGACGCATAGTTTCCGAGATACACGACTAAAAAAGTCGAGCCCAAAATCATCAAAAACAAAGCGACCCCCCCTTACGTGCCAAATTTCGAAAAATCTTAATTTCGGCCCTGCCAACTCTTATTCCGTATACAAGTAGAACACTTTAAAAGAAATTCATTGGTGCAAACTAAACTTCAATCCGACGCATAGTTTCCGAGATACACGACAAACAACGTCGAGCCCAAAATCATCAAAAACAAAGCGACCCCCCCCTTACGTGCCAAATTTCGAAAAATCTTAATTTCGGCCCTGCCAACTCTTATTCCGTATACAAGTAGAACACTTTAAAAGAAATTCATTGGTGCAAACTAAACTTCAATCCGAGGCATAGTTTCCGAGATACACGACAAACAAAGTCGAGCCCAAAATCATCAAAAACAAAGCGACCCCCCCTTACGTGCCAAATTTCGAAAAATCTTAATTTCGGCCCTGCCAACTCTTATTCCGTATACAAGTAGAACACTTTAAAAGAAATTCATTGGTGCAAACTAAACTTCAATCCGACGCATAGTTTCCGAGATACACGACAAACAAAGTCGAGCCCAAAATCATCAAAAACAAAACGACCCCCCCTTACGTGTCAAATTTCGAAAAATCTTAATTTCGGCCCTGCCTACTCTTATTCCGTATACAAGTAGAACACTTTAAAAGAAATTCATTGGTGCAAACTAAACTTCAATCCGACGCATAGTTTCCGAGATACACGACAAACAAAGTCGAGCCCAAAATCATCAAAAACAAAGCGACCCCCCCTTACGTGCCAAATTTCGAAAAATCTTAATTTCGGCCCTGCCAACTCTTATTCCGTATACAAGTAGAACACTTTAAAAGAAATTCATTGGTGCAAACTAAACTTCAATCCGACGCATAGTTTCCGAGATACACGACAAACAAAGTCGAGCCCAAAATCATCAAAAACAAAGCGACCCCCCCTTACGTGCCAAATTTCGAAAAATCTTAATTTCGGCCCTGCCTACTCTTATTCCGTATACAAGTAGAACACTTTAAAAGAAATTCATTGGTGCAAACTAAACTTCAATCCGACGCATAGTTTCCGAGATACACGACAAACAAAGTCGAGCCCAAAATCATCAAAATCAAAGCGACCCCCCCTTACGTGCCAAATTTCGAAAAATCTTAATTTCGGCCCTGCCAACTCTTATTCCGTATACAAGTAGAACACTTTAAAAGAAATTCATTGGTGCAAACTAAACTTCAATCCAACGCATGGTTTCCGAGATACACGACAAACAAAGTCGAGCCCAAAATCATCAAAAACAAAGCGACCCCCCCTTACGTGCCAAATTTCGAAAAATCTTAATTTCGGCCCTGCCAACTCTTATTCCGTATACAAGTAGAACACTTTAAAAGAAATTCATTGGTGCAAACTAAACTTCAATCCGACGCATAGTTTCCGAGATACACGACAAACAACGTCGAGCCCAAAATCATCAAAAACAAAGCGACCCCCCCCTTACGTGCCAAATTTCGAAAAATCTTAATTTCGGCCCTGCCAACTCTTATTCCGTATACAAGTAGAACACTTTAAAAGAAATTCATTGGTGCAAACTAAACTTCAATCCGAGGCATAGTTTCCGAGATACACGACAAACAAAGTCGAGCCCAAAATAATCAAAAACAAAGCGACCCCCCCTTACGTGCCAAATTTCGAAAAATCTTAATTTCGGCCCTGCCAACTCTTATTCCGTATACAAGTAGAACACTTTAAAAGAAATTCATTGGTGCAAACTAAACTTCAATCCGACGCATAGTATCCGAGATACACGACAAACAAAGTCGAGCCCAAAATCATCAAAAACAAAACGACCCCCCCTTACGTGCCAAATTTCGAAAAATCTTAATTTCGGCCCAGCCTACTCTTATTCCGTATACAAGTAGAACACTTTAAAAGAAATTCATTGGTGCAAACTAAACTTCAATCCGACGCATAGTTTCCGAGATACACGACAAACAAAGTCGAGCCCAAATCATCAAAAACAAAGCGACCCCCCCTTACGTGCCAAATTTCGAAAAATCTTAATTCGGCCCTGCCAACTCTTATTCCGTATACAAGTAGAACACTTTAAAAGAAATTCATTGGTGCAAACTAAACTTCAATCCGACGCATAGTTTCCGAGATACACGACAAAAAAAGTCGAGCCCAAAATCATCAAAAACAAAGCGACCCCCCCTTACGTGCCAAATTTCGAAAAATCTTAATTTCGGCCCTGCCTACTCTTATTCCGTATACAAGTAGAACACTTTAAAAGAAATTCATTGGTGCAAACTAAACTTCAATCCGACGCATAGTTTCCGAGATACACGACAAACAAAGTCGAGCCCAAAATCATCAAAAACAAAGCGACCCCCCTTACGTGCCAAATTTCGAAAAATCTTAATTTCGGCCCTGCCAACTCTAATTCCGTATACAAGTAGAACACTTTAAAAGAAATTCATTGGTGCAAACTAAACTTCAATCCGACGCATAGTTTCCGAGATACACGACAAACAAAGTCGAGCCCAAAATCATCAAAAACAAAGCGACCCCCCCTTACGTGCCAAATTTCGAAAAATCTTAATTTCGGCCCTGCCTACTCTTATTCCGTATACAAGTAGAACACTTTAAAAGAAATTCATTGGTGCAAACTAAACTTCAATCCGACGCATAGTTTCCGAGATACACGACAAACAAAGTCGAGCCCAAAATCATCAAAAACAAAGCGACCCCCCCTTACGTGCCAAATTTCGAAAAATCTTAATTTCGGCCCTGCCAACTCTTATTCCGTATACAAGTAGAACACTTTAAAAGAAATTCATTGGTGCAAACTAAACTTCAATCCGACGCATAGTTTCCGAGATACACGACAAACAAAGTCGAGCCCAAAATCATCAAAAACAAAGCGACCCCCCCTTACGTGCCAAATTTCGAAAAATCTTAATTTCGGCCCTGCCAACTCTTATCCCGTAACACTTTAAAAGAAATTCATTGGTGCAAACTAAACTTCAATCCGACGCATAGTTTCCGAGATACACGACAAAAAAAGTCGAGCCCAAAATCATCAAAAACAAAGCGACCCCCCCTTACGTGCCAAATTTCGAAAAATCTTAATTTCGGCCCTGCCTACTCTTATTCCGTATACAAGTAGAACACTTTAAAAGAAATTCATTGGTGCAAACTAAACTTCAATCCGACGCATAGTTTCCGAGATACACGACAAACAAAGTCGAGCCCAAAATCATCAAAAACAAAGCGACCCCCCCTTACGTGCCAAATTTCGAAAAATCTTAATTTCGGCCCTGCCAACTCTTATTCCGTATACAAGTAGAACACTTTAAAAGAAATTCATTGGTGCAAACTAAATTTCAATCCGACGCATAGTTTCCGAGATACACAAAAAACAAAGTCGAGCCCAAAATCATCAAAAACAAAGCGACCCCCCCTTACGTGCCAAATTCGAAAAATCTTAATTTCGGCCCTGCCTACTCTTATTCCGTATACAAGTAGAACACTTTAAAAGAAATTCATTGGTGCAAACTAAACTTCAATCCGACGCATAGTTTCCGAGATACACGACAAACAAAGTCGAGCCCAAAATTATCAAAAACAAAGCGACCCCCCCTTACGTGCCAAATTTCGAAAAATCTTAATTTCGGCCCTGCCAACTCTTATTCCGTATACAAGTAGAACACTTTAAAAGAAATTCATTGGTGCAAACTAAACTTCAATCCGACGCATAGTTTCCGAGATACACGACAAACAAAGTCGAGCCCAAAATCATCAAAAACAAAGCGACCCCCCCTTACGTGCCAAATTTCGAAAAATCTTAATTTCGGCCCTGCCAACTCTTATTCCGTATACAAGTAGAACACTTTAAAAGAAATTCATTGGTGCAAACTAAACTTCAATCCGACGCATAGTTTCCGAGATACACGACAAACAAAGTCGAGCCCAAAATCATCAAAAACAAAGCGACCCCCCCTTACGTGCCAAATTTCGAAAAAACTTAATTTCGGCCCTGCCAACTCTTATTCCGTATACAAGTAGAACACTTTAAAAGAAATTCATTGGTGCAAACTAAACTTCAATCCGACGCATAGTTTCCGAGATACACGACAAACAAAGTCGAGCCCAAAATCTTCAAAAACAAAGCGACCCCCCCTTACGTGCCAAATTTCGAAAAATCTTAATTTCGGCTCTGCCAACTATTATTCCGTATACAAGTAGAACACTTTAAAAGAAATTCATTGGTGCAAACTAAACTTCAATCCGACGCATAGTTTCCGAGATACACGACAAACAGTCGAGCCCAAATCATCAAAAATAAAGCGACCCCCCTTTACGTGCCAAATTTCGAAAAATCTTAATTTCGGCCCTGCCAACTCTTATTCCGTATACAAGTAGAACGCTTTAAAAGAAATTCATTGGTGCAAACTAAACTTCAATCCGACGCATAGTTTCCGAGATACACGACAAACAAAGTCGAGCCCAAAATCATCAAAAACAAAGCGACCCCCCCTTACGTGCCAAATTTCGAAAAATCTTAATTTCGGCCCTGCCAACTCTTATTCCGTATACAAGTAGAACACTTTAAACGAAATTCATTGGTGCAAACTAAACTTCAATCCGACGCATAGTTTCCGAGATACACGACATACAAAGTCGAGGACAAAATCATCAAAAACAAAGCGACCCCCCTGACGTGCCAAATTTCGAAAAATCTTAATTTCGGCCCTACCAACTCTTATTCCGTATACAAGTAGAACACTTTAAAAGAAATTCATTGGTGCAAACTAAACTTCAATCCGACGCATAGTATCCGAGATACACGACAAACAAAGTCGAGCCCAAAATCATCAAAAACAACGCGACCCCCCCTTACGTGCCAAATTTCGAAAAATCTTAATTTCGGCCCTGCCAACTCTTATCCCGTAACACTTTAAAAGAAATTCATTGGTGCAAACTAAACTTCAATCCGACGCATAGTTTCCGAGATACACGACAAAAAAAGTCGAGCCCAAAATCATCAAAAACAAAGCGACCCCTCCTTACGTGCCAAATTTCGAAAAATCTTAATTTCGGCCCTGCCTACTCTTATTCCGTATACAAGTAGAACACTTTAAAAGAAATTCATTGGTGCAAACTAAACTTCAATCCGACGCATAGTTTCCGAGATACACGACAAACAAAGTCGAGCCCAAAATCATCAAAAACAAAGCGACCCCCCCTTACGTGCCAAATTTCGAAAAATCTTAATTTCGGCCCTGCCAACTCTTATTCCGTATACAAGTAGAACACTTTAAAAGAAATTCATTGGTGCAAACTAAACTTCAATCCGACGCATAGTTTCCGAGATACACAAAAAACAAAGTCGAGCCCAAAATCATCAAAAACAAAGCGACCCCCCCTTACGTGCCAAATTTCGAAAAATCTTAATTTCGGCCCTGCCTACTCTTATTCCGTATACAAGTAGAACACTTTAAAAGAAATTCATTGGTGCAAACTAAACTTCAATCCGACGCATAGTTTCCGAGATACACGACAAACAAAGTCGAGCCCAAAATTATCAAAAACAAAGCGACCCCCCCTTACGTGCCAAATTTCGAAAAATCTTAATTTCGGCCCTGCCAACTCTTATTCCGTATACAAGTAGAACACTTTAAAAGAAATTCATTGGTGCAAACTAAACTTCAATCCGACGCATAGTTTCCGAGATACACGACAAACAAAGTCGAGCCCAAAATCATCAAAAAAAAGCGACCCCCCCTTACGTGCCAAATTTCGAAAAATCTTAATTTCGGCCCTGCCAACTCTTATTCCGTATACAAGTAGAACACTTTAAAAGAAATTCATTGGTGCAAACTAAACTTCAATCCGACGCATAGTTTCCGAGATACACGACAAACAAAGTCGAGCCAAAATCATCAAAAACAAGCGACCCCCCCTTACGTGCCAAATTTCGAAAAAACTTAATTTCGGCCCTGCCAACTCTTATTCCGTATACAAGTAGAACACTTTAAAAGAAATTCATTGGTGCAAACTAAACTTCAATCCGACGCATAGTTTCCGAGATACACGACAAACAAAGTCGAGCCCAAAATCTTCAAAAACAAAGCGACCCCCCCTTACGTGCCAAATTTCGAAAAATCTTAATTTCGGCTCTGCAACTATTATTCCGTATACAAGTAGAACACTTTAAAAGAAATTCATTGGTGCAAACTAAACTTCAATCCGACGCATAGTTTCCGAGATACACGACAAACAGTCGAGCCCAAAATCATCAAAATAAAGCGACCCCCCTTTACGTGCCAAATTTCGAAAAATCTTAATTTCGGCCCTGCCAACTCTTATTCCGTATACAAGTAGAACGCTTTAAAAGAAATTCATTGGTGCAAACTAAACTTCAATCCGACGCATAGTTTCCGAGATACACGACAAACAAAGTCGAGCCCAAAATCATCAAAAACAAAGCGACCCCCCCTTACGTGCCAAATTTCGAAAAATCTTAATTTCGGCCCTGCCCACTCTTATTCCGTATACAAGTAGAACACTTTAAACGAAATTCATTGGTGCAAACTAAACTTCAATCCGACGCATAGTTTCCGAGATACACGACATACAAAGTCGAGGACAAAATCATCAAAAACAAAGCGACCCCCCTGACGTGCCAAATTTCGAAAAATCTTAATTTCGGCCCTACCAACTCTTATTCCGTATACAAGTAGAACACTTTAAAAGAAATTCATTGGTGCAAACTAAACTTCAATCCGACGCATAGTATCCGAGATACACGACAAACAAAGTCGAGCCCAAAATCATCAAAAACAACGCGACCCCCCCCTTACGTGCCAAATTTCGAAAAATCTTAATTTCGGCCCTGCCAACTCTTATTCCGTATACAAGTAGAACACTTTAAAAGAAATTCATTGGTGCAAACTAAACTTCAATCCGACGGATAGTTTCCGAGATACACGACAAACAAAGTCGAGCCCAAAATCATCAAAAACAAAGCGACCCCCCCCTTTCGTGCCAAATTTCGAAAAATCTTAATTTCGGCCCTGCCAACTCTTATTCCGTATACAAGTAGAACACTTTAAAAGAAATTCATTGGTGCAAACTAAACTTCAATCCGACGCATAGTTTCCGAGATACACGACAAACAAAGTCGAGCC